>OY728146.1:1211047316-1211672316 GCA_963277665.1 Viscum album | reverse complement strand
ATAGATATTGTTAATTATGTACTCGATCACGAGAGGCATGGAAAATGAAATATTCATAGTATTTAGAAGCATATATTATAAGAGATATAGTTGGGGATTTTTATGTTACAAATATATGTTAGTGTATATAATATTTCTACCTAATCATCCAAATATTTTAATTTATCAATAAATATTATGTGAGTACATCTATTTATATTCTATGATGAGGTGGATTTAGATCGTAATTATATTATGAATATTATAGTATTTAAACATATTTTTATATTAATTTTCCCACTAATCTTTTTGAAAAAGTTCCCATTTTGGCTCTAGTGTTTGTAATATTTAAATATTATGGAAATTATTATATGTACATTTAACATGTGATTTCGTTATTGGACTATTAGTAGTATGAAGTAATATTATTTAATTATATATTTTGAAAACATATTTGGGGTATCAATCAAGTATATGATCAAAGCCTCACATTGATAGTCAAAAGTTATCAGACAGATGAAATCTTGATATTTGGAGAAGACATTATGTGGAAGAAAAGTTTTTTATACTAATAATTTAATGAAATATTATATAATTTTTAGCATGAAACCATGATATGAATAGTGTTTTAGTATCTAATATGAAGGGTACAAATTTTATTGGATCTATATTGATTTTTTTAATTTTTGATAATAGTGTCTATTATTAATTCATCTTTACATGTTTGGTTAGATAATTGTTATCTTGAGTGGATTTGATGTAATAATCTTTAAAAATGTGTTATCCAATTAGTAAAAACATCAAAAAATATTTTATTATTTATTATTATTATTTACTGTGAATGATAATATAGAAATAAGATTGGATACATTATTGTAAAATATATATATTCCTAACATGATTGTCGAAATAGACGGATGATAAAATTTTATTTGAGGGCCTAGATCCTTCTATAACGTAATATAAAACAATGATATTTTAGAAGAAGAACACTTTATCAGATATCGTATGAGACATGAAACACTATTATTAAACAACCCCATAAATATATTTCATTAAATTTAATCGCATTTATAGTTTGTGGAACACACAACAATAAGTTTAAAAGGAGAGTAATATAGTTTTTAATTATAACAGAAATGTTAAATTGAAATTTATGATTAATAATAAGTAAATTATATACATTTTATTCTATATAAATTAATAAAAAAATTAATTTTTTAAAATTAATTTTATTTACCATACGAATCTTTTTTGAGATAAATTATAAATTTATAAAAAGAAAATTATATATTGTGTTTTAGTCTTACCATCTAAACAAAAGGTAAAATTAATATTCACAAATTTTAGAAAATATGTATGATAAAATAATATTTTTTTATTATGAAAATATAAAATATAGCATGGGGTTATTCTTTTAATTTTTCATAAAATACTAAATTTTTTATTTTTAGGGAAAATGATATATATAGAAAACCATCATTTCATTTATATAAATTGAAATAATAAATTATGTTTTGAAATATTTTTAAATTAAACAAAGATAAATAATATTAAAATATTAAAAAAATTTAAATTTATATAAATTTATCAATTTTTTATATGAAAACATTTTATAATTTTGATAATATTTAGTTTAGGAACACCTTTGTAAATGAATATTTTTAAATATTACACGCGTTTCCTCTCTCACATATATAAAATTCAACATATATATTCCTATATTTACACATCCAATGATATTTTATTAGAAAAATAAAAGACCAAATAGATTCATTACACCCCCAAAAAGCATTCTATATACCTTGGATTTATAAAAAAATATGTTCTTGGATGTTTCTTGGTGAATAACTAATGATGTTTTCCAAAAAAGTGTAAATGTTCTCTGAAAAGTATTTTTGCATAGTTTTTTATTAAACATGGTCAAAATATTCTCAATCACTAGTCATATAAAATAATATTATTTATATAGTGATATATTATTTTTTTCTGAATGACTTATATATATCTCCTCTTCTATTAAATGAAATGTAATACTATTAATAATGTATATGGTGGAGTACTGCCACACGAACCGATGTAACACATTTTTCATCACAACTATTAAAGGATTGATATAAATATTGAATAATAAAATTTAAATGATATTTATGATATTATTAATCATAGTTATTTTAATATCACATATAAAATATTAATTTCTATTATGTTTAAATTAATATAATGTTTGTTATGTGTAAAACTGACTACCACCTCATGGAGTGATGTGATTGATTTCTCAAATAACCATTTCATTTAAAGAAATATGTATAAAGTTAAGGGAAATTACTAATATATATGAAGTTATATATTTTATAGAAAAATAGAATATCACACATGTAATGACCCTTTAATCCTTTAAATAAATTCAACTGAATCTCATGTATACATACGACCTACCATCCCATAAAGCGATGCGATATACTATCAATTTTTTTATTTAAATAATTAATATAAAAGTATATATATTGATTTTTTTGGAAAATTAAAATATTAATATATTTATTAAAATGAATGGAATACAAAACATTCTTTGGAACCCGAACATTCTCGAATAAACACGTGTGATAAAACAAGGAAATTAACACCTAAACTATTAAAAATATTCAAAAATTATTTTCAAAAGAGATGAAAAATGTTATAATTGGGATCATATATGTTGTTATAAATATGGAAATTCTCCTAGTATAAAATAATTACAATAATATTACTATTATAAAAGTTAGTATACCTTTAATAAAAAGTAATCATGAGGTAAGGTATATCATCTCAATGTCTATTCATTAAAGAATATTGTAATGTTGTGCACATAATTTGTTTTAGATTATTTATACCACAAATTTTACATGATATTTAATAATTAAATAATTATTCATTGTATTTAATGATTCAATTTTATTTATTTAATACTTGATGATTTCAGATAAATTTTACAATGTGGTAAAATTTTGATAAATCTATATCAATTCATTGGATGTTATTACTTATTCATTCTATGTGATATTATATGATTATGTTTGCAAGGAATTATTAATATAATATGTTTTATTAACACATGTTTTATTTATATTAACATTTTAATCATATAATAAATTAATTCCTTAACTTTTACATTAGTATTATGTTCTTTGTTAGGGTTTTTTTGTAGCCGAATTTTAATCAGGATAATTTATGAATGAATTTCTATTTATGGATGTTATTTCAAAATTTAATAATAAATATATAAAGGTTTCATATCTAATTTTAATCCATAATTATCAAGAAATTTTACAAATTTCTATACTCATTAGTAATTAAAATTATTTAGATATTTTTATATGAAAATAAAAAATTATTTCACTCTTCGTATAAAAATATTTTTTCGTCCATAACATTGTTTTCAAAAAATATTTAAAAAAAATTAAATCTATTTCCACATTATTTATTATAGGAATTATTATGATTTATGATTTTTTTGGATTATTTATTGTGAATTTTTTTAAAGGAATCTTCTTATTACATTCAATATAATGCCTTTTTTCATTTTACCAAAAAATTTAACGGAATCATTGTTTTTATATGTAAGAAATTGCCACAGATTCTAGATTATATTCTAACTAAATTATTACAATATTAATTTATATGATTAAAATGATATGTTTGATTAAAATAATATTTAATTTTTTTAAAATTTTAGTCAAAAACAATTTACATTCATTGAAAAAAAATTGTTTACTAGAAGTCTATTTTAAATTCCCTTTTTATGGAATTTATAATTATGGTTCATAATCATGTTGAAAATGAACAATATTTACTTTCAAATTCATGATTTATATTATTTTATTGACATTACCCCTAGATAATCACATTATAGTGAGAATTGGTCCTTAAATATACCCTAAAAAGTAATGTTATTTATCATTTATATGTTTATCTGTTATATTATATATCATTTTTACAAACAATGTTCTACATTAAATGCTATTTGTTTAACTCGAGAAATTTAAATGAAAAATAATTATTTATTCAACACTTATATTTTATGAAAATTAAATTTCATCAGGAATAAAAATTAATATTTGATATATGAATAATTTTTTGAAATGTAGTGATGGTTGTGAAATTATTTATATAGACCATTGATGAAACAAAAGGATTATGAAAGAAATCAGTAATCTAGAATTAAATGTGTTTTACCCATTGTTTTTTACATTATTATAAAATGTTTTTTAATTATAGTTATCATTATTACTAATATATTTACAATAAATAATATACTATTTAATTCAATAATACATGAGAAATTATAATCCATGATATTTTTTTACTGATATTTATTTGGATAAATTTCATCCTGAGTAATTTATTAACTATAATTTTATTTAATTTTACTTTACCAAATTGATTTTTATAAATCTATTCTATATAGTGTATATAGTTTATATATAATGTTTTTATAGTTATTTATCATTCCATATTGATTATTTCTTATATATTTATGATATAGATGATATTTAAATAGAAACATTCTGCAGTTATTTACCATTCATTATTCTTTATTTCTAATATAATATTGATGGTGATTTTATTGATTAAAGGGAATTTGTGTTTTCATAAATTAAATTATATATTGATTATTATTTATTTACTCATTATTGGTGCTTCTTTATGTAAATATTAGATATTAATTGAGTTCACCTATATATTTTTTCCATTCCTATAAATACATAAAAATAAGAATGTTACAAATTTGTGTGGAAGTGGAAAAATAATTCTATGATGAAAAACGTATATATTAATATTTATATTCATATGTAATATTGTAATCAATAATGTATATAGATTTTCATGATATCTAAACTATTAGGCCAGTTATTATTTGATTCAAAATATCCTTCACCAATATAATAATGTTTATAATACCTCAATCTTAAATAAATCAGTATTTGTATCAATCATTTTAGTGGGTTTTTAAAATGATATAAGAACTAGATTTAGAAAAACAAATATTAAGAAACATAAATATATTATAATCTTTAATGATAAAAATAGATGTGGATCTAATTTTTAAAAATATAGATATTATATGTTTTTAAGTGAAATCCATGACTATATTAAATATACTATTGGATACTACTATTGGAAAGATATATCTAGGGCAGATAACATAAAAAATGTTATTTAGGATTGATTCAAGTGTTACCTAATAAATTAAAATTAGCAATAATACTTTTCTCGACTAACGAACTTGTGGAATATTTATTTAAATCTTCAAATTTTCAATAGAAAATTTTATGATAGATTTAAATAGATAATGATAATTAATTATGATGGTTAAATTGAAGAATTAAAATATTAAAAATAAATATTCATGGTTTATATATTGTATAAATTATTATATTGTTTACCATTATTATAATTGTTTCAAAAAATATTTATTTTCATTTTAGTCATTGTTTAAAACCCAAAATAATTATATTCACAGTAAATATTAATTTTAAATGTGTTGAATATGAGAAACCAAATGGGATGATGACTAACGTGAATGATATAATGAGTATTAATTATACATTATCTAAACATGTTATTATTAATCTATATATTAACATAGTCTTATAATCGACATGTAAGGGGGTATGGAGATCCCTAAGATCTTGAGTTCTGAAATTATGGATGAAAGAAAATAATTTAATTTTATTCAAATTTTTGGAAAGAGGTTGAATGGAATGAGTCCCAATGGAAATGGATGATTCATTATGTGTTGAAAGGAACATCATAAAAAATAACATACAATGACAATAATATTATAACAGAAGGAGATAAATTTCATTATAGGGTTCATTTATTATTCTTTTTATAAAATATGTAGAACCTGGTAATTATAGAAGACAATTCAGTTTTTAAAATGGTATATCCAAGACATCGAAAGGACCTATGTTGAAATAGAATATTTGAGGTGTTTTTTGGAAATCATGAATTATATGTTAAAATTATATTTTAATAATTGTGTTTTTTAAGAACCATGAAAAATTGAAAGATTTTTCAATATTTTAGAAGATTATTTGATTAAATTTACCTTAATGTTATGGATTCAATAATTTAATTATGAGTATAAGATATATTAAAATTTAAGAGTCTGAAACAACTATATTTAGGCATTATTTTATTAGATACAAATAATATTAATTATATATTCTATGAAATTTATGAAAATAAAAATCAATTGTTTTTTTAAAATATTCAGTTAGAATTTTTTTTAACGAAGAATTCCATTATTATTTTTTTCTTAATATTAAAGCTATTGAAAAACCTTAGGGGTTATAATATTTGCAATTTTGAGAAAAAATCTCATTTTTAGACATCCAGGATATTATTATCATTATAATAATATGGTTGTATAAGAAGGACAACATTCATGTTAGGTGACAATATGTTTCAACCAGTTTGGTCGTATGGCTTGAACCCACAACTGAAGGATGTAAGGGTTTAGCAACTTACAATATCAAATGTTTTGTCAAAGAAAATAATTCATTAGTTTTCCCTAAAAACCTATTTAATAAAGTATATTTAATAACTAGTTGTGTTAATATAGAGGTTTATATATTAATTACATTTAAAAAATTTAATTCCATTTTATTTTATTTATAAATAGGATGAAATACTTTTAACTTATTTGTAGACATTTTTATAAGTTAGATGTATATTTTAGTGCTTCAATAATAATAAAATCATTTTTGGATATTAATTTCATGTGAAACAATGAATTATTAATTGATAATGGAATAGAAAAGGGATTAAATTGTAAATATTAATTAGACCAATATCGAGAAATTACATAAATTATTTTATTAGATAGTAAAATATTTCCTCAAATTTAGGTAATAGTTACTGAAAAAATTATTTTATCTAGTTAAATTCATATAAAATGAAACAAATAGTATATTAAATCATCACATTTTATTTTTTATGTGACATAACATTATTTTGATCACTATTTTTCTTCTGTACAATTACTATTATAACAATCGTTTAAATTTTATGATTTTCTCTAATGTATATATATTCAAATTTAACAAATGATCTACTAATTTGAATCAAGTTTATGTTTTATTTCATGTGAACATTATACTATTATTTTCTATTATTCTTATGATTAATTATTAACAATTTTTATTACTATTTTATAAAAAAGAATTTTCATTTAGAAATCCATTATTTAATGGTATCATGTTTGTATTTCTAGTAAATGTTTAATTGATGGTGGTTAGAATGTGGCACACATGTATTTTAAAAGAGGAAAAGTATATTATGTAAGGAATATTACATTAAACACTAATAAAAAACAAATCCCGAAATATATATCATTAAATATAATATCCTTGACATATTGTGAAACCTGAAAACATATTCCTAAATGAACCTCACTATAGTATATAATTATAAGATACCTAATAAATTGGAGTGTATGAAGTGTAAATGATAAATTATAAAAATTATATTTCTATACATGTATGAAAAAATAATTCTTTAAATTATTTATAAAAAAACATAAAATCATTTGAATGAATAAAAAATTATTTCCGAAAAAACAAAATTTTATTAAAATGAATATTAGCTGGGTTTTGAAGAAATAATTTAAAATTAATAATTAAACATATTAGAGAATAGTTTTTAAATAATAATATTAATTTTTTTAATACCCATATCAAAAATATTTATTTTGCGATTTTACAATTTTTTTTAAAATGTTTCGTTTTTTTAGAAATTGTAAAAAATACTCCTTCCTATGAAATTTTTTTAATTATTAAAAAATGATATATTTTATTTTATTTTTAGTTGAATATAATTTTATTTCAATTATATTAAAATATTACAAATGTTGGTTATTTTAATAAATTTTATATTAATGAATATATGGGAATCATTATTACTTAAGAGAATTTTCTCATTAGATATATTATTTTTCATCACATCTATAGGTGTAATAATAAATTAAGTTCTAAAAATTCAACGAATTGAATTATTAAAAAATAATTTTCTATTTGGAATACAAATAATTAGTATTAAAGAAAATTCAATCTTATTATTTACCACTAAAAATAGTAATATCATTTAACAATATTATATATTATTTATGTATAAATATAATTATTTGGGGGTTAAACTAAAATGATAAAGGTTAATAAAATTTATAAAAATGACCAAAGAATATTTTTAGACCTATATACACAATATAACCTCTAATAGTACATAATGAACAATTATAGTTGCACGTTGAAAGATTACAACTTGGTTGTGATGTAATATTTTCAAAATTATATGGTGTCTAAACACCCCCACTGTTAAAAGGCCAACAAAACCCCTCCCCACATCACACATACAAATCCATTTGGTACAGAAAAATAATACAAAAATAACAATAAATATCACATCCCAACATTTGATATTTTTTATCACAAATACATTATAGGAATGATTTTCATAAAAACCTAATGATGATTTCAAGAAGAATAGTTATTGTTCTCAATGGTGTTTTATTAATTTTTTTAATTGAAACTCTATATAATATTAATAAAATTTCATAAAATATTAAAATAAAAATTATATATTCATATATATGTATTATTGTTTTATTTTCATTACCAATATCTTTCTTCTCCAGTATAAAATGGGAAATGAAACTATCTATCTATGGTAAGATGGACTATATCCTTGCAATTAATGTGAATTGTTTTCTATCACCAAATGTTAGCAGTAAAAATAATTTTTTTAATTAACCCCTTAAAATTATAATCATTAATTTATTTTAATCATTTCATGTTAATAACACATATACCATTTTACATTTCTTCATCTTTAAAACATTGTAACATTAATCATGTTTGCTAAGGACTACCACCTTGAGAAATGATGTTATTGTTTTTTTTCAACAAGGCTTTATGTGGAATATAATAAGGATATATTTAGTGAATATAAATAATATATAAGAAATTATGTTTTTTATATAAAATTAATATATCACAAAATTACTTACCCTTTCATTTATTAAGTAGAATATGACATCGTTCGGGTATATGTATGACCAACCATCGTTGTGAAACGATGTGATACATTCCTTGTGTTTAAAATTAAATAAAGGGCCTAAAAGTGTATATAATGAAATAAAATATAATTATAAAAATTTTATCATTATTAATATGATGGATATGTATATTATCTCTATTAATTATATATTTTATGACCAATGATTCATGAGAAAAGACAGACATGATATCAATTATTCATGAGTTTAGATATTGTTCAAACAAATGGACTTGTGCGGTATGGGACTTCATCTAAATTTAATTTCATTAATAAATATTGTCTTATTATGTACCTAATTTAATTTATATGGTGTATATACATCCCCATTGACGTGAAATATCATTATTAATTAATAATTAGTTCTATTTAAGTTTGAAGTTTAATTATATCATCAATCTGATTTGACATAAATGTTACCAGGAGGTAATAAATTTCAAAGCTTAATTTATTTTTATTGGGATGTTATACTTTTTCACATTCCTAATTTATTATTACATTATGCGAAACATAATTTTTTTACTATATTATGTTTTATTTAATATTTATTCATGTGGATTTTAATTTAATAAACATAAACATTTCATTACATAATCACCAAATTAGTGGGATTACCTTTGTAATGGTTTACACCACAAACTCATTTTATTTATGATTCTTTATGCTTGAATTTAAAATGAAAAAAAAAATTCATTATTGATTTTAATTCAATTTAAATTTCAAAACATCATTATATTAATTATTTTTTCATTTCGTAATACCATATATCCACTCATTCTTTAATGTTTTTATGAAAACAAGACATTATTTTTCCCTTTAGTCCAAAATCATTTTTCATAAAAAAATATATATTCTAAAATGGTTTTTAATTTTGTTTTTCCTTTCCCAAATTAATATAGAAATAAAAATTTACCCATAATATGTTTTTACATAATTTATTGAAAGGAATATAAACTTTTTGTAAAAAAATTATTGTTTGGATTTTATTGAAATGTTGAAAGGAATATTTTTTAAATGTTAACAATATGAATTGAATTTCACTAAATCATGATCAATAATTTTTTTAATAATTATATAAAAAAATTATATGATTAATTTGAAGAAAATATTATCAATATTTATTGTGAAATTACAATTTTTATCTGTTATTTTTAAATTTTTAATATTTTTTCCCTAAAGAAATTTTTTGTGGAGGATTTTATGAAATTTCAATACATTAATGAAAATAACCATATTTGTATTTTTGTAAAATGTTAATATGATGTATGGATATTTGTGGATAAGGGAAATTGTTATTGAAATTAATGGTTTATTTAATGTATATGATTTGATTTGGAAATGCAATGGGAGGTGGGGCATGATATTATATTTCATTATTATGCATCAGCATTCCTAGAAGGTGAATCAGTATGTTATAATTAAATCACTTTTAAAATTTTTTATCAATAAATATTTTGAAAATTTTTAATAGTATATGTATCATAATTCCAAAAATCATTGAATCAAAAAATTATGAATTTCCATTATTAAGAATATAGTAATTATTTATGGTGATATTATCGAATGATATTATATATTGATGAAATTAATTCACAATTATTGGATAAATGTATTTTGTTAATAGTTTTTAACATATTCATATTGATTATCGATTATCTTTTCATGATACTCATTTTTTTAATGGAATTCGTGTTTAGTTATATTCCATCCCTTATTGATTACTTATTATTTATTTTTGATGTCCTGGACTCAGATGCCACTTAATGGGTTTCTCGGAGCCCGGTGGCCCGTATGGACTCAAGCGTATTTCCCCAAATTCTCTAGGTTGAACACTAGTATAAATGGAATAGTGTGTGTCTGGGGGGATAATATGTTGTCATTACTAGAGTATACAGTGTCAAATTAATGTAAACAAAGGATAATAGAGAAATCCTTATATGTAAATAGAGGAGGTAGAAATAATTGATAAATTTTCAAGGATTTAAATCTCTCATATAACTAGAAAAACTAATGATGATATGTAATTTCCTTAGAAAATAAGGAAACATTTGATACAAAATAGCATAAATAATATGATCTACAAATGTATGATGGAATAAAATGACTTTTTAATGAATCCTAATCATTGTCTCGGTCATCTACTATCAATATCCATCCTAAACAATAAGAAACAATTTATTGAATATGTATGGTTCCCATTATGTAAATTTTCATTCATGTAGTATTCCCCATGTATCAAATAGCACCCAGAGAGGGTGTGAGATAAATCTCAGTGGGTCACCACCAACTATTTCTTTAACATCTGACCCATACATTGGAAATGTAACAGTTTGAATGCATGTATATATAAAGTAATGTTGTATATTGTAACTAAATACCCATGTACCTAATACATCCCTTTTATGGTGTATGAATATTGAATAAGTCAATTATTATATTGTATGTAGATTATAAATTTTTACCAGGTTGATAATAGTGACAATTCAAAGATGTCATAAAGAAAACTATACTAATAGTAAATAATGAATTCCCAAGATAATAACATAGAAACATTGACCTCAAGTGTCACCAAATTAGTAATGAATATATCTTAAGTAACGAGTGAGAGTGACATATAACTAGAATAGTCTAATCCATTCCAAAATAATTATTCTACTGAGTCCAAGTGGTTTGTCCAAGGAAAAATAAGGCTAAGAAATGACTAAGCCTGATGGGCATTAACCATGGAACCTACTTGTAAATCATAGATCCAAGAAGTGCATCCAAGTCATCCGTTATTTATACATGCCAGATCTTATAATGTCATATCAATCATCGAAAGTTAGACAATGATCAGGTCATATGCAGGTCCTAACCTTTGGAAGATGTATCCTTGATTCCAAATGGTTTTCTATAGTGATCAAGTATTTGACTATGGAATCCATGGAAAACTCATGTTACACCACTCTAATTTGATAATTATATCATATAACATTTCAAATGGTTAATCCATTAAGATTAATTACACTAACATGTCTAATTAAACATGAAACCATTTAATAAGGTCTTAATTAATCAGTAAGTCCATTTTGTTCAAACATTCCCATTCATTATTTTGAAATGAACATGTAGCATGAAACCATTTATTTAATCCATTTATATAATTATTAATAATCAAGGTTCACTCTTATACCATCCATGAACATGTTATGTGGTACCATGAACAAGCATAACATTATTTATTTCCATATAATATGGCCAAGTAATTTAGATTCTATACATTCCAATTTCTATTTCAAATTAAATAATTTATTGAAACACTTACCATAGGTGGTTCAATTGGTGACATACATTGTTCTTTTCATTTAGTAATTCATAATTTAAATAAAATCATCTAATATAATGGATCTTACCATTAGAATGTTCATTCCAAGGCACACCCAAATGACGACTCAAACATGTTAAAACACTAAATAACAATAATGTCAAAAAAATCATGCATGGTATGGATATAGTTTTGGTACTAACCAACAACAACTAATGACATGTTTTTTATGGGATATACCATTCAGTTGAAATGATAATAAGCATTTCAGATATATTAAATAAATGAAACTCTATGAAATCAGTCGGCCACACAAGACAATTATAATATTAATGGGCATGAGGGATGAGTTATATAGCACCCAACATTGGATTAAATGATACTCCTCCTAATGTGTCTTTCTTTCATTTTTCTTGGATCATAAATATCATTGGAAAAAAATTGATCCCACATTGAAATCTAAATGATATCAAGAGAAAAGAAAAATCAATCAAAAGGACTCGAGTACATACCATTACACATCCATCGTGATGAAAAAAACCTTGAATGAATCCCTAATGAAAGAGATATCTTGATCCCCAAATTCTGACTTCAAAAAGATCCAATGTAATTGAAATGATTTTTACTACACTGAAAAATTGTATAGGATGAAAAAGGATGGTAAATTAGATCATTAAAAGTCAAATAGTATAATAACCCAAAATTTATCTTTTTCATAGTTTTTTCTGCATGGTTTCAAAATACATGAAAAAACCACTCATAGTTACCTAGAGAATGTGGGCACTCTCATATTTATGATGAATGGTTATATCTATTCATGATCTATTTCTCCACGCTTTTTTCTAAATGTGCGACATTTCTATTTGTTCCAAAAATCTGGTTTCTGTTCTCCAAACAAGACCACCACAATCATGGGACCATTACTTACCAAAATGGAATCAGTATTAAGTCCAACATAATGAATTATATATATATTTAATGGATACATAGCTATGTAATAATATTGTTTCTTATAGTCTTCCATCCATAAAGAGAACTTCTCCTAGAGTTTTTTTTCCAATGGAGGTGAAACACTATATGAGAACAACTCTGGCCACTGGGAATGTATGTCATCCTCCCACTCTCATGTCTTGTAATGTGCATGGTCGTGCTTCCATAGAACCCATACAATAGAAAAATTCAATAGAACCTTCATTATCATGTCAACAATGAGAGTGGGATACACCTCAAATGATTCATCAACATATATGTTAAATTCATTTGGATCAAAAGTATATATGGGTTGATATGATATTGGTGAAGTGGAAAAACACATAATACTCCATGAATGGAATGGTTCCTATGAGGTAGTAGAATCTAATTTTCTATTATCCCATCTCTCTCTAGAATCTCAACTGTCCCTGAATATTGATAGGAATGCTTCCCTTTCTTCTGTATCCGTCTACATCCACGCCCGGGCGGCACCCTCAAGAAAACACAAAACTCGACATAAAAATCAAGATATCATCAATGGTAATATGAATAAATTCTTTGTCTAGTCTGGGTAGTATACATCCTCATTTGGATTAGTTGAAAATACTCTTAAGTATCCTATATGAGATTAGGACCTAGTAGGGTAGCCATACTTTGCACAAGATGTCACATGGTTAAATTAAATTGACTATAATATAAAGGCCTCAAAAGGATCCATGTTATTCATTGCGAGGAATCTATTATTATATAAAAAATGAACGAGAGGGATATGATTCTCCCATGAACCACTAAAATCAAGGGCACATTCTTGGAGTATATCTTCATGATCCTAAATATTCCATTTTGATTTTCCCTCAGTCTTAGGGTGCAACAATGTAGATGGAAGCACTTGTATTCCCCTATCGTTCTGTAATCCATGCCAGAACTATTTCATAAAATGTGTGTCAATATCTATAATTATTGTACATGTGACTCCATGTATTTTTATGATTTACCAGATATTAAATCTTATTAGATCATCAATGTATATAGTCTCTCAAATAGGAATGAATTCGTCTAATTTCATTAGTTAGTCTACAACTACCAATACATTGTCGCTACCCTTCAATGACATATAAAACCCAAAAAATTTAATATGATAAAATCATATAATTTCAATTATGTGACAGGATGTGGCTATAATAAGCCTTTAGTGCTCTAGTGCTCTTCCTTCAACTACTGGCTGGTTGAAAACCTAGTGATAAATCTAGGTTTCAAATGTTTCATCCTAGGCCACAAATAATTTTTCCTTATTTCGTGATACATCATGTATATACTAGTATGAACATACAATTTAGAATCATGAGACTAATTAATCAAATATTATCTATTATCAATTAGATCCTAGACATTTTCATGAATTTGTACGATGTCATCTCTATTTATAGACCAATCTATATGTGATTCATCACCTGATACACTATCATGGAGAACGAACACCTTAGGATATAAAAATTTATTACCCTATATCTTCTCATGGAGGGATGGTATGAATATGAATATAATATAGGTATAAATTATTTTAACTATCATGAAACTCTATATTCATCTAATAATAGAGGGACATTAACTTCCATTAATCATCACCACCCCATTTGACATGTTCTTGTGTTTTTTATCTCAACACACCAACTCTCGAGTGAAGAAGAAATATCAAATAGAATGAATGTAGATATTAGACCTATCTATAAATTATTAGGTTCATGTCATTATCTGTAATGACCTATTTGAGGATCTTGTAGTCCATGTAAAACCAAAAGTGATCACATAATATATAGTGTATCGAGCTACATAATGCAAGGATAAATACTACTAGATAATGTTCGTGTGTAGTGTTATTTATCTCATGAGGTCCCAAATATTAAAGTCCACATGCAACAACTCTGTTATCATACATCAGCAATGCTCCTAGGATGAGGTTAGATGCATTAGAAAATGTGGTATAACCAATTCCTATATCAGGAAGAGTCTAAATCAGTGTCAAGAAAAGCCTTTTTTCTATTCACGAATGGATTTATTTCATGTACATGATACCATGATCATGAAACCATTATTTTTATTACAATTTAGAGGTTTTAAAATGTGTGATATTTCATTTATGAAACACATGTAATATCCATCCACCACCATGAAACGCCATATATCAATCACGTTATTAGGTTCCTCCTAGGATACTATTGAACCGAACTTTATAGGGCCAATAGATATACCTAATTTTTATATTATATCACAAATAAAGTGACCTATGTCAATACAAATTAGGAACATTGTAATCTTGGTGAAAATCTGATGCTCCCCCTATGTACCCTGAACAATATCAAGATAGTTGTCTTGGTTGTTACGAGTCTGTGATTACACCAAAATGTCATCCAAAAAGACCATGTCAAATGATTCAATATAAAGATAGAAAAAATTATTCATTAGATCCATTAATGTTGTGTCTATGTTCATATGACCAAAAGTCATAAGAATATATGGATACAGAACATATCTTCTACAAAAAGATGTATGGGGTATGTCTGATGGCCTTACTCACACATGGTGATATACTAACCATAGATCAATCATAGTGAATACCATACCTCCTTATAGTTTTCCAAATAGGTCATCTATTTGAGGTAGTGGATACCATTTTTGGTTTGTAGGATTGTTAAAAATTCTAGATTCTATAGATGACATATAGTTATACACTTATTTTTGGAAAGAAATACAGGAAAACCCCCAAAATCATTAGTAGGCCATATAAACCCTTTGGCCTCTAAATCCTATAACTACTTATTGTGCCCCTTAATCCTTATAGATTATATACTATAAGTAGAAATGGAAGCTGAATCTATATATGGAAAAATATTGATCGTAAAATCTAACAATATTTGTAGAAGTATGCGTATAAAATCATTAAGAATGACTTCCATAAAATGATCCACTAAAGGATAGATATCAGCTCGATGTTAACCCAAATACTCCGTGAATAAATTATAGTCTGGGTGGTCCCATTACCTAGCCAATGATTCTCTTGTCCCGATCCACCATTCTACACATCACACTCACCCTTTGGTAGATTATTGTTCCCCTCTAGTGATGTAGATGATAACATACAGTGATACCAGTCCAGAAAAGCATGGCACTAAACTAACCAATCCAACCCAATAATGACATAAATGCATATATTCTAAAAAACTGTGAGGTTCCATATGAAATTGTAACATCTTGCATCTAGGGGAAATTATCTACATTTTATTATTCCCTCATAACAAACTTCAAATGTTGTATATAGTTTTACTACACCACAATAATATTGTATATCAAGTCTAATACATTCCATGATATATATAGAAGTAAAAGTGCTCGAATAAAATATATCAAATAATATACATAATATAGTTTATGCCACTATAATAGTATCACATACCATTGAATGTCTTGTAGCCTTATCCTCGGGTATCGATTCAAGAGAATGCCACTAGCCTGATCCATGACCATATTCAATAGATGGACTTCCATGATCAAAACTGCTCAATTGGTGTTATTGGTATTCAGAAGTCTGGCTGGCACAGACACGATATCCTCATAATCTATACATTCCAGTGCTATTATAACTCCCCTCCTAATGGGATGCAAAAGATGATGCTCATGATGGTGGAGCTAGAGCAGCTCCCTATCCAATTAATGTTATTGTAATTTCCATACAAATACTATAAAGATCGCATATATGTCCGCAATCGAGACACTCCATTGGTTATGTTTCATAAGGAGGTTTCATGTTTCTCCATTATCCACACTGATGACACAACATGGAAGTATCAATATAAATAGACCATTTTTCACATCCCTTATGAAATACCATGGTGGAACATTTGATCCCACCATGAGAAATATTGGCCTACCATAGAACTAGTGCTCTACAACTAGTGTTATTTCCATCCCTCCAGTTCCACTCAATGTTAAGATCTTGATTAAAAATTTATGGAAATGGTAGGCAGCTGCAATTCATTCACCTATGTATAAATGGAGTACTAAATCCCAACCTCAAATTCTCTAGTTGGAAAAATCTCATCACCGGCTAGACGAGGTGAAAAAAATGTTACTTAGTGAAATGCATCGAATGTTTCATAGCAGACATAAAACCATTCATTAAATGCTAAATGTAACACCCCAAGCTTCCACGGTACGTTTCCCTTCGAATAATGCGATAGCGTGTGTTGTACGCAACCTCAAGTTCTAACACACACCACAACTAATTAAACTAGCCATTGTGAATAATAATACCTAATTTTTGAAATCATATATATTTTATATTTCAAAATGGACTTCATTATTGGATTTGGAATATTGAAATTAGCCTAGGGTGAAATTTTGTTACTTTTCGGATAACATTTATATTTTGATGAATAGTGAAAATTACTAAATTTTAATTAAAAACAACTTTTTTAATCAAAATAATTAATAGTGATAAATTATGAATTTTAGTAGTTTTAAAGTATATTTAGAATATATTTTTACCATTTAATATAATTTTGGTCATTGGACATAATTTTACAATGAAACCGAACATAAACAAGTGTCAATCTTTTGATAGTTACTATCTCTTAAAAACACGCTTTTTGTTTTGACAACGGGAATTAATTTTAAATTAATTTTTTTCCACTTCTGTGTTTTGAATTTGGAAAAATGGATTACATATTTGGAATCATGATGTCCAAATTGAGTAAATAGGTAACTTTTTTTAGACATTTTGAATAATTACTGCGGTAAATATTTTATTTACCATGGTTAAAGGGTAAATCCGGTAAATAAGGATTAAAAAATAATATTATAATAATACAAAATTACCCTAAAACGTGTCCTAAACTTATTGGTAGACACATACCCGACCATGGGCATCCTTGGGTCGATTTGGGGACCCCTTATAGCCACTTGTATGTGGTAGGGACACATTATATTAATAAAGTTAAAATAAAAATAAAAATGGCATAAGCTTACATTTTTTAAAAGAACAATTTTTACATAGGGTTATACATGTTGGAATTTCGATTATAAATATTCATTAGAAAGATACAATGATTTCCTACATAATTATATTTTATTTATAATTTTTAGTCATCATATAATTTAAATTATTAATGACACAATAATGATGCAATGGTTACCTCATTAATAAATCATTTAAATAAATAAGATTATAATGATTAAAATATTATCTAAAACCTGTTCAATTATTATTGGTTGATTTTATTTAGAAAATGAGTCATATTATCTTATACCTAAATGATTTTTGGACCATTATAACCCGAATATAATTATATTATAAAGTAATACTTTCACTCTTTCCTAAAGTTCCCCTCCTCTCCCTTATAAAAGGAGACCACTTCTACTCATTCCTCACACCTCTCAAGCCACTTGGCTCGGCCAAACTCTACCCAAATACTCTCCCAAATTCTCTCACTACAACCTAGAGGCCTTAGTTTGATCAGAAAGCCAACCTAAGTAGCCCTTTTGATCAAATCAAAAGGAAGAACCCGAAGAAGAGGTAAGGTTTTCACCACCCCTTTTCAAGTTCCTTTCTTCTTCCACTTCCTCTTTCTTTGTTCTTACCATTATAAAATAATAACTCCAGTATCTCACATATACTGTTATGTTATTATAAATATGGTACAACCATATTCAGTATTCTATCCACCCTTTTAATAACATGTCACCATACGTGCGTACGTACGGCTTACCGTCTCCACGTCGTGGTGTAATTGTTATTCAATATATTATTATTTGTATGGGTATAATAATGATGTGTAACTCATGTAAATAATAAATATAACATGTTAATTATTCTGTATATATGATATACCATCCATTTATATATTATTTTAATATCAAAAGAATGATGTTGTCGCTCATGCGTACGTACGGACTACCGTCTCCAGGAACGCGATGAGATTCATTCTCCATCGTATCCATTCAAGTATAATTATCATTTGATGATTTAAAAATGATGTTTAAGGACTTGATATCATTCTGGATATGAATAATATACAACTTATCCTTTACAAACATGTCTTACATAACAAAACATATAAAAGAAAACAAGTAAGTTAACAACCGAAACAACGATAATACTAATATATTATTATCAAATCAATATTAAAAGATCATATATGATATCATATGATTCTTGTATAATTTAATAACAATTATTTCACCATTATACAGGTGGTTAACCTACCCCAACCAAGGAAAAGTACAAGGTAAGGGGTTTTCATCTCACTCCTTATTCCCGTGAGATTCATGCCATATTGCCACCATCACATTTTGTGTGGTGTATGTACTTCCCATAATTATATTCTTTATGTAATAAACTATAATTTATGTGTATTTACATATTCATTGTATGATACCTCTTTCATGGGTTGTATGTTTCATAAGTTACCAAATTGGTAAGGGTTATTTCACAATCTCTTCATTATCCGAGGTTGTTTATACGTAATAATCTACTTGGATCTCTTTATCATCCACATCCATGTTTCTTAAAAATGAATTTCAAAACATTTTTACTATTTACTAGAATATGAGTTAAAGTCATTTATACCATTTTTGACTTTTATAAGTGGTTTATAAAGGAATCTTTCGGTCGTTTTCAAAACATGGTCCTTTTTAACCTTTTCGACAGAATTAAGGTAAGAATGTTTTTTTTAACTTATACGGCGGGTGCGGCTATTTTCCGCCGTTATAAAATCTTCAATGCTTCCCTTACAAGATTATAAGAATATTTTCAAAGAAAATGTTTTATTTTATATGGATCTTAAATGATTTCAAAATAAAAGGAGATATTTCTTTAAAAAGAATATTGATTTCATCTATGTCAACATCCTTTGATGGATTTTAAGATTATTTGAAGTTGATTTATTATGATACAAAACTTTTATATTGTATTGAAGGTTTTGTGATATGTTTGACTGTGGATGTGATATTTTTATTCCATTCATAGTTTATGGTGAAATTATTTACATTTTGTATGCTAGTTTTAATACGAATGTTTATTTTATGTTTAAACCTTTTCATATGGGAATGCATTGGACTTAGTAAGTGACGGGTGGAGCCCTCTATAGCTCCTCGATGCATCGGTAGGTCTCATGAGACAAACTAGTGTCTTGGCACAAGGCCTTGACAAAATCTTATTTGTAGTCTTGGCACGTGGCCTTGACTATGTGGTTATGATAGTCTGGCATTATGCATT
This sequence comes from Viscum album, assembly GCA_963277665.1. Lineage (NCBI taxonomy): Eukaryota > Viridiplantae > Streptophyta > Magnoliopsida > Santalales > Viscaceae > Viscum > Viscum album. The sequence continues at coordinate 1,211,651,692 of OY728146.1, read as the reverse complement.
CCAACATTATGAAAGTGGTTATAGATTTTTGCATGTGATTATTCGATTAGTAGAATATCCATGTGAATAAGTAAATGTAATTATTTCATTTCATTTCTTTCGTACCATGATGAAAGTTCATGTTTGAAAGGATTTTGTTTTAGTTATACATTTCCTTAAATGTTTATTCTTATTTACGAAAGTTTCCGCTATATTGTTATCCTTACTGGGCATTTGAGATCACCCCTTTTCTATGTTTTATTTTTCCCAGGAAGTGAAGAAGTAAATTATGAATGACCTACAGGGATATTATGTGGGGATATGAGTGTGGATTATGGAGACATTATGTTGTTGTAGTAGTTTTTCATTTTATGATGTAATGTAAAACTTATGAATATATCTAGTGTTTCCAATGCTACTAAACCAATCGGTCTTTTGAGATTTGATCTTTCTTGTGATCATGCCAATGTTATGTAATAATGCACCGACTCTGGGTAACTAGGGTCGGGGCGTTAAAGATGGTATCAGAGGAAGTTTAGTACAAACCTTGGAAGCTAGATTTATATAAACACTGATTAGAGCACGTAGACCTAAGATGAACTTTGAGGATTAGTATAGAAGAACTTCCTAGAATTTTGGTATTGTAGAGATTTTGTGAGTTTTCCGAGAAATACATCCCTGTCTGATACGAGCAGGTAGAGGCGGCTCTGCCACAGATGTACCTAGGGGTAAAACCCGAAAAACACCGCTTTGAGCTAGACTCGAACGGGAACTGGTGCAGGACAACGGGCCTTGCTGCACTCTTGGTTATGACACTCCCGGGGGATATGCTTAGGATAATTCTCATTTTCTTTACAAACCATTATGAATGGTTTATGAGTATATACATCCTCAAAGGATTCATTTTTATGATTATGGATTATATCCATAAATAGTTCAATTTATGTTAAGTGTTTTATAAGTATGGGATTATGTATTTTGATTCATAAACTGATCTAGTTTATGCCATTGTTTAGAAATGGCGCCTAGTGGAAGAAATGGAAACCGTATCAATGCACGCACTCCATGTAGGGATTTACCTCTTGCTCAAGATAATTCTAGTGGGGCTGGTGATGCAACTGGTGCCGATCAACTGATCACCATACTAGGACAACTTACTCAGGTTATGAATAATAACCTTACCCGTATGGAGCACCCTGATCCGCAGCGTGGAGGATCAATGTTAGATCGATTCATGAGGCAACAAACACCAATGTTCAATGGGAGTAGAAATCCCTTAGTAGCTGAGCAATAGATAAATTCCCTAGAGAAAATATTTCAGGCTTTGGGGAGCAGTGAAAGGGAAAAAGTTATCATGGCAGTTTACCGCCTCACTGGAGATTCTGATCAATGGTGGTCATTGATTCAAAACATGAAGGAAGATGATGAAGTATCAAATATGGAATGGAGGGAGTTCAAAGATCTGTTTTTAGAAAAATACTTCCCCCGCGACCATCGAGCAGATATGGAAAGGCAATTTCTGAGTCTGAGACAAAAGGAGGATGAGAATGTCACAAAGTATGAGGCTAACTTTACAAGGTTAGCGAGGTATGCTGAAGATTATATTCTCAACCCAAGAAGTAAGATTGATCATTTCATTGATGGGTTAAAACCATTTCTCCGTCGAGCATTAGTCTCACAATCCTTTTCATCGTACGAAGACATTGTCTCATGTGCTATCACGACCGAAAAGGAATTCTCTAAGTCTTATGACTTTAAAGCAAAGCAATAGAAGAAGAGGCATGCTGATCAATCTAGGAATGGATATAAGGGGAAGAAAGGAAAGTTTGGATATCCATCCTGTGGTAAATGTGGGAAGAAACACCCTGGTGCTTGCTTGAAGAGAATGGGAGTCTGTTACATGTGTGGTGAAAAAGGCCACCAAGCTCGTGATTGAAAATGGAAGAAGGAAGCCACCAACGTTCAGTGCTACAATTGCAGGGAGATGGGACATTATGAAAATGAATGTCCTAAGCGTCAGGAGAACTTACCTCAGAAAAGGCCAAGGGATCAAGGCCAGGCTTTTGCTATCACTACTGCTGTGGTAGAAGCTCCGAAAGACGTGGTGGCAGGTAATTTAATGGTTTCCTCAAGTTTAGCAAATGCATTATTTGATTCTGTATCATCGCATTGTTTCATATCTTCCCATTTTGCTAAGAAAATTAGATATTTCCAATTTGATTTAATAAGGGGGTTGTCAGTTAAAACTCCTAAGGGAAGTATCATTGCAACAAAGTTTTGTGAATCAGTCCCCATTAGAGTACATAAATTTTCTTTATCTGCTGATCTCATCGTCATACCTATGATTGAGTTTGATATAATCCTCGGTATGGACTGGCTTTCGGACTATGATGCGAAGATTTATTGTAAGAAGAAAGAGGTTACGATTCTTGATGATAATGATAAGGAACACCTTATTTTTAGAGCAGAATCGTCACCACCTAATTCTTATTTAGATCCACCCCCAGTAGTTCAACTTAATTCAATTATTGGGGAGGAAGAGAATGAAATAACTGTCGGTGAGGAAAGGAATGTTCAAATAGAGGATGTACCTGTTGTGAAAGAATTTGTAGATGTATTTCCGGATGATTTACCTGGACATCCTCCAGAATGAGAAGTTGAGTTTTCCATTGATTTGATTCCTGGATCAAGGCCTATATTGAAGACCCTTATAGAATGGCCACTATAGAATTAGTCGAAATAAATAAACAACTAGAGGAATTGAGTAATAAGGGATTTATTTGACCTAGTGTTTCTCCATGGGGAGCCCCTGTTCTTTTTGTTAAAAAGAAAGATGGATCTATGAGGTTATGTATCGACTACAGGTAGATCAATGATATAACGATAAAGAACAAGTATCCCCTACCTCGTATTGATGATTTATTTGACCAACTGCATGGAGCTCAATACTTTTCAAAGATTGACCTTCGATATGGATACCATCAGTTGTGTTTGAAGAAGGAAGACATTCTGAAGACAGCATTTCGAACCAGGTACGGGCATTACAAGTTTACCGTAATGCCGTTTGGATTGACTAATGCACCCTATGTATTCATGGATCTGATGAATAGAGTTTTCAAGGAGTATCTCGATAAATTTGTGGTGGTATTTATTGATGATATCTTGGTATACTGCAAAACCTACGAAGATCATGAAAATCACTTGCGCATTATCTTGAAGACTCTGAGGAGGCATGAATTATATGGGAAGTTTAGCAAGTGTGAATTCTGGATTCATGAGATTTCTTTTCTTGGCCATATTGTCTCTAAAGATGGAATCTCTTTTGATCCTTCTAAGACCAAGGAAATCCAAGAATGGCCAGCACCTACGAGTATAACTGAGGTACGTAGTTTTATTGGTTTGGCAGGTTATTATTGACGTTTCGTCCAGAATTTTTCCCGATTGGCTAACCCATTAACGAAGATCACACGTAAAGGGGTTAAATTTGTTTGGACAAAAGAGTGTGAAGAATGTTTCGAATAACTAAATAGAACATTAGTCAATGCTCCTATATTGACTCTACCATCGGGGAATGATGGATTCGTTATTTATAGTGATGCATCAAAGAAAGGACTTGGTTGTGTCCTTATGCAGAATGACAGAGTTATTGCCTATGCATCACGACAGTTGAAAATTCATGAACAAAACTATCCTACTCATGATCTTGAGTTAGCAGTTGTGATCTTTTCTTTGAAGATATGGAGACACTACCTCTATGGTGAAAAATGTGAGATTTATACTGATCAAAAGAGTTTGAAGTATATTTTCTCACAAAAAGAACTCAACATGAGGCAAAGGAGATGGCTTGAATTACTCAAGGATTATGATTGCACGATACACTACCACCCGGGTAAAGCAAACAAGGTGGCAGATACTTTGATCAGAAAAGACCATGGAGTTTTGAACATGATGAGAATTGAAAGGGATCCAATTTTCATGGATCTAGTGAAGATGGACATGGGAATAACCTGGGAAGGTGAAACATCAATTCTTTTTCAAATGGTTGCCAAACCATCTTTACTAGAAAGGATTAAGAGTTCTCAGACCGATGATGAAGAATTTCAGAAGAATATTAAAGCTGTGAATGATGGGACATTGAGAGACTTTGTGTATGAAGATGGAATTTTGAAATTCAGGAAGAGACTTTGTGTTCCCGATTTACCTGATCTAAAAAGGGAATTGCTGGATGATGCTCATAGTTACAATTTCTCTATACACCCTGAGAGCACAAAAATTTATAGAGATTTGAAGGAACATTTTTGGTGGGACAGCATGAAGAGGGAGATTGCTGATTTTGTGTCAAGATGTATGGTTTTTCATCAAGTGAATGCTGAAAGGCAACAGCCTGGAGGAGTCATGAAACCACTTCCTATACCAGAGTGGAAATGGAAAAATATTATGATGGACTTTGTCATGGGGCTACCAAAGACTCCTAGAAGGAACGATGCAATTTGGGTTATTGCTGATCGTCTTACCATGTCAGCACATTTTCTTGCTATAAGAGAAGATCTACCCCTGGAACGTCTAGCAAGACTATACATTAATGAAGTTGTGAGACTTCATGGATTACCCCTATCGATTGTTTCTGATCGTGATCCCCGTTTTACTTCAAGATTTTGGAAAAGTCTTCAGAAATCCCTGGATACTGAACTTCACTTGAGCACTGCTTACCACCCTCAGACAGATGGACAATCAGAACGGACTATTCAAACCCTAGAAGACATGTCGAGATCTTGCTCACTTGACTTTCAGGGTATGTGGGATCAATATTTACCACTGGTAGAATTTTCCTATAACAATAGCTTCCATTCGAGTATTCAGATGGCACCATATGAAGCGTTATACGGAAAGAGATGTCGTACACTAACCTGTTGGGATGAGGTTGGTGAAAGAAAACTTGTAGGCCCAGAACTGGTGGAGGAAACTGTGGAAAAGGTGAAGGTAATCCAAAATCACATCAAAGCAGCTCAAAGTAGGCAGAAGAGCTATGCCGATAATCGAAGGAAGGATTTGGAATTTCAAGTCGGTGATCATGTTTTCCTGAAGTTATCTCCATGGAAGGGAGTCATACGTTTTGGTAAGAAAGGTAAATCGAGTCCCAGGTACATCGGACCCTTCGAAATTCTAGAACGAATTGGGGTTGTAGCTTACCGATTGGCAATGTCGCCAAGTCTCTACAAAGTTCACGATGTGTTCCACGTATCTCTGTTGAGAAAATACATGCCTGACCCAACGCATGTACTCAACTATGAGGAATTAGAACTAGAACCCGATTTGTCTTATTATGAAGAGCCTGTCAGGATTCTTGATACAAGAGAACAAGTACTGAGAAACCGGACGACGCGTCTGGTAAAAGTTTTGTGGAGAAATCATAAGATGGAAGAGGCAACGTGGGAACCCGAGGAACTTATGATGAAGAACCACCCAAGTCTTTTTATGCAGTAATACCCTATAAATTGCGAGGACGCAATTATTTGAAGGTGGGGAGAATGTAACACCCCAAGCTTCCACGGTACGTTTCCCTTCGAATAATGTGATAGCGAGTGTTGTACTCAACCTCGAGTTCTAACACACACCACAACTAATTAAACTAGCTGTTGTGAATAGTAATACCTAATTTTTGAAATCATATATATTTTATATTTCAAAATGGACATCATTTTTGGATTCGGAATATTGAAATTAGCCTAGGGTGAAATTTTGGTACTTTTCGGATAACTTTTATATTTTGATGAATAGTGAAAATTACTAAATTTTAATTAAAAACAACTTTTTTAATCAAAATACTTAATAGTGATAAATTATGAATTTTAGTACTTTTAAAGTAAATTTAGAATATATTTTTACCATTTAATATAATTTTGGTCATTGGACATAATTTTACAATTAAACCGAACATAAACAAGTGTCAATCTTTTGATAGTTACTATCTCTTAAAAACACGCTTTTTGTTTTGACAGTGGGAATTAATTTTAAATTAATTTCTGCCACTTTTGTGTTTTGAATTTGGAAAAATGGATTACATATTTGGAATCATGATGTCCAAATTGTGTAAATAGGTAACTTTTTTAAGACATTTTGAATAATTACTGCGGTAAATATTTTATTTACCATGGTTAAAGGGTAAATCCGGTAAATAAGGGTTAAAAATAATATTATAATAATACAAAATTACCCTAAAACGTGTCCTAACCTTATTGGTGGACACATACCCGACCATGGGCATCCTTGGTTCGATTTGGGGACCCCTTAGAGCCACTTGTATGTGGTAGGGATACATTATATTAATAAAGTTAAAATAAAAATAAAAATGGCATAAGCTTACATATTTTAGAAGAACAATTTTTACATAGGGTTATACATGTTGGATTTTCGATTATAAATATTAATTAGAAATCTAAAAAGATTTCCTACATAATGATATTTTTTTTATAATTTTTAGACATCAAATAATTTAAATTATTAACGACACAATAATGATGCAATGTTTACCTCACTAATAAATCATTTAAATAAATAAGATTATAATGATTAAAATATTATCTAAAACCTGTCCAATTCTTATTGGTTGATGTTATTTAGAAAATGAGTCATCTTATCTTCGACCTCAATGATTTTTGGACCATTATAAACAGAATATAATTATATTATAAAGTAATACTTTCACTCTTTCCTAAAGAGCCCCTCCTCTCCCTTATAAAAGGAGACCACTTCTACTCATTCCTCACACCTATCAAGCCACTTGGCTCGGCCAAACTCTGCCCAAATACTCTCCCAACTTCCCTCACTACAACCTAGAGTCATTAGTTTGATCAGAAAGCCAACCTATGGAGCCCTTTTGATCAAATCAAAAGGAAGAACCCGAAGAAGAGGTAATGTTTTCACCACCCCTTTTCAAGTTCCTTTCTTCTTCAACTTCTTCTTTATTTGTTCTTACCAATATAAAATAATAACTCCAGTATCTCAAATATATTGTGATGTTATTATAAATATGGTACAACCAGATTCAGTATTCTATCCACCCTTTGAATAACATGTCACCATACGTGCGTACGTACGGCTTACCGTCTCCACGTCGTGGTGTAATTGTTATTCAATATATTATTATTTGGATGGGTATAATAATGATGTGTAACTCTTGTAAATAATAAATATAACATGTTAATGATTCTTTATATATGATATACCATCCATTTATATATTATTTTAATATCAAAAGAATGATATTGTCGCTCGTGCGTAAGTACGGACTACCGTCTCCACGAACGCGATGAGATTCATTCTCCATCGTATCCATTCAAGTATAATTATCATTTGATGAATTAAAAATGATGTTTAAGGACTTGATATCATTCTGGATATGAATAATATACAACCTATCCTTTACAAACATGTCTTACGTAAAAAAACATATAAAATAAAACAAGTAAGTTAACACCCGAAACAACGATAATACTAAGATATTATTATCAAATCAATATTAAAAGATCATATATGATATCATATGATTCTTGTATACTTTAATAACAATTATTTCACCATTATACAGGAAGTTAACCTACCCCAATCAAGGAAAATTACAATGTAAGGGGTTTTCATCTCACTCCTTATTCCCGTGAGATTCATGTCATATTGCCACCATCACATTTTGTGTGGTGTATGTACTTACCATAATTATATTCTTTGTGTAATACACTCTAATTTATGTGTATTTACATATTCATTTTAAGATACCTCTTTCATGGGTTGTATGTTTAATAAATTACCAAATTGGTAAGGGTTATTTCACAATCTCTTCATTATCCGAGGTTGTTTATACTTAATAATCTACTGGGATCTCTTTATCATCCACATCCATGTTTCTTAAAAATTTATTTCAAAACATTTTTACTATTTACTAGAATATGAGTTAAAGTCATTTATACCCTTTTTGACTTTTATAATTGGTTTATAAAGGAATCTTTCGGTTCTTTTCAAAACAAGGTCCTTTTTAACCTTTTCGACAGAATTAAGGTAAGAATATTTTTTTTAACTTATACGGCGGGTGCGGCTATTTTCCGCCGTTATAAAATCTTCAAAGCTTCCCTTACAAGATTATAAGAATATTTTCAAAGAAAATGTTTTATTTTATATGGATCTTAAATTATTTCAAAATAAAAGGAGATATTTCTTTAAAAAGAATATTGATTTCATCTATGTCAACATCCTTTGATGGATTTTAAGATTATTTGAAGTTGATTTATTATGATACAAAACTTCTATATTGTATTTAAGGTTTTGTGATATGTTTGACTGTGGATGTGCTATTTTTATTCCATTCATAGTTTATGGTGAAATTATTTACATTTTGTATGCTAGTTTTAATAATAATGTTTATGTTATGTTTAAACCTTTTCATATGGGAATGAATTGGACTTAGTAAGTGACGGGTGGAGCCCGCTATAGCTTCTCGATGCATCGGTAGGTCTCATGAGACAAACTAGTGTCTTGGAACAAGGCCTTGACAAAATCTTATTTGTAGTCTTGGCATGAGGCCTTGACTATGTGGTTATGATAGTCTGGCATTATGCATTCCAACATTATGAAAGTGGTTATTGATTTTTGCATGTGATTATTCGATTAGTAGAATATCCATGTGAATAAGTAAATGACATTATTTCATTTTATTTATGTCGTACCATGATGAAAGTTCATGTTTGAAAGGCTTTTGTTTTAGTTATACATTGCCTTAAATGTTTATTCTTATTTATGAAAGTTTCCGCTATATTGTTATCCTTACTGGGCATTTGAGCTCACCCCTTTTCTATGTTTTATTTTTCCCAGGAAGTGAAGAAGTAAATTATGAATGACCTGCAGGGATATTATGTGGGGATATGAGTGTGGATTATGGAGACATTATGTTGTTGTAGTAGTTTTTCATTTTATGATGTAATGTAAAACTTATGAATATATCTAGTGTTTCCAAGGATACTAATCCAATCGGTCTTTCGAGATTTGATCGTTCTTGTGATCATGCCAATGTTATGTAATAATGCACCGACTCTTGGTAACTAGGGTCAGGGCGTTACACATAAACACTCTAGTTCTATAATATATCAGCATCTGAGGGAAGAACTTCTCATATAAAACATTGTTGAGGTCAAACTATAATAATTCTTGAAGATGACCAACATAGGTACTCCCATAGCATCAATTCTTAATCAAATCAATAGTTAAGTAATTATAATGATTGAATATCTACTTTTGAGGAATCTATAGATGCCCAATGATCAATACAGTGGCCTCTAGACAAGACATTTTTACTATTGGAAATAAAACCTATGAGAAAGTATAGGGATGATGTTTCTTGATCTCATGCGTCTGACAATCCATTTTTCATTAAATCCATACAACATCCTTCGTAGACAACATCAGGCATAGGTATCTATATTGAAAATGGGAATCTATTCCTAGATTAGTTTAATTAGGTGGTGCATCATGTTTGGCTCCATGATTTAAGACATGAAAATTATTACCCCCAATGACTGGAGCATGATCATATCCACCTTCCTTGTGTACGATACCGTGATTTTAAGGTTAAATTGGTCTATAAATACCATCCACACAGCATAAAAAATATATACATAGATAGAAACAATTATGAGATATAAAAATATAGAGGCTCATTATTCAAGGAGAACTACCCGAACTACCCACTTAGACGACCATGTGCTGGTAAGTTGAAAAGTATAAGCTTCATTTCATTTTGAAATTTAATGAGTAGGTTCACTCATTTACCATTAATAATCATGAAAATTTGCTATAAGGTTGTAAATGTATATAATTTTAGATTTCATGTTTCACTTAATAATGGACATCTATTCCCACTGATTAAATTTCTATACACATTGTCCCTAAAAACGAAACCCATTTATTTATACCATAAGGGTTCGAATTGGTAAATTAATCATCACAACCCACGAGGGCCTATACACCTTATGAATTGAGACATTATATCACTCAATCACAATGAAGTGTTATAAATGAATTATGTAACTATAACAAAATCACTCAAAAATAATAGGCATATCATGGAATGAAAAGTAGTGGATTACACATACATTCAATGAAAATATGCATGACATGTGAATACTTGGTTCTTATAATTATTCATGTAATAGTTATCCTTCCACTCATATCAATGGGAAAATGATAAAATACAATATAAAACCATAGTAAAATCCAACAACACTATAAAGAATGTGTTTCAACCAATGGTGAAATAACGTCAACTATAACAGTCAAGACAGTTAAAAAGATTTGACTATTAGGTAAGATGGATTTTTTCATGAATATTGGTTCATGATACCCAAGCACATCACATGAGAAAGTTCCATAGAATTCATAATCACTAATATATTTTCTCAAAATATTAAATCATGATAGGATAAACTCTATCTAATACAAATTTGTAGAATCCTAGACCCATATTCATCATATAGTTTCACCATGCCACGTGGGAAACATTTCATCAAGTACATCTCCCCCAATTCTTGAGGTTGCTGACTAGCTGTGGAGGTCTAGCATGTGTATGTTGGAGAATATTTACTTTTTTCTAGTGTGTATCATAATGGATAAATGTAAACATAGTTAAATAAGATAATTAGTATAAGTAAATAGTGAATGTAGAAAAACGTGATAAATAGTTAATGATAATAATCTACCATTTAACTAGATTAATTGATGATGATATGTCATTTACCTAGAAAACTAAAAAACAATGGTATCTGAAAGAAGGAATAAAATATTCCAAAAAATTATAAATGAAATAAAAAATAATCTCTATAATACCAAGTTCTAGATTAGTCATATTCTATCAAGATCTATCCTAAACAATAAACAATCAAATATTCGACGTTTTTTTCTACCTAATAATAACATTTTCATTTATACAGTCTGCATCGAGTACCCAAAAACTCCTAGAGAGGGTGTATGATATATTTTAGCGACACACCACATATTTTTTCTATAACATATGGCCAATTTAATTGAAATGTAATATTGTGCAGGCATGCATATATAAGTTAAATCAGTAAAAGGTAAAAAAATCAGAAGAACCTGATTTACCTCTTGGCTAGTGTCTAAACATATAACCATTTAATTATTTGATTGTTACCAGTTTATAAATAAGTCACATGATGAAAATATTGAAGGATCTAGTATTTAATAAGGGTACCTAAAATGTTATTTAATGGTGAAATACAAAGGTATTAGAAAAGTAAATGTAGACCTCAAGGGTCTCCAACTCCATAATTCTTGTATCATTGATATGGGGTAAGACTGTAATCAAAGGAGTACAGTCAAATTATTTCTATAATATAGTGCCTAATAATTCCATGGAGTTCATCAAAGGTGAAAAGTGTTTATTAAATGACTAGTTTTAATGGGATTTAACCATGAAATATAATTTCCATTATAGGATCAAAAGAGTGAATCAAAGGAATCCAATAATAATACCAGAGGGATCCTAATTTTTCATACCAAACATCCAATGTTAGACAATATTTTTGTTCTAGGAGGGTCTGGACCTAATAAAATAATATCCTTGAATTATAATGGTAGTCCCTAGTGCTCAAGGCATTCTCTATGGAATCCAATTCTATCTCAAATTAGGTCAGTCTTATTAGATAATGATAATATGTAATATTTCCTAAGGTTCATTAATTAGATTTCTTAAGTCTGGTAAGAAAAATAGGGCATGAAACCATTTAATCAATATTTCATTAATCAGTAAGTATATTTTGTTCAAACCATTCCCATAATTATTTTGTAAAGACCATGTAAAATGATACCATTTATTTTACTCAATTAATTGATTTTCAATAATCAATAATCACTCTGTGACCTTCCATAATCCTTTAAAGGTGTTCTATTGATATATAATATTCTATTCAATTATGTATAATACGTAAAATTCATATTCATAATACACATGAAACATTACATTTCATAATAAATCATTTATTGAAGAACTTACCTTAGGTATGTCTAGGAGTAATAATAAATGATACATTACATTATGAAATTTATATTTTAAATCATGAAATTTAATATAAAATATATTTCCTTTAGAATGTTCATGATAGGGCACACCCGAATGTCAGTTAAAACATGTTAGAATGCTAAAATGAGGATTATGTCAAAACAACCTATTGGGATAGAAAATTTTATTGTAGTAACCACAAAAAACTATTCAAATATATTTTACTAAGAAAAACCATACCTTTCTAATTATTATAATCATGTCATATAAATTGTATAAATAGAGCCCGATAAATTTGGAGGGCCCCACACACCACTAAAAAAATAAGAAAACCTGAGGGATGAACTATTGAACAATGAACATATATTAGTAAAACAATCATCCAACAGTATTGACCACTTATTTGTCATGGATCAGAGCAGATCTCTTGAAAATGGAAAACACACACACCTCTATTATTATGTCAAGAACAAGAGAGAAGAATAATGGCTCAAACTGATTCACGTACATACCATTGCGAATCCAAAATGATGAATGAAAGCCTTAATAGATCTTGGATGAACGAGATGACATGATCCATTGAATAAGAATTCAATAATCTAAAAAATGAGAGAAAATGATGATTATCCCACACTAAAATTAAATAGGGTAAAGGACCAGGATAAATTAAATTATATAGGGTAAAATGGGAAAATTACACAAAATTTAGCATGTACATGTTTTGTCCTAATATTTTTAAAACCCATTCCAAACCCATTTAAAGGAAACATGAGAAAAGGGGAATAACATGGTTTGGCCATACAGTTAGGGAACCCATTTGACAACCATGCAAGCTGGCTCATCCCAAAATGATGACCAACCACGTAGATATATCTATATGTCATCCATTTATATATGGTTTACTAAAACCATGTGACATGGATATTTTTTACAAAAACATGGATTCTCTGTTAATAAATATCCTTATAAACTTTTGGGACCTTAACTAACCCAATAGGAATCTATATTAAATCTAAAAATAATGAATTAGACTAAAATATAAAGGATACATTCTAATATTAAAAAATGTTTCCTAACACTATTCATGATTGTTATATATTTTAAATGGATTTTTTGTTAACTTATTTACCATCCAATATTTATAATTTCATATATAACCATGAATGTAAATTTACTGATAAAATGAAATCATTTTACAGATTACTACCATCCCAACATTATTATTCCATATTTATTATTTTCCATTTAATCAATATATATTCAACATTATTCAACTCTTAATGATAATTCGAAATAATTATTATTTTATTTTCATAGCTAGTGATCTATGGAGTCTAATATAATGTATATTCAATGTTTTTATAAAGTTACTAATAATAATATGTAAAAAAAAAATTGTTTTACTTTTTATATTAAATTTTAAAACAGGTTTTATGTTTATATATAGATTACTCAGGAAAATAATGTTTTTTTTGGGATTTGGGATCTTTTTCCTTATAAAATATTCTGATGTATTAAATTATAATCCGACTCTACATTTCATGATTTGGGGCGGTTACAAATCCTTTTATGTGTTTCAAATGCTCGTGGATCCTTGAAGATTTATAGAGTGGGTTTGATGAAGATGGATAGATGATATATGCTTGTAGGAGAATTACATGGCATGTAATGTTGATAAATATGTGTTAGAGAGTTTCTCGGATTGAATAATGAATTTATAGAATGATAATGGTAGTTCAAATGGTGCGATTTTGGACAAAATTTTTGGATAAAAATAAAAATTAAGAAGGAATGAATATGATAAATCTATCATAAAAAAATATTGATTTGTATATAATATTGAAGGAATGAATTAATCCATGTTTATTGGATTGAGTATAATAATTGTTTTTTTTGTATTAAAACTCAATTCATCCAAGTTATAAAATAAAAAATTACATTGTGGAAATAATTATATAGGTGTTCCTATAAATCGAACATCACACTCCATTTATTTTTAAGAATTATAATATAATCCTAAACCATATTTGATTATATTATTTCAGTCATGGAATTTTTTTTCTGTTTTGAAAATTATTTATCTCTGACCATTGGTTTTGGATATATAGTGATCGGAGGTGAGTTTTTCACATTAGTTTTTTGGTTCATCACAAATTTTATTTTATCAATATAATGATATAATTCTATGTTTTAGTGGTTTATCTCCTTCAATTATATATTGTTCATTAGATATTTATAGACACTGTTTAGGAACATCAATATGGAATGTATGATGATCCCTAGCATGATAGGAGATCATATGTCATAAATCACATTTCAATATCATTTATGAATTTTCAAAATTCATGAGGAATGTGATTTTTTATTATAATACTATTCTATGTAAAATAGTAAGGTTATTATTTTAATCCCCTAGAGTGTTGGTGTAATTAACTTTTACAAATCTTGTAGTAGACTATATAATGGACTCATTTTATGTTTGTTTGTGTTCAATTGTTCTCCTTCATTGATAACTGTTTTCATCCAGATTTTTTATGAATTCCACTAACATTATTTTTTAATTCCATATGTTACAATGATAAAAAATTCAAATTAATGTATAATTGGAAGTTTTGGATGTATTTAGAATTATATATCCACATAATTATGAAATGTTTCCTTTTAAATCAAATTTATTATGAGTCATGATTAATTAAAAAATCCCTTCATATAATAATTCATTTTAATAATGAGTTTGATGAATGAATTCATACTTGTAATGTAATAATGATCCATGTTTTAATTCTATTTTAATCATTAAATTTTTATGAAAGAATCTTTTATTCTTTAAATTTTGTGTAATAAATATATATCTATTAATAGATGAATAAACATGTAAATTATGTCATTTACATATTAGAAATTAAATTTTTAATAAGAGAGGGTTATAAACCATTGTTTGATAAAGGTAAATTATGGGGGGTGAGTGACACAATATTAATTGTAACTTTAGGTTTGAATATTATATAAAATTGATAATATACTATATTTTTTTCTTCATTCCATTTGTGTATAACCTTGAATTGAGCCTTTTTATTAACTGTGATGTTATCCTACGATGGATGATTTTATACAAGACACAACCAGAGAGTCATGGGATTGTTTTTGTAATAGACACATGTTTTGTATGGATATTTGGTGACATTCATTATGATTTTCAGGATGGTATTATGTACTATGGACAGACAACTAGATTTTTACTATTCATGTTTTTCTTATATTTGTGCTAAAATATTGTATTTCAGTTTGATATTGTTTTTATTCAATGATAAGATTGTCTAGAAATTAATTTAAATTTGTTTCATTAAATACTACATTAGGAAGATAGATGTTCATGACAATGCATAAATTTGTATTATGGATTAATCAATGACCAAGAGTTCATGGAATTGTAGAAGGATAATTAAAAAAATTATCTAATGTGGTCGGTACATGATAGAAATGATGATAGTCATAAAAAACAATGGTATAATATTGTTTATCAGTTTTGGGCTTTCAAACCAATTCATGATGATGTAAAGGTAATGATAATAAATGTAAATTATTGACTAAGATAATCAATGTAATAAATTATATTAAATAGAATGAAACAAAATAAAATTCCTTAATTCATGTAATATTATAGGATTCCTATAACAAAGTAGTTGATGGGGAGTCTTGTGTGATGTTAATAAAAGATAATTCTAGGTATATGTAGTTTACAAAGATGAGGTCATGAAATATATTTAAATCATTTATGTTATGTTGTTTTATATTCCTCCCCTCAAATTTTTTATACAGAGTAAACCCTATTTACCCGTTTTTGTATCCAAATAGTATTATATGGTTATATTCATTGTCATATCATTTACCATTTATTTATATATAATGGTATAATGGATTGTTTTCATCACACTTGTATACCAAGATATTGTATCCTATGGATTATTATGGGTATGCCATATATGTGATGTGATGGATTGATGCATAATAGATGAAATATAAGTTGGATTGTCTCCCTGAAACTACACAATTACATTCTTGATATATGTAATGTTATATGGGGATAATGTGATTCAAAGGATTCGTTGAATGTGATGAGATAATTTCATTCACATGATGCATGATGTGTTTTATTCTCCATGGTATACTTTGGATTCCATACATTAGAGTTATATGTATTAGGAAGTTTGGTGGTGGGGAAAAGAGGAAAAACATTGGTGAAGTTTTATCCAAGAAAATTATCATAATATTTTTTAGAAGATAATTTCTATTAAATACATGTTTATAAATATCAATGGTGGGGAAGGAAATATATTATACATACTTAGGAGTTTAGTTAGTTTCATTTTTTTCCTAATGGGATTTTGTATTATTTCATTATATTTTATTCAAGGGGATATATAGATGATTCAGTATAGAATACCTATTATACTCACAATGTGACTTGGTAAATTATTTTTCATGTTCATACGAGATTGATGCGGATTGGGTTATACAATACTAGATCATGGGAGTTGTTTTGGAGCTATTTAGGCTTCTTGGTAATTACATATATTATATTTTGCTAATTTTATTTTTCATAATCTTTTTTCTATTCATGAAATATCATTCATGTAAAAGGGTGATAACATTTATATCATAAGGCATATTTTTTTGAGAATTTATATCAAATTTATCATTTTCATTATCTGAAATAGTAATCTATATGACCTCTATATATGATATTTCAATGTGTTTTTTACAAACAATGAGCAATTGGAATGGAGAATCAAGATTCATTTTCTCCCTTCTATCATTATACAACATGGATGTGTGCATTTGGGGGAGAGTGGGTTGTAATATACTTATAGCCATGTACCATTTTAAGTGACATGATAGTGATTCATGGTTGATACAAGTGGGGAGTATATGGGGTGATTAGAAAACTATTTTATATTAATTTATTATGACATGTTACCTTCTTCAAAAAAAAATATTTTGGTCTCCCTATATTCAATATTATATAAATCCATATTCATCGATACTACAATGAAAAATTATTTTGGGATTAGAATGTATTGACCCTAGTATTTTTTTAAACTAAATTACCAAAATTAAATTAACAAATATTAAATATTTCCTTTCAAAAAATTTAGGTATTATAATCCTATATTATTATTATGTTATGGATGTTGGTCGATGTCTCCAATAGATTCTCACTGAGGACGATTATAATTACTTACTATATTATCTCCACAGTGACGATTTCATAGATGAAAAAATTGGAGGAAAATAAAAGATATTAATGATTAAATTATACTATAGAATGTTGGATCTATATCAAACTCCGCTGAAGAATGATTTTTGGAATATGTGTGGATATAATTTAGATTGTTAAGTTAATTGGAGGCAATAATGGTTTTTTTGGCAGTGACAATAATACATTGAGAAGAAATATAGGTTTGGATCTTATTTTATAGTGATCATGCGGAGTGAGTTCTCTCATGGGAGATGTTTTAATGCTATAATCATTTAGAATTTTATTATTTGAGTATGATGTCTCATAGTCTCTATGTTATTAATACCATTGGAAAGTAGAGTTACAATATATGGGAGATTCATATACAATTCATGAACCCTCATTAATATGGGTGTGACTTATTTTTTGATGATGAGGATATAGTGAGAAATATTGAGTTGGTTTTACATCCATGATAGAAATGATATCAAATGATTGATGGTAGTTACATGTGTTAATCATCCAATTTCTCTAGGGGAAGACAGTCTAAGCACCCTTCAATTTGATAAAACACATGTCTCCCTTGTAGTGGACGAGGTTATCTATGATGAACAGACGTGATAATTTTATCATCTATACATTGGTAGGTGTTTTGTTTAATTTATATCTATTAATAAAAATTCAGTAATAGTGGCAATAAATTGTGGTAGTGTGCTATATATTTTGTCAAATAGGGTGGGGATTCGGTAAGACACATGCATCGATGTGATGATCCTTTACCAAATATAGAAAAATAATTCCATGTTAGAAAATTTCCATCAGGATTAAATAATCTATACATAAATTCATTGCCAGATACATTCTCAAGATTTTGTATTGTTACGTGAGCAACACATAATTCATGTCTTTTCTTTTGTTCTAATTTTGTTTTTCTATTTTATGATTTAATAGCTACAAATTTCATCATATAATCTCCAATAGAACTTTTATCCGGGCAATTGGTGATGAGACATATAATTCCCTTTTTTCTATTATATTTAAAAGATGATATTATATTCATTATTATAAGAGGGACTATGAGCTACTGTTAGTGTTTTACCGCTTGAGGGAGTTATTGTTAATTATATTTATATAGCCATATCATTTCATCCTCTACAAGGAGTAGATGTATTCAGTTCTATAAATGATGGATTACTCCAGTATATAAATTTCCTTTGTCGATGATGACAGAGATTATTCCATGATACTATATGGGTCACACAATCTTATGGTTGATATATTTGTTTAGTATTTTTTCATCCCAATGATACATGATGGCGAGTTTATATAATGTTCGGTTGTTGGTGTTTTATCGATATTGTAGAAGATTACCCAAATGAATTTCTTGAGGAGGTTGTGAAATTACCCACTTAATGGTATATCAAGTATGGGATAGTGTTACATACATAAAATTATATTATCCCTATTTATCAATAATAAATAGAATATTCTCAATTTCTCTAGAAATAGGTATAGTTTGATGATATTTTACTATGACATGATGTATAATCTGTTCTGTCACATTGGAGTGCACTAGATATATTCATAAATAAGGATAATGGATGTGCACACATATATTTATTGTTATTAATTAAATTAGGTGATAATGATGAATATGTTATTATATTCTATGAATTAATGATTTATCAAATTATATTAACGGTTTTGTAATGTCTTAGACCTCTCTAGTCCATTGTTTTTATGTAATCTACTGTTTGAGGTGTTATGGGTGGCCAAATTGACTTATTCCCCACAATTTTCTAAATTCTAGTTTTGTGAATAATGTTTCCAGTTACTGAATAATGTCATTGGTGAGTCCTATAGCGATGAGTCATTATTAATTGAGTCATATATTGTTGATACAAATTTCAATAGTTTCATTGGTGAGACAGATGTGAACAAGGTTTTAAAAATCCCACATTTTCCCCCATTGATTTTTTCTTTGACGTTAAATGCAATCAAAGTCTTGTTTTAAGGTATTTAAGGAAAATTCAAACCCATAACTCTAATCTTTTTATTCCCTATATTTATTCGTGATATAGGCACACCACCTATCGTGGGGAGACCATGATATGTTGATCTATCTCTGATATAAAATATGTTATAACATAATTTTTTTGATCGATGATCTATTTTCTCTCATTCTTTTTACCATGTTACATCATGTGACCCCTATTTTTATAATTTACTTTTTATGGGTGTTAAATTATGTTGTTGTGTCCTGGAATCCTTAGGAGGGTGAAGTCATTGTGGGATTGGTGATCATGATCCATTTTGTTGGTCATTCTCTTGAAAACAACATTGTATTCCTTTCATGGTAGGGGATTCATGGATTATCTTTTCATTTACATGAAATATTAGAGTTATCAAATTTTTTCTATTTGTTCACAATTAAATTTACATAATAAATATTTGAATATGATAATATAATAAGAATCAATTGAATGTTATTTCATTATTCCATGATAACAATTTTCTAATTGATTTTCTAGATGGACTGATATCTATACTTTTTTCCTTCTTATCATGTAGTTGTTGATGTAAATCACTAATAAATAGATCTCTATGATTAAATGTATATTAATTTTTTTAAGAAAAAGAGGCATGTCAATGAATATGGTAATTATTTATTTTCATCGATGATAATCAAATGGATGTAGTTATGCGTGTTTAAATAAATCATTTAATTCAACAGTGAATAATGAGTGGTTGTGAGATAGATGTAATATCATGAAGGGTTCTAAGATTCCCTATCTTTTTTAAATTTCATGTGCCTTAATCTTTGGAGATGTGATTACTCATACTGTGTGAAAGCTAAATTCCATGTTTAAGTCCAAGAGACCAGTTTCTTTGTTGTTTTCTTCGTGTTTGTTGTTTTGTGGTTTGATCCTTTTATGGATGATCCGAGAGAGATTTATGGTATATGGGGGTATGAAGACCCATTTTTTATGGAAAATAAAGACTCCTAGATTGGTGTGATGAATCATTTAATGCCAATGGGTGTCAGGCTGGGCACCAATCAAGACAAAACGGGTTGATGAAGGGATTACTATTTTAATGAAAGTTGTTTCTTTTGAAATTTTTTTATTTATCTACATTAATTTCAATACTTATTTAGGTATTTGGTCTTTATTACCCTTATTCCAAAATTTTTTATGATTTATGGGTAATGAAAAAATATTTCAATGTTTACATTCTTGAGGATGGTTTGGTATACGCTCTTGCTATTGGTGGAGAAGAATCAACGGGTAGTTCACTTACTCACCATGCTCAGCCCTCTGGTTTTTGAAGCATAAAATTATTTTCTATAATGCATGGGAGTTATTTAAATTTGATAATTATATTAATAAATAAATAAGAAAATTATGTAATCCTATGGGTTTGGAGCTTACATGGATGAAATTTTGAGGTTGTAACATTAATGGAACAACGGACTTGGTTTGGTTATACCTGGAGGGCATGATTCATGGTTGGAATGCTAATGGAATGTAACATAAAAATGATAATGGTAATGTAGTGGTTACATAAATAATTAATGTTCAGTGAAACTGATAAATAGGGATAATTTAATCTAATGTTTTTCTTTAAATGGTTTTGTTATTTTTGGATATGTTGTCTTAATAGTTACAGCTGGGAGTCTGAGAGACATTAGCAATAGTTGATTCTATGACTGTAATTTTGATGGATTGGTTGTGATCTATATTACATTAGGTACATTTACTGTTTCTATATTATAAGACACCTAGTAAGTTAGGTAATATCAATCTCCAAGGTTTATGATCCCTGTGGGTTTTCCCCAACATCCTGATGTAATTATTGATGGAAGACTATACCCTATAGATCCACTCTTTTCACTTCGTAGTTACTTGTGATAGTAGGAAAAGTGGTTAGTTTTATCCATATATGAGTTAGAGGGATATAATTTCTTGAGTTAATTTCCACATATATATTATGGATATAGTTTTTTATGTACTACTATATGATTAATGTGTATTGGATATAACAGCTTGAGAATCCTTACTTAGTGTATGGGCTGTAATGGCTTGAGGTATAATAAAAAATTCAACAATCATGTTACGAATCAGTTGGTGGATGTCAAAATCACACTATGTACTTCGGTTATGTGGATTTGGTGGTTGTGATTCTCAAGGTTCATGTTTTTTTTTCTTTACATAAGTATCTACAAGAAAGACATTTTAGAGAGAGATTATTAGCACTTCAATGTGTGTGAAAATAATAAATCCCGTAGAGAATTTGTAGCTGTGTATCCTTGATATAATATAATTTATTATAATGTCTTCTTTGTGATTATTGGTGAGAGTATCCCTGGTGAGTAAGGGAACATAGTTTACCTATTTATGATACATGATAGGTTCACTTACTCTTTTGTGTGATTTACCATGCATTCATTATATTTCTATGACAGGATCCTAGGAGGATCCTTTTGATTATACCGTTATACTAACACTAAACAATATAAAATTTTATTTCATTCACTTGGAGTTTGATAGAGATCAAGATGGTTACTTCTAGAATGGGGTTGTAGGAGCTGTTCAGGCTTCTTCGTTGCTGATGTTTTACTTTTTTGGTACATACAGTATTCTTTTAGAGTTGCAATAGTTTTTTAATCAAATTTATTTAATGTAAGTGTGATTTATATTATATTTTATTATGAATAGGATTTTGTTGGTTTCATTAATATTTTTCTCTACCTCATATGTTTCTTTAGAGGGTAATTCCTACTAGCAGTGTTCTTACTATACCTTGAGTGCAAGTTTCCATCTCAGGGCCTATTGGAAAAATGATTTAGGTATCACTATATCTCTCTCCTAATTTCCATAATAGTAGGGGTAAACATTGTGAGTATGGGGTAATAGTAGAGTGGTATCAGTGGTCAAGATAAGGGATAACATGAAGTTTATAGATAGGCACATGTTATGTTTCATGGATTGGAAGGTAAATTGAGTCATCTATATTTATCATGAAATGTAAACATAGACGATCGAATGAGAAAATGGTATTAGGACCCCTAGGATTGGATTATTGATCCATTATGTTTACGGAAGCTACTGTACATAGTAATGCTGATTATTTGGTATAGACATAGGAAAAGATCATGTACCATCTTCATTGTGCAGCCTTTCTATTGGGTATACCATGGTATTTTTTAACATAATATGAATAGAAGAAAAAAATTATTAATTAATTTTGAATCATCTATATTCCAGGTATAGTCACCCTGCTAGTTTTTTATTTTCTAAGCAATGATCTAGGTCGACATCCCAATCAAGTTCACACAAAATATGTTCATAAGCCTGTGCTATCTGACCAATGTGTAGTATATGTTGACATTGAAGACACATAGATAATAATAATTATATAGTTTCAATTCATGATTCAATATAATCATGAGGGATCAGTTTTATGTTTTATCATGGAAGACTTTTTGGAGGAGAATTAGATAGATTTTAGTTAGATCTGTGCTCAGATGGAGCCTTGGGTGTCACTGGTTGTGACAATTCATGGTGGTAAATTGAGGATGTTGAGGTTCTTCGTTCCATGTGAATCATGAAAATATTGTAGTCTCGTGGAAGGAGTTCTCATACTAGTTCATTGTCAATTTTATCTCTTCATCCATGATGGTGGCGATTCACTAGTAGATTCTTATCCTTCAATAGTGGAATTCAATTTTGTAATAGTTTGGAATCAACTCCATGAACATTATATGACATTATTCAATCATTTATCTTGATTTTGAGGCTATGGAGAAGAATTTAAATAGGTCCTTTCATTTAGATATCCAGCTCCTTATCACCCTGTTTTGCTGAAGATGTATCTTGAGGTGTTGGTGAGGTAAAAGGTCATCAAGAGGGAAATAACGAGAAATGGATCATCATGATATTGGATTCTTCAAGATTTCTCATGATGTAGTGTTTTTTATTGTGGTTATTGGTGTTTAGGGTAGAATATTTTTTGTTCAAATAGTGGTTGGTCACATCCATTAGTATCTCATTCTTCTAGGGGTAGTGGCTCTCAGACCTATTCCAAGGTATCATGGGCATGATATTCTTTTGGGGGATGAGCTAATATTCGGTGACAGTTCGCAAATATTCTGAGCTGTCATCATGAACCAGGTGTTACACTTCATGTTCCTCCATTGAGACACATTATACAAGGGAAGAAACAATATATTACACAATTCATGAAGCAGTAGATGGAAAATAGGGAAGATAGAGGATAACCTCGGGATTCTCCCCATATTCATAGAGCATAACATGACTATAGATGTGTTCATCATCTAGGTTATAGGGGTCATGGTCAACTTAATGCACTAGTATTGCTGGAATGAGGCATTCTAGATGTCGTTCAAGTTACCCTTCTCTTGTTTTTTACATGGGAGTTTCCTTTGATTGATTTAAGAGTAACATGCTTTTTCATATAATCCCTTTTAGTTCATGTATTGGGTGATGTGGTAGAGTGTATTCCAATTTCCATGACATTGATTATGCCAATTGGGGATTGAGTAGGCTTGTTTTAAATATGTAGAGATTGTGATATAGTACTAGCGGTAAACCACTATTGGGGGGACATCAAATGTTTGTGAATAAACAAATATGATTTTATACTCCATATGTATTTGTTGTATTTTGTGGATGATATAATGGATTGTTTTTGAAGCATGTGGTGTTCTTTGATGTTTATGGAGAGCGAGTGTGGTTTTCTATTGAGGGTGACCCTCGTAATGGTTAGAGGCATGTTATTCCCTTGTCATCCTTGATGTCTGATTTTATTCTAACTCCATCGAATGTTCCGTAGTTGTAATTACCTAGGTTTTCAGAATATTTCAATGAAATCATTCTAGAAGTTATCATAGCATTACCCCTCGATGAGAGATCATGTTTGGGATCAATCAATATCTTGGAGAATCTCTAATGTGAATGTCTCCATATAATATGGAACCTTCAATGTTGTGGGATCTTTTTATATATCTTGATGAGATATTATAGTGTGCTTTTTTTAGCCAATTGTGTCACCATGGGGTGAACAAATATTGTTTCCAGAGAAGAATGAAGAAATTTTTCATTTTTGTATCAATTATAATTTCATGAACCAAGTGAAATTGGAAAAAAAATATATCATTTTTACATAGATTGATGGTTTAATCTATAATATGAAGGGTGAATTTTGGTTCTGGAATATCAACATGTAGTCGAAATATCAACATGTGTGTGGGGGGAATTGGATATCATGAATACTACATTCCATTGTCTTCATGGGCATTACGTGTTCATTGTAAATATAATCGGGGTAAAAAAATTCTCCAGCCATGTTCAACCAGTGGATGAACACTATGAAATATGAGTTCTTAGATATGTTAATTGTGGTAATCATCGATAACATCCTTGTGTACTTATCACCTGAGGAGGAGCATTCATAGCATCTACATGCCATTTAGGATGTTTATCGCCTATAACAGCTACATGGTAAGATGTACAACTATGGTTTTTGAGACCAAGAATTCCATTTTTTAGGTAATGATGTATCCAATCATGTTGTTTCTATGTATCTATTAAAGATATAATCAGTTGTGTCATTCGCTACTCCTAAGAGGGTGGAATAGGTTTGGAGTGTCTTTATTCCAAGAGGATATTAGAGGATGTTCATAGTCAATTTCTCTCATGTTGTGAATCCATTGTAATCATTGACTCAAAATTATTATGAATTCATATAGACTAATAAATTTCAAACATCTTTTGAGAATATTTAAAAGATATTGGCCAGTGCTCCAGTTTTTCGACTACTAGTAGAACATATTTAGTTTGACATTTTTTTGAAGCTTCATATCTTGGGTTATGATATGTTTTGATGCAGTAACATTCATGTGTTTCTTATGGTTATTAGTAGATACATATCCATGATCATAATTATTCCACCCATGATCTAGAGTATTAAACAGTGGTTTTTAACCTGATATTGTGGAGACTTCAACTTATCAGAGAGAGCGTTGTGGTCTTCACCGATCATAAAATAATTAGAATGAAGTCTCCCATCAAGACATGAACTTGTGATAGCATTGTTGGATAGAAGACATAACGGATTAAAAATTAGAAATATTTTATACAACTGGTAAATTTATTGTAGCATCATATGCACATTGTAGGAAGTCACGTAGTGATGCAGTGTGTGAATTTGGTGATTCATGGATATAAATAGATTAACTTTTAGTATTACATACCAATATGTTCAAAGTTATAGGAAGATGTTTCCTTTTTCACATTATAGTATAGTAATATTTACTGAATAACATTGAAGATTCAATGGTAGGGGTTCTTTTGGGGGAGTTATAGAGAGACCGAGTTGTCGGTGGCGTGGCCCATGATGGCTAGTTTGAGGATGAACAACACTGGGCATTGTTTCAAAGAGGTATTTTCCATCCATTGGTGATGTATGTGATGGTTCGTAGAGTGTTCCATTGTTCTCAAAAGGAGGCACATCATCATGTATCAAAGATATAAATATCATAGGGGATTCACTTTATGTCTCTCAGGTCGAAGCATGTAGTTCGAAGATTTTTTCACGATGTTTGGTCTGCCAGAAGATGAAGACCAAGCAATGTGTTCTTTGTGGGTTTCCCAAATCATTATATGTAACTCAATGGAAGTGGGATGACATATAGATGGACTTTGTTACTTGTTTACTTCAATTATATGGAGGATATGATTCAATATGGGTTTTTTTGTATCAATTTAAGAAATCGGCACACATTATAGCAATCAATGAGACAAGAAAATTTTAGGTTTTATTGGGGAAATATCTGGAGAAAGTGGTGAGACTCTACGGTGTCCCTAGAAAGATCATGTCTAATTGGGATCCTCAATTTACATCCTATGTGTGGATATGTCTCCAATATAATTTTGGTTCTCATCTATTCCTTATCAATGTATTTCATTTGAAGATGTATGGTAAGATAGAGAAAACTATCTAGACCCTTGAAAACATGTTGTGCTATTGGTTCTATAATTTTGGAAGTTTGTGGATGAGGCACTTAACATTCATATAGTTCACCTTAAAAAATATTTTATACTCCACCATTGTTATGGAACCACATGCATCATTTTATAGATGACCTTTTCATTTTATGTTGTTGTTGACTAGGGATGGATAGTCAGCAATTCTAGGATTCGAAATGGTAAAAAACAAAAAACAGATGGTTTAGGTGAATCATGAGAGGATGAAGTCAACACAAGATCATTTTAAATCATATGATGATCATAGTGGTAGGCCTTTAGAGATCTAAATTGGAAATCACATGTTTTTAAAGGTGACTCCCTATAATGTGAAGTGATGGTTTGTTCTAAGGATTAAAATTTCTACAGATTTTTTTTAAAATTGTGAGGTGATAGATTGTGTTGGAGTAATAAAATATTGAGAATCTCTTCCCACACATGTGAATATGATACATGTCATTTATCACATGTCACATCTTTTTCATTATCAGAATGATGACTCTCACATCAAGTATTGGGGTGACATAGGGGTTGACATTGATGTAACCTTTGAGGAGCGGCTTGTTGAGATTTAGGAAAACAAGGGGATGTCGATTTATGGGAAAGATATCCCTTTGGTTCATTTATTTTTTAGGAATAATGGCTTTGATGTACTGTAATTGGGAAAATGAGTCGTAGATATGTCCAAAGTAACCATAGTTGTATGATGAATAACACATTTCTTATAACAATGTTCATTTTTTGTTATAGACTATTCATGTTTATGAGATGGATTTATTTAGTTTATCATTTTTTCTTTCCCTCTACTACGATGCTTCTCCTCCTAGAGAGTGTTTAGGAGATATTTTTGAATGCTGAGGGTTTCCTTTTTTTCATTTAAGCAAGCTGTTGAGCTGTCTAAGTGATGTGTGGTTGTTCATACCACTTTTTTGTTTTACCTCTAGGTTTGTTTTATATTCCTAAAGATACTAAAGTTCTAGTATGTATTGTATAAAATTTCCCAGACCACTCTAATACATTCCATTTCAGTAATCAATTATTTGAGGTGTTCTGGGGGGTCAAGAGGACTTTTTGGCCAACGCATTTCAAAATTTCTCATTTAATTAGTAGTGTTTCATGTTCTTTTAATAGTGGAATCAGTGAGACATTGGTTAGTGATTCATCAATCGATGAATCAATTTTTAGTGAGTTATATATCATGGAGACATATATCAGTGAATCTTCAATCTGTGAGTCAACATTTGATGATTCATCTATCGCCAAGTCATATTTCTAGGATTCATCGTTCAGTGAGTCATATGTTGGTGTGTCATTTAAGGGTATGTCATCCATTGGCGATTCATCTCTTAATGATTGATATATTAGTGAGTTATCCTTTGGTGAGTTATCTATCCTGAGCTATCTATCGGTGAGTCATATATTGATGAGTGATCTGTTGGTGAGACAACTATCGATGAGTCATATATTAGGGATTCATATGTCAGTGAGTCAAATTTTTAGATTCATCTTTTAGTAAAACATATGTGAACCATTTCAATAGTGAGATAGATGTGAATAGTGTTTCCAACATCCTACAGTTCACCACTTTTACATTTTCAATGATGTTAAACACATTGAAAACTTTTGAATGGATTATAACTTCTATTAAATTTTCATAAATCTTGTCTTAATATTATATAGTGTTTGGGTGACTTTACTTGGTAAAAACATGTAGTCTATATGAGGTCCTCCTTTAATGGGAAATCTAAATTTTATCAAAACCTATTCTCCATTTATATTTCCAAAACATTGACATACATTCTTCTTAGTTCTTCATTCTTGTTTTCCATTATACGGGACACCCTAGACCTTTCTTTCCCAACGGGTTGTGCAATTGTGTTGTGGATAATGTATCGTGATTCACTGATGTTTTTCCAGCTGTATGGGAACCCTTGTGTAATGCCCCGACCCGAGTTACCTAGAGTCGGTGCATTATTAAATAAAATTGGCATGATCAGAATAAATATCAAGTCTCAATAGACTGATTAGTTTAGTAGCATATAATAACTAGATACATTCATAATATTTACATTACATCATAAATTGAAAACTACAATAATATTGTCTCAATAGTCCACACTCTTATCCCCTCATACAATATCTATAGGTCATTCAGAAAATAATTCTTCACATCATTGGAGAAATAAAACATAGAAAGGGGTGAGCTCAAATGCCTAGTAAGGATAAGAATATAGCAGAAAGTTTCATAAATAGGAATAAACATTTAAGGAAATGTATAATTAAAACAAAAGCCTTTTAAACTTGAACTTCAACATAATATGGTAGAAATAAAATAAAATAATTCCATTTACTTATTCACATGGATATTCTACTAATTGAATAATCACATTCAATATCAATAACCACTTTAATAATGATGTAATGCATAATTCCATACTATCATAACCACACATCCAAGGCCTCCTGCCAAGACTACGAATAAGATTATGTCAAGGCCTTATGCCAAGACACTAGTTTGTCTCTTAAGACCTACTGATGCATCAAGGAGAAATTGAGGGCTCCACCCATCACTTATTAAATCCAATGCATTCTTCATATGAACCGGTTTACACATAACATAAACATTCGTATTAAAACTAGCATACGAAATGTCAATACATTCTACAAAAACCATGAATGGTATAGAAATAACACATCCACAGTCAAACATACCACAAAACCATCAATACAACATGGAAGTTTTTTATCATAATAAATCAACTTCAAGTAATCTTAAAAACCATCAAATGATGTTGAAATAGATGAAATCAAAACTATTTGAGAGAAATATATCTTTTTTTTGAAATCATTTAATAGTCACAAATTTATAAAGGAAGTAATTTAAAAGATGTTTTTGAATCAAATTGTCCCATACCACTTTGATACATATGAAAAGAAATATCATTTCAAAATATTAATTTCCATATAAATAAATCCTTAAAATCATTTTGAAAACATGGAAATTAAATAAAAATATTTAAATTGTTAAATCTTTAAAAAATTTAAAATTTTGATCTTGATAATGAGAACCTTTCACAAATTCATAAAATATTAATTTTGAAATAATTTAAAGGTCAAATAAAAATAAACATTTACTTTCAAAATATTTCTATAATCTTGTAAGGGAAGCTTCGAAGATTTTATAATGGTGAAAAAATTTCGCACCCGCCGTATAAGTCAAAAAATCATTCTTACCTTAATTCTGTCAAAAAGGATAAAAGGCACCTTGATTGGAAAATGACAGAATGATTCCTTTACAATCCTCTTATATAAATTCAACAAGGTTATAAATGAATTTATACCATAGTCTGTAAAATTGTAAGATTGATTTGAAATACATTTTTTAGAAACATTGATGTGGATGATAAAGAGGTCCCAGTAGATTATTACATATAAATAACCTCAGATAATGAAGAGATTGTGAAATAAACCCTTACCTTGTACTTTTCCATGGTTTGGGATGGTTAAACTCTTGTATAACGGTGGATTAATTGTTATTAAATTATACAAGAATCATTTACATTAATATGATATCATATATGATCTTATAACATTGATTTGTTAATAATATTTTAGAATTATCGTCGTTTCCTTTGTTAACTTACTCACTTCTTTTATTTGTTTTGTTATGTAAGCCATGTTTGATATGGATAGTTTGTATCTAATTAATATTCATAATGATATTAAGTCCTTAAATATTATTATTAATCTTCAAATGAGAATTAGACTTGAATGGATACAGTGGAGAATGAATATCATCGCGTTCGTTGAGACGGTAGTCCGTACGTACTCAAGAGAGACTATATCATTCTTTTGATATGAAAATAATATATAATTGGATGTTATATCATATATGAAGTATCATTATCATGTTATATTTATTATTTACATGAATTACAAATAATTAGTATACCCATATAAATAATAATATATTGAATAACAAATACACCACGACGTGGAGACGGTTAGTCGTACGTATGCACATATGGTGACATGTCATTCAAAGATTGGATAGAATATTGAATATGGTTGTACAATATTTATAATAATATTACAGTATATAGGATATACTGGATTCATTATTTTAGAATGGGAAAAATAATGATAGAAGATGTTGAAGATGAAAGGAATTTGAAAAAGGGTGGTGAAAACATTACATCTTCTTCGGATTCTTCCTTCTGATTTGATCAAAAGGGCTCCTTAGGTTGTCTTTCTGATAAAACTAAGGCCTCTAGGTTGATTTGATGGAAGTTGGGAGAGTATTTGGGCAGGTTTTGGCCGAACCAAAAGGTTTTTAAGGTGTTAATTAATGAGAAGGAGGAGTGCCCTTTTATAAGAGGGGTGAGGGGCACCTTTGGAAAAGCTATAAATATTTTTTTATAATAAATTTATATTCGGTTTATAATGGCTCAAAAGTGGTTTATGTAAAGGTTAATTTTGGTATAGGTTTCAAAACCACTCAACAAATAGGATTTATATAGGTTTGGGTTACTACATTAACCTTATCATTAAGTATTAACTCTTAGTTAATTAGTTTCACTTTTACAATGTCTCTTTGTATTTTTATATTATATGGTTAATAAACGTACTATATAAATCCAAGAGATTAACAAGTAGTGAATTAAAGATACACCTATCATGATATAAGTCTATTTTCCGAACCATAAGTTTTTAGGAATTTAATATCAATTAATAATATAATTTTTTTTAAAACAAAATGATGTCAATTTTGACACTATTCAATAATTGATTTTTGTAAAAAGAACAACAGAAAAATTACTTCTAAAAAATATAATTAAATCAATACTAAAATTTCATATTAACCTATAAAATTAATGTATTTCATTAAAAGTCTAAAATTATATTTAATTGGGTATTTATAATATCTATTATTTTAATTTTCCACAATTATGGTAATTACTACATCATTATTGTGTGAGAAATAAATTAAATTATTTAATGTATAAAATTATAAATAAAATATCTTTATGTAAAAAATATTTTTTTTATTTCTAATGAATATTTACAATTGAATTTATCTTATGTATAACCCTATATTAAAAATGTTTTAGTAAAAAAACATTGATTTTAACTCTTTTAACTCTTCTTTGAATTAAATAATAATAAATGTCCTAATCTAATCCTAATTTACCTAAATGATAATATTCTACTCATAAGGCTGTTTTTGGTCATGGTACAATTGTCTAATATAATTAGGACATGTGTTAGGTAAATATTAATATCATTTTTACCCTTAATAACCCTATTTATTTTTAACCGTAGAAAATAAAAGTAAAAATTTACTATTCACATAAAATTATTTTCATATCATTGAACCACATTTTACTCCTTGATATTAACTGTGTCTCTCGGATTTTCGAAATTCCACTCACAGAAGCGGTAAAATTAAGTTTTCTAAAAAATTTTGTTTTTTAACTACCACTTAGTGGTTACACTATTCATCAAAAAAATGAATGTTTCCCGGAAAATAACAAAAATTAAGCCCAAGCTATATTTTATATTATAAATTCAAAAATGATGATTATTTTACCAATTTCAAAACATATCAGTTGCATTAATTAATTTAAAAATTAATTCCCATCATCAAAACAAAGAGCGTGTTTTTAAGAGATAATAACTATCAAAAGATTAACACTTGTTTATGTCTGGTTTACATGTGAAATTATATTCAATAACCAAAATTGTATTAAATGGTAAAAATAAATTCTAAATATACTTTAAAACCACTCAAATTAATAATTTATCACTACTAATTATTTTGATCAAAAAAGTAGTTTTTAATTAAAATTTAGTAATTTTCATTATTCCTCAAAATATGAAGTTTATCCGAAACGTACAAAAATTTCACCCTAAGCTAATTTTGATATTACGAATACAAAAATGAATTCCATTTAGAATGATAAAATTTATAAAATATCAAAATTTAAGTATTACTATTTATAACGGCTAGTTTGATTGGTTGTCGTGTGTTAGATTCTCAAAGTTGCGTACAATGCATGACATTGCATTATTCAAAAAGAAACATACCATGGAAGATTGGGGTGCTTCATTGTAATTTTTTGATGTACCCATTATAAAGAATAAAATTATTTAGTCAAATTGAATATATAAAAGTTTAAAATATTGTATTTGAAAAAAGGGTTTCACTATTTAAAGTTGGTAAAAGTGCATTTTTTTAAAAATAGTTCTTTTATCTGAAAAAATTGATTTTGTTCTTATGTTATGTCTATGAAACTCATAATATGGATTCTAAAATTATATGGATTATATAATGATTAAAATTTTGTTAATATTATTCATAACCTCTTTTGAATGGCTTGTTTGGTAAGTCATGGTGCGCTTGAACTCGGTGTTACGTGTAATGCAAGTTATTGAATTATTTTGAAGAAATAACACACTATGAAATCATGGGGTGTTACATTATCCCCTCCTTCAATAAATTTCATCCTCACAATTTGAAATTGTTCTTCCAAAATAAAAGGTTAAAAATATAAAACATCATTGTGGGAAAACCCACATCGGAAATTGGGTTACTAAAATTTAGTCTTAATATGAAGAAAAGGGAAATAAAAGGGTCAAAACCAAATTATGATCTCGATTAGGAGAACATTGGTGGAAATTAGAGACATATAATTGGAGGAGAAACATAAATATTTATAGGCAGTTATCGAGGTCATCAATCACAAACAATTGTAAAATTGAGGTCCTTAAATTCATCAATGTATGATGACTTGAAATACCATCGGTTCAACAAAACATAGTGTATTAGAATAACACATTTTTGGTTTTCGGATTCCTTAAATAAATTATAAGAATTAATTTCTTTATAGAATAAGAAATGAAGAAAAAATATATTCTTGACAAGTAGAGTTCCATCCTTTATCTAATTTCTACCACCAACTCATCGTTCACTCTAAAAGATAATAGAACGTAAAAAAATATATTTTATTTATCTTATTCGTATAGGGTTCCAAAAAATGAATTTATAATTCATATACCAGATCTTTAAATAAACTACATTATTTAATCCCGGAAGTTACGTGGGCCAGTGGTTGGTGATACACCCTTGTCGCCCTTCAATTGTGGGTTCAAGTCTCATGGCCTTGCCGGACGCGATAGGTTGCCGCCCAACCTCTGGGTTGTACTTTTATGGAAATCCAAAATAAATCCAAACTAGAACTATCCAAAATGATTTAGTCCAAAATTTATAAGGAAGGTAAACAAAATAAAGATCCTTTCTGCTGCGTAAGAACATGTAAACACCTTCATCATGTATCCTTTTAAAACACTGAAACATCCTCAATTACCATAAAACCTTATTGATTACATTCATGATCTCTTATTCCTTAATGAATAATTGATATACCCCTTAAATCCAAAAAATGTTGTAAACCCTAACAATGATTGAATATACAATTCATTAATCAGTTTCAAGGTAGTCAATAATATCAATTATAATTTATCCAAATCAATCATGTATTATTATAAAATAACTACCTCAGTATCAGAATTATATTATGGTTTATCATTCTCTCAACCATATATTTTCCAAAAATATCACCTGTTATTGAGTCACTTTTCTTTGTTCCACACAATCTCAAGTCATTAATGAAATAGTACTGCATTACAATCCTTATATACTCCATAATTATTATGACAAGTACATTGTTGATACAACACTCAAATGACATAATTAACATAAGAACTCTAATCATTCCACGTCATCTTTGGTAGTATCATAACATGATTATTACCCAATAGCATCATTTGCGGCATAGTCTGATGACTGGGACATAGGTTCGCGTAGTGTCCAAACTCCTTGCAAATGATGCATTGTACATTTGAAACCATTTTCTTACCATTTCAGTCATGTACATTGTGCCCTTTTTTTCCACACATATAACAAACTCACATTCCTTTCAGGCAAATTCTATGGCGTTTCTTCCCACAGTTATCACATATGATAAAATTTTCTTTTCCCTCTTCTCTTTATCCATCTTTCTCTCTTCCATCCTTTTCTTCTCTTGCTTCCCTTCAAAGCCATAGGACTCAGTAAACTCTTTACATATCTTATCAACACATGATATTACTTCTTCATATGATAATAATACATGGGAGACTATTTCTCTTATAAATTATAGATTAAGACAATTAAATATATGATCCTTCTTTCTCTTTGGATCATGTGCATTGATGGAGTTCTCATTCTTTCTACTAGGTTCCATTTCTAATCAATGGCATACACTAGATTAGTTTATGAATAACAATACCTAATCCCAATCTTGTAAAACACATAACATAAATTAAATAGTTTATGGATATAATCCATAATCATAAAAATGTCTCCTTTGAGGATGTATATACTCATAAACCCTTCATAATGGATTGTAAGGAAAATGAGAATTTTATCCTAAGCATATCCCCCGGGAGTGTCGTAACCAAGAGTGCAGCAAGGCCCGTTTTTTTGCACCAGTTCCCATTCGACTCTAGCTCAAAGCGGAGTTTTCGGGTTTTACCCTTAGGTACATCTGTGCCAGATCCACCTCTACCTGCTCATATCCAGACAGAGATGTATTGCTCCGAAAACTCACAAAATCTCTACAATACCAAAATTATAGGATGTTCTTCTATACTAATCCTCAAATTCCATCTTAAATCTATGTTCTCTAATCAGATTTTATCTAAATCTATCTTACAAGGTTTTTACTAAACATCCTCTGATACCAATTGTATCGCCCCAACCCCAGTTACCCAGAGTCGGTGCATTATTACATAACATTGGCATGATCACAAGAAAGATCATGTATCGAATGACTGATTAGTTTAGTAGCATTTGATTAACTAGATACATTTATAATGTTTACATTATATCATACAATAAAAACTACAACAATATAGTCTCCATAGTCTACACTCTTATCCCCTCATACTATCCCTGCAGGTCATTCATAAAATACTATTCACATCCTAGGAAAAATAAAACATATAAAGGGGTGAGCTCAAATGCCCAGTAAGGATAACAATATAGAGGAAACTTTCATAAATATGAATAAAAATTTAAGGCAATGTATAACTAAAACAAAAGCCTTTTAAAATTGAACTTCAACATAATTTGGTTGAAATAAAATGAAATAATTCCATTTACTTATTCACATGGATATTCTAATAATATAATAATCACATTCAATATCAATAACCACTTTCATAATGATGGAATGCATAATTCCAGACTATTATAACCACATAGACAAAGCCTCGTGCCAAGACTACGTATAAGATTTTGTCAAAACCTTGTGCCAAGACACTAGTTTGTCTCATTAGACCTACCAATGCATCGAGGAGCTATAGAGGGCTCCACCAGTAACTGATTAAGTCCAATACATTCCTCATATGACCAGGTATAAACATAACATAAACATTCGTATTAAAAATAGCATACAAAATGTCAATACTTTCTTTATAAACCATGAATGGTATAGAAATAACACATCCATATTCAAACATATCACAAAACCTTCAATACAAAATGGAAGTTTTGTATCATAATGAATCAACATCAAATAATTTAAAAATCCATCAAAGGATGTTGAAATATATGAAATAAAAATTATTTGAGAGGAATATATATTCTTTTAAATCATTTAAAAGTCACATATTTATAAAGGAAGTAATTTAAAAGAGTTTTTTGAATCAAAGTGTCCCATACCACTTTGAATATTATGAAAAGAAATATCATTTCGAAATATTAATTTCCATATTAATAAATCCATCAAATTATTTTGAAAACATGGACATTAATTAGAAGTATTTAGAATGATAAATCTTTAAAATATTTAAATTTCTGATCTTGATAAAGAATACCTTTCACAAATTCATAAAATATTAATTTTGAAATTATTTAAAGGTCACATAAAAATAAAAAATTTACTTTTAAAATATTTTTATAAGCTTTTAAGGGAAGCTTTGAAGATTTTATAATGGAGGAAAATAGCCGCACCCACCGTATAAGTTAATAAAACATTCTTACCTTAATTCTGTTGAAAAGGTTAAAATACACCTTGTTTGGAAAACGACAGAAATATTCCTTTATAAACCTCTTATTAAAAGTCAACAAGGGTATAAATTAATTTATTCAATAGTCTTTAAAATTGTAATAATTATTTGAAATACATTTTTAAGAAACATGGATATGGATGATAATGTGGTCCTAGTAGGTTATTATGTATAGATAACCTCGGATAATGAAGAGATTGTAAAATAAACCCTTACTGTGTACTTTTCCTTGGTTGGGGTAGGTTAACCTCCTATATAATGGTGAAATAATTGTTATTATATTATACATGAATCATTTACATTAATATGATATCATATATGATCTTTTAACATTCATTTGTTAATAATATTTTAGAATTATCGTCGTTTCGCATGTTAACTTATTCTTTTTCATTTATATGTTTTGTTATATAAGACATGTTTGTTATGGATAGGCTGTATCTTTTTCATATTCACAATGATATTAAGTCCTTAAATATTATTATGAATCTTTAAATTATAATAACACTTGAATGGATACGATGGAGAATGAATCTCATCGAGTTCGTGGAGACGGTAGTCCGTACGTATGCACGCGCGATAATATAATTATTTTGATATTAAAATAATTTATAATAGGATGTTATATCATATATTCAGAATCATTATCATGTTATATTTATTATTTACATGAATTACAAATAATTCTTATACCCATCCAAATAATAATATATTGAATAACAATTACACCACGACGTGGAGACGGTAAGCCGTACGTACGCACGTATGGTGACATGTCATTCAATGGATGGATAGAATAATGAATATGGTTGCACAATATTTATAATAATATTACATTATATAGTATATACTGGATTAATTATTTTAGAATGGGAAAAACAAAGAAAGAATAAGTTGAAGAAGAAGTGAATTTGAAAAAGGGTGGTGAAAACATTACATCTTCTTCGGGTTCTTCTTTTTGATTTGATCAAAATGGATACATAGGATGGCTTTATGATCATACTAAATTCCCTAGGTTGATTTTAGGGAATTTTAGAGAGTATTTAGGAAGGTTTTGGCCAAACCAAAAGGCTTTGTAAGTGTGAATTAATCAGAAGGAAGAGTGCCCTTTTATAAGAGCAGTGAGGGGAACCTTTGGAAAAGATAGAAATATTACCTTATAATAAGTTCAAATTCGGTTTTTAATGGCTCCAAGGTGTAGAATTTAAAGGTTAAGGTGGGGATAGGTCAAAAACCACTCAAACAATATGATTTTGACAGGTTTGGGTTTCTATAGTAACCTTATCTTTAAGTATTAACTCTTAGTTAATTAGTTTCACTTTTACAATGTCTCTTTGTATTTTTATATTACATTGTTAATAAATTACTATAAACATCGAAGAGGCCCCCAAATTTTACATTAATTATACACCTATCATGATATAAGCCTTTTGGCCGAACCTTAGATTTTTAGAAATTTAGTATCAATTAATAAAATAATATTTGTTTTAAAACCTATTTTATAAAAATTTTGACACTATTCAAAAATTGATTTTTGTGAAAATCACACCAGAA
The DNA here is from genome assembly GCA_963277665.1 of Viscum album. NCBI lineage: Eukaryota > Viridiplantae > Streptophyta > Magnoliopsida > Santalales > Viscaceae > Viscum > Viscum album. The sequence goes on along the minus strand of OY728146.1, from coordinate 1,211,613,699 downwards.
GGATTTTTTCGAATAAATTTAATTAAATTAATCCTCAAATTTCATATTAACCACAAAAATTAGCGTAATTTATAAAAAGTTTCAAATTATATTTATTTGGGTATTTATAATATCAATTATATTAATATTTCACTATTATGGTAATTACTACATCATCATTGTGTCATTCATAAATTAAAATATTTAATGTCTAAAAATTATATATAAAATATACTTATTAGGAAATCGTTTTATCTTTCTAATTAATACTTAAAATATAATTATTCTTATGTGTAACCTTATATTAAAAAATTTTAGTAAATAAACTTCGATTTTCACTCTTTTAACTCTTCTTTGAATTAAATAATAATAAATGTCCAAATCTAATACAAGTGGAACTAAAGGATAATATTTTACTCATAAGGTTTTTTTGGTCTACATATACTTGTCCAATAGAATTAGGACATGTGTAAGGGAAATAATAATATCATTTTACCCTTAATTACCCTATTTATTTTTAACTGTGGTAAATAAAAGTAAAAAGTTACTATTCACTAAAAATTATATTCATCTCATTGAACCACATTTTACTCCTTGATATTAACCGTGTCTCTTGGATTTTAGAAATTCCACTCACGGAAGTGGTAAAATTATGTTTTATGAAAAATTCAGTTTTTTAACTATCATTTAGTGGTTACACTATTCATCAAAAAAATGAAATTTTCCAGAATAATACCAAAAATTAGGCCTAATCTATATTTGATATTATGAATTAAAAAATGAAGTTTATTTTACCAAATTCAAAACATATCAGTTGCATTAATTAATTTAAAAATTAATTCCCGTCGTCAAAACAAATAGCGTGTTTTTAAGAGATAATAACTATCAAAATATTAACACTTGTTTATATCTGTTTTAAATGTGAAATTACATTAAATGAACTACATTGAATTAAATGGTAAAAATATATTCTAAATATACTTTAATCCCACTCAAATTAATAATTTGTCACTATTAATTATTTCAATTAAAAATGTTGTTTTTAATTAAAATTTAGTAATTTTCACTATTCATCAATATATGAAAGTTATCTGAAAAGTAACAAAATTTCACCCTAAGATAATTTTGATATTATAAATCCAAAAAATAATTCTATTTTGAAAGTTGAAATTTATAAAATTTTAAAATGTTGGTATTACTGTTTATAACGGCTAGTTTGATTTGTTGTGGTGTGTTAGAATCACGAAGTTGCGTACAATGCACGCGATTGCATTATTCAAAGAGAAACTTACCATGGAAGCTTGGGGTGTTTAATTGTAAATTTTTGATGTCCCCATTCTAAAGAATAAATTTATTTACTCAAATTGAATATATACAAATTTAAAAAATTGGACTAAAAAAAGGGTTTCAATATTAAAAGTTGGTAAAAGTGAATTTTTTGAAAAATAATTCTTTAATCTGAAAAAATGAATTTTCTCTTAAATTATGTCTAATAAACTCATAATCTGGATTCTAAAATTATAAGGATTATTTGAGGTTTAAAATTTAGTTAATATTATTCATAAAATCTTTTGAACGGCTTGTTTGGTAGGTCATGGTGCGCTTGAACTCGGTGTTGCATGTAGTGCAAGTTATTGAATTGTTTTGAAGAAATAACACACTATGAAATCTTGGGGTGTTACACCTTGTCTCTATGCAACTAGGAAGTGTCAACCTTTATTTGAATTATGGCATGTTATACCTCATCTTTTATCGGTTCCATGATCGGTTTCCTCGGGATCTCCTTTCCATGATATAGAATTTGTTATGAATATGACTAAGGGGACTTTCATGGATGTTGGTTATTGTGGTTGTTCCATGGCATTCTTGTCAACATATAGTAATTGTGGGAGAGGTGATTGTGATCCATTGTGTTGGTCGTTCTCATGCAAAGAACATTAAAAACCTTTTCAGGGAGGTGATTCATAGGTTTTCTATTCTTTTATGTGATGTCGTAGAGTTATCATTTTTTAACCATTAGATCAAAATGAAATTTACAATTTGTATATTTGATCTATATTAAATAATTTTAATAGATCATTTGTTATTAATTTATATAATGATAATGGTTTTCCACAAGATTTTCCAGATAGTGTGATATCTATTAGTTCTTAATGTAAACCAGTAAAGACCATAAATCCAAAATAAATTCCTGATTAATTTTGTAAAGATATAGAGTCATGTTAATGTATTTGGTTGTAGTTGTTTTGATTTAATGATAGTCAAATGGATGTAATCATGCATGATTTAATGGATCACAGAACTGAATATTCAATAACAAATGGGTTTTGAGATATAGATAATAGCTTCAATGGTTCAGGTTTACCCGCGGACATTTAAATACCATGAAAATTATTCTTTGGATCAATGAGTGGTTGTTGTGTGTGAAGGATGAATTCATTATTTAGGACCAAGAGACCATTTTTTATGGTGTTTTTTACTAGTAATTCTGTTGGGTTGTGATTCTAGGATGGATTATCTTGGGGGGATGTTGTGGTATGAGGGGTAAGGGGCCATTGTATGTGGAATAATGTGACCCATGTAGTGGATAGATTTATTTTTTATGCATATGGTTGTTAGGGAGGACCCTAGGGTTGAAATAGTGGGTTAATTAATGGATTTCCATATATATGAAAGTGGTTACTGTTGATTTTTTTTATACAATTTAATTTCCCCAATGCTTTAGGAAGATTTCCATTGTTACCCTACTTCCAAAATTGGCGAAGACGTGTTGGGTATTCCATGACCATTTAGTGTTTAGCTTCTCCCAGATCGATGGGTCTATGCTCTATCTAGTGGTTGAAATGAATTGATGGTTAGTTCACTTACTCACCTTGTTGAGACCCTTCTGTTTTATATCTTAGAATTATTTTTAGAATACATGGAAATTATAGAATGGTGATAATTTTTTAATAAATTACTATATAAATGATATTATCCCATTGGGTTAGAGATTTCTGGTATAAAATGATGAGGATGTCACTATAACGGAACAATGGACATTGTTTGGTTATGCTTGGAGGCAATGGATTGTGGTTTGAATGCTAATAAACTCTAATTTTTAAATGATATTGTATAATTAATAGTTAAATAATTAAATAACATAAATTTGAATTCATAAAAAGTTGTAATGTAATCTGATTTAGCTCTTTAAATGGATTTGTGCTTATAGGATACCTAGTATTAGAAGAGTAATTCAGGAGTCCGAGAGATGTTGTATGTAGTTGATTATAAGACTATGGTATGACAATATTGTTTTTGTGAAGTATATTACATTATGTACTTTTTTCCCTTTACGTTACTCCACCCTATCAGTTAGTGAAACTAACACCATTGAGATTATGATCCATAAGTGTGTTTCCCCAATATCTGATGATAGATTGGATGGATGACTACCCCATTTGGACCTACACTCTTCTATTGGTATTTACCAGTAAAAGTTGGAATGATGTGTAGTTTACCATATATTTGTGCGTAGAGGGATGTAATGGATTTTGGTTATTCATGCACATATAGTATGGATATAGTTTTTAGGGGTCTACTATAGATGTAATGAGCATAGGCTATGATGGAATAAAGATATTTAATCAGGGTATGGGTTATTATGCAATGAAGGATATTATATATCGTATGATACAAAATATATGAGCTATGGTGGCAATTGAAAACTACCAATTTTCATTGTTTTTTTAGACAAGGTGGTTGTGTTGCAAGAGATGCATGTTGTGGTGCTTTACAAATGTGTATATTTGGATATCCTTTTTAGAGAGAGATTCATAGGACGTGCATCATTGGGGAAAAGAAAAAAAACTAGTGGGGAAGTGGTAGGGGTGCCCGTGATATATATTATTATATCATATACTCATATATAAGATGCATGGTTAGAGTAGCGATGGTGATGCTGGGATCATTATATACCAATATTGGTGTCGAGACAGTTTCATATTTTGTTCATTGTTCTTTAGAATTATTTTTTAATTTTTTCAAAAGAGGATCTAGGGGGGTCGAACTGAGTATACTATTATATTCACCATATGTTATATAAACTGTTTTTAGGTCACATTGATTAGGATGTAGATTAGGTCAGTTACTACAAGCCTTGGGATTCAGAAGTTGTTCATGCATCATGGTCACTATTGATTTTCTTTCTTTTGGTACATTCATTTTTCCCATTTAGTTGTAGTTTTTTTTTGCATAACATTAAAAAATTTTACTTGGGATTTCATTTATATTGTTGTCTGAGTATAATTTGATTGGTTTCATTCTTATCTCTCTCTCTCTCTTGTTCATGTTTTCAAAAAGAGGGTAATGACTCCCATTATTGTGTTTACTATACCATTGGTAATAGTGGCCAACGCTGGGACTACTGGAGGAGGGTCTTGGGTGTCACTATATGTTTCCTTGCATTTCCTACCATAGAAGGATACACATTGAGGGGAGGGTTCATGATAGGTTCTGTTAGTTTTTTTGATTATAGAACTATTGTCAGCATATCATCAGATGTGGGTGAATGGTGATGATCTAATAAAGACCATATTATTATATTACTATTGTCATTAAAATTTCATTTTGATTACATTCAAGCTTATGAAAAATCCAGTATTCATCAGGCGTTTACATAACCTAATGTCAAAAGTTTTCTTTGGATCAACACTTTTACACTCCTATATTAATGAATTTGTATCACATTAAACCAGTGCTAATGTATTTGATGGTTTATTTGACATTACAAACTGATCATAAAATAAATAATGATGTATTTTATTTTATCCAATAAAATTATGGGATTGAATATAATTAATATAATATTAGTATATTAATATAAATTGTTTACAAACCTCGAATGTAATACATGATCCCCAATAAATAAGCACTCAATTTTTAGAAAAATATATTCATTTTACAAAAATATATTTTCATGGATTATGGGTTTTAATTTATTTTAAGTAGATAAATTATTATTAAATAATAATTCATTTATTAATTCAATTTTGCAAATGGATATAATTTTACAAATCATTTTAACAAAATTATCTTACAGTAAAATATCTATATTATTTTTACAACATTGATTTTTCACAGTATTGTAAAAAAAAGATATATTTATAAACTATGATTTCATTTCATTAAATTGTAAAAATTTTATTCTATTAGGTTCCTAAATCATCATATGATTACCAAAATTATTAATTATATAATTAATTTAATTATAATCATTGTTAAAATTATTTTCTTATAATATTATTTTCATGCATAAAAACGCATTTTCGTAAAAACTATTTCCGGGTTCATGATATTTTTTTTATTTTTATTTTTAATTAAAAACTATTGAATAATTAATTTTGTAATATTTTTATATTTTTTTCCAAAAACATATATCAATTTAATTTAATGATATTTATTATGCATGAAAAACAAATAAATCAAATTTCATGCTTAAAATGTAATTTTTTTAAATATTTTTCACTGTATTTTGTGTAGTTATTTTAATATCTATAAATTAAATTATTTAAAAAATTATTATTTACCTTTAAAAATTAGTTTATTAATTTTTAAAATGGATCCTTTAGTTTTTTACAATTATAAATAGTAAATTATTTAAAAAATAATATCGTATTGGGTAAAATGATCAACACATTTGGAATGGCTTTAAATATTTATCACACATTCATTTTTTATGTTATATGACTTTATTTATTTTATAATAATCAATTTTATAAATAAATATATTCATGGATCAATTTTTTATTCATTTGAAACATTTTATTAATTTTAAGAAAGTAAAATTAATTATTTTGAACTCTCATGAGTTTTTTCTCTATATAATTATCATAAATATATACAAATGACATATATAGTTATAATTTTTTTAAACATCTAAATTATTATTATTTTTGTTTAAATTTATGTTTACATTTTTTAATGGAATACATTCATTAAATTTTTACACAATACAAAAATATTTATTACTCAATTAATATAAAAAAATAATTGATTTTGAAAATACTAAATTTAATACAATATGAATGAATAATTTGATTCCCTAAATTTCACCAATAAATATAATATATAAATCATTTTAATGGTTTATATTAAAATTAAATTACTTCTTTTTATATAATTAAATCAATTTAAATAAATATTTAAAAATTTGACACTAATCATTTTTTAAGAAATATAATATTTTATTAAAATACTAAAAAAATATTGATTTAAATTTTTATAATGTGTAGTGGTCTAAAATGAACTTCCATGGCTATGTAGGTGCTAAATTATAACTTATAAGTAATATTATAAAAAACATGATTGAAATAATCATTACAACTGATGAGGTAAAAATTAGGTAAATAAGAGGGTAGAAAAAATTATAATGATTAAAATGATTGAATTACCTTTCTAAATTAAATTATAGTATTTTTTTCATATATTTCCAATTCACAATAGAATTCATTTTTATTTTAATAATTATTCATGAAAGTGGAAATAATTATAATTAAATAATTTATGAAATTCTATGTCTGTCCTTACCTCAGTATACAAAAGGAAACCACTTATATATTTTCATTATATCACCTTAATCAATATAATACCAAAATACCATTTCAATTTCTCTTATAAGTTACATGTATTTGATTTAGTGCATCCAGAATTTTTAAAATTCTTTTCCAATGGTCCACAAGTATGGACTAAAGGAAGCCGTCAAAAGTAGTCGTAATCAATCTACCCAACCTCAATAAATTAATTCCTTTTTATACATTTTATAAAATTATGTTATTAGTAAAAAAATTAAATGATCTAAATATAAATAAATTTCATTATGATTATGGATGAACCATTATGCACCACCTTTTGAATCAAATGGGAAGTGAAGGAATATCTCATGTGTACATGTGGACTACCACCTCCACATAATTAAATTATTCATTTCTCATAAAATAATCATGGATGATTATAATTATTATAATAATTTACATATATGATATTAATGATATATTTATGATTTAATAATAATAATATAATTTTTATCTTCTTATATATGAATCTGTAATAAAATGATATCATTTCTCATTCGTACAAGTGTAAAACCCACATTAGAAATGGATGTGAAAATTTTTTATTTACAATTACATGGATTATAATGAGTAAATATTTATAGAGAATATATTATATAAATGATGATATATATAATTTTTAAATGTGAAATAATAGTTTATTTTCATTCATTCCAATATCTAAATATTGAATATAGCACTCAAGCGTACTTACAACCTACCATGTCTTTGAAGGGAGTACTTTATTTTTTCTATCAGTAAAATTAGATGGATAATTGTAAATTTATCCATAATTAATTTAATTACAATATTTAAATTAGTTAAAAATTTGGACATGATTGAACTATTATCATTGTATAAGAAACAAATGAAATAAGCCTACTGTCCTATGGAAATAGAAAGAGTCAATAGACCTAAAAAATAAATTTTAAAATCAATTAATAATAAATGTGTATTTAAATTTCAGAAGTGGATCATATATTACATTATATAAATTGTATATTATATCCTAATAATATAATAAATATTAATTTATTATACAAAAAGTTGTTGTTCTTTCCAAATAGTTCATACTTTAGTTAAATGATTTAGTTTCAAATATCAATGTTTATCATGATTGTTTGTGATTAGGTATGTGATGATGTAATATCATGGAAAATAACTAAATATACCTATTATTTTTATTCTTGTATTTATATTTCCATACAATATTTTCTTATTTCAATTTTACCATAGTTAAAAACTCAGTGTCCCAACAGAATTTTTTTTATCCAAACACAATTACTTCTTTTTTATATCAAAGATTAATTGACTTTTATATCAATAATTTCTGAAATTATTTACTACTATATTTATAATTTAATCCTATTTTTGATTAATTTAATTTTCCATATGATATAATTTTTAGATTGTTTTTTTTATGAATCCTATGGTTTTTTTTCAAATTAATTAGTTTTCAATTTCTATAAAAAATCTTTATAGAGTGTTTTTCAAAATTTAAAATACATTTATGGAATATACCACCATCAGGAACACTCAAATACTTGAAACATCTAAAAAATTGTGGTAACGTTACATTAGAATATAATATATTCATTAATATTTTATAATTTTTTATAATCGAAATGTTTGCTTTCATAGTGAAAATAGTATTTTCCAAAAATAATCTTACATGTGATATTTTAAAAAAAAATTATATTATATTGACTTATTTGATGTCAATTATGTATCTCAAGGGATATGATTTTATAATACAACAATTATTCTCCTTCTCCATAACATTTTTTATAATGATGTGATTTTAGTAACACCTTTTTTCAATGGGTTATGTAATGATGAATTATTATATATTATCCTGGTCATGTGGAGTATATATGAATGAATTATGATTAAATTATTTTTTGGTCTATTATATACTTATAATAAAATAGATAAAACACATGATAAAAAAGTGTTATGTCTAAAACAACGTTGATGTTTACAATTTTATATATGGGCCTGGTGTTGATGTGTATAAGATTATTCAATAACTTGATTTCACGACGATATGTTCATACAAGTTCCTAAATTAATGTTCATAACTTAATGATTCAACCTATTTTATTTTATTCATCTTCCTAATGTTATATTGTTTTGTCAAATTCACATGTATATGATATTTTTCCATGGATAAAGAATACTTATTAGTGAATAAATAGTGATATAAATTTGTTTAATTATTATTATATTGATTTAAGGAATAGATCAAATTTTTGAAAATTTATAGATTGTGTATGAATATTGAAATATAGGATTAAAATCTAATTCCCTTCTACTTATTATATTCTTTTGTATAAAAATTGAATGATATTATATATTATTTCTCTTTATCAACAATTGATCTCATTGTTTTATATGTTATTCCTTCTATAGATAAATATGAAATAATTTTTTAAGGTATTATAGAGACCCATGATTTTTATACAATGATATTATATCATTAGAAGAATATTCAAAACATTACACAAACACATGCCCAATGGCCATAATAGTTTAGAGTCTTTTGAATATTGGATCATAATATTTATAATTAAGGATGAATATTAAACATATCCCATAATGATATTCCCATCATGTTATCTTCAAGCAAACATTCTACATAATATCTTCATTTATTAAATGGGGAAGAAAAACATAACAAAGGAGATCTTAGATGCTAAAAATGAGTAAAATAGAAGATAAATAAGCATAATATGACAATAATTATTTGAGAATAATGGAATAAAATATGAAACCAAAACATTAATATCAATATTAATAATCTTGAATCAAGGAATAAATATTAATACTTTATCTGGCTAGAATCATAAAAGAATCAAAGAACATGAGATGTTGGAGAATGAGATTGTCATAAGACATAGATATCATGCATACACATAATTATAGAGAATTATATTTTTAGCTTACCCAACATGATGTTCATAACATGATGGATATGTGAAATCCAATCTATACATCATTTATTCTTAAGAGTACATCATTTGTACCTTGTTTCAGTTTTGGGAAAACCACCCACATGTCCTCCTTTTCAATATTCAGCTAACCACTCATATACCCTTTGATATTGTAGAAAAATCATCATTGCCTAATGCATTTAAGGGTGACTTTGGTCTGAAAAATCACATAATTTGAATCATTCATATGTATTAAAAATGGTTATAAAAAATTCATCACATCGAAAGCCATTAAAATTAATGGGATTCGTAAACATTTCAACAAAACTCATGGAAATGAAATGGGTTTCGAAATGATTTCATTATTTATTGACACAATGAAAAGAACCAGATTCAAAACAAATTAATAATTTAATTATATCATAAAGACTAGAAAAACAATTTAATTCATAACCATACTTTCATCAAATATACAAACATCATATATAATATATGTTAATTCTTTACATATATTATTTTCCTGATAATTATTATGTAACATAAAAGGTTGTGATTTTATTTGAAAAATAATTTACAAAAATCACATGTAAGGTTTTATTAATAAAATAGTCCTTATATTTCAAAATAAAAACATTACGAAGCATAAAAAACATCAAAATAATCTTTATTAAATATAATAATTAAAAATCCATTTCAAAAAATTCATGTCTAAACTATCCCCTAAACTATAATTTAAAAAAAACCTAAAACATTTTTTAAATCGTTTTATTTTGAACATATCAATTAAATATCTTAAGGGTATCTCTAAATATATTATCAGTTATGAAACCAGAAAATATTGTTCATGTCAGGACTGTTAAAAAAATATTCCCTTTATATGTCATTTGAATTCTCATGGAACAATATTTTGAAACCGATATAATTTTTCCTCTATTAACAGTTTCTAAAAATTGATAATGAGTAAAATTTTCCTTAAAATCTAGTTTATTTTTGTGGATTAAATTTTATTAAAAAATTGAATTTTTTTGTATTGGAATAAAAATGTCTTCCAACCGAGGGGAGAAATGAATATTATTTTTCATAAATAAATATTTTTTATACATTTTCTTAATAAGGAGAGAAAAATTAACAGAAAACGTGTATTACACCTAAATAAAAAGAGGATAAGATATGTCATTTTTTCGAGTGATATTAAATGTAATATACCAAGGAAGGTGGTCAGAGGCGAGCCCCTGACTATTTATTAAAATAAAGAAAAGTGCATAAAATGCGCAACACAAAGCAATGATCAATTACATATCATACATATCATACTCATTCCCGCCCCCAGGATAGACATCCTCTGCCGTAGCTGACTCCCACTCCAAGCTTTCATAATGCTTAAGAATCATGACGTACTTCTTGCGAAGATTTAGTTTCTCCAACGAAATCAACTCTTTCGAAGATTGTTTTAAGGAGGACCGAGTGGAGATTGTCTTCAGCAGCTCCGAGTATTCCTTCCTCGGCCTACGGCTTGAAGTAGCAGACAAATCCTTTCCCTTATTCCCCTTCCCATCCTTTAGTATCTCATTATATGACATCCTTGTCATTTCATTGTCCTTTTCATTGTCCGACACATCCCCCCACTTCCCAGAAATGACACCATACGAAATATCATTAACCTCTCGAGCAGTAGGAAAACTGTTACAATCAACCATTTCCAAGCAATGCGGCTGCCCTTCAAGAGCTTGTCCATCAGTTAACGTCTTCACTGCATCAACTGGAGAAATTTGCAGGACCTGTTCAACTTCCATTGTGGAATTCATCTCCCCATTAACGGATTCTTCAGTCACCAAATCTTGAAACATATTACATGTATGTACACCATTTCCAGATCCAGGAGCTTGCAAATGCATCATGGACTCCTTAGGAGGAGGAGCAGCATTGGAGAGACTCCAGCCATCCGGACTCTGCCTCCTCCCATCCTCGTTCGGTCTGTCAATAGCATCAACGACACTAAAAGCACACCCAGAATCCTTTGAACATGCATTAGATTCAGCAGCACTCCCAGCACCCTTCCTGGACAGCCCTGCACTGTAATCACATGCATCTCGAGCCAAAACAGGCTTATGCCCCACACCATTTCCAGAACAACCATCAATAGCGTTCAGTTCACATGCAGAAAAACTGAAAACGTGCTTCCGTCCCTCAAAACCCATCGCAGCAACTGGACCTTCCGATGCCACGCCACCCGCGCCATTTCCAGCCTGGGAGTCACCAGCTTCCTTCCCATTACCAGCACCCTTAGCACGGTGCTCACTCGGGGCTGAGGTTGCTCCACCATAACAGTTCCAATCCCGATGACCCAACCGGTGACACCCCGAACAAAACTCAACCCACGAATCAAAAATGACCTCCTGTTTCCACCGGAATTCCTCACCAACCATGACCCAAATCCACTCGACAGGCGGCTTCGAGACGTCCACCTCCACACAGAGCCGTGGATTGACCGGATGACAAACAGATGAAGTCTGAGCATCAGAGCATAGAAAACGCCCAACCAAATTTCCGAGCATACGAATTATAGAGGGATTTTGAAATGGAAACGGAGGATGAGGAAAACTAACCCATAAGGCAGCTAAGGGTGAATCCTGATTCATGAACATATTGAAGGTCCATCAAAGGAGGGAAAAACAACATCCTCCGCAACGGCGAGGAGCACGAGACCAAGCACGAACCAAGTCGTCTTCTGAGGTGAATATGATCATTATTTGATTATTGTCAAGCAATACCACTACCGCACGATCCTCCAAATCCCAGTTACTGAACACAAACCTGTCAAAATCATCAATCGACGGTCTTCGCTGATTAAATCGTGCGATCAGAGTCAGATTCAAGAGATTCGATGCCGAGGAGAACTCCGCAACAAAAATTGAGAGTTGAGGGTACCCAAGATGCAGATCCAGGACCTTCGAACCAAAAGTAATCGAAGGGAAATCAGGGATAAAGTTACGGTTAGAAAAGGCTACAATATTTAAGATTAACATATAATCTTTTTGTCATTGTAAACTTTTAATACTATGTTCGATGTAGTAATGACATAAAATTAAACTTAAATTTTCGAATAGATAAATAAATTAATGATATTAAATATCAAAGGGGATATAACAAATAGTCATTGTTAATGAATATATTTTTCTAACATTACATATGTGTCAATGACTGATAATTCATACAAAAATCACATACCACTTTTGTAAATATTTTAATTTAAACCACAAGAAACAGTTATTGTAAAATTGATATTTAAATAACTATTATATCATGGATTATAATCATAAAATAAATTGATGGTAATTATATACATAGGATAATGGAAATAGATGTTAAATAGAATTTTTTGTAAAATAAGACAAATGTGATAATTAAATCACTTACTAATTTATTAATAAATTTAATTTTAATCTGTAATAATGAATAACATCAAATGAATAATTAAATATTATGAAATGAATTATATAAACTTTATACCATGTAATAGGGAAAGTATAAAAATTATATGATTTTTAAATTTTCATATGTATCCTATAAATAAAATAAGGACTATAAATATTGTACTCGAGGTCTTGACTCACTTCATAATCATTCAAACCACCCCTTATTCATGTATCAACAAAATTATTCCACCACATACATTCTTAGGTTGACATTATAACCGAAAAATGTCTTCTGGAGAAAGACAAAGGAAGTTGGGATGTGATTTTGGTAGTACATAGTTTATCTAAAATTTGTATAAAGGTTTGAATATGAGTGGATAACAGGTTTCATTTTATATGTGAGGTTAGCGGGACACTTATAATTTTATGGAATAATGTTTCACAACCACATTATCCTAATTTTACAAGGATCTTGTAACATTAAATTATTGATAAAATAAATTATATGGTCAATGTAGTTTCTCCAATGGGTTTTTTAAAGTTTTTGGGTTGTTTTTAAATACTATTTATTTCGTATAACCCATATGTGAAACCATCTTTAACATTCATGATAATTTTTTTTATTTTACAAATTTTTTTGGAAAATTTTTTTTATAAAATTGTTACATAACATAAAATATTTTTACTCCAAATATAGTATCAATTTTTTCATCTTCGATTAATATAAGTGGAAAAATTTTATTTTAATTTCATCGTATATGTGCTGTTAGAATGTGGGGTTTCATTAAGGGAAATTTCAAATGAATAAAAAAAATTTCAATCTTTTACAATGCTATATTTATTAAAATTAAATAAAATCTATAAATAGATATAAAATTGAACTAATTTTTCATTAAAACAATATTAAAAATTAATTTACATTTATAATTATTTTTAATGAAAAGTTAGTTTTAAATTATAATTCAATATATTTTCAATATTTATCGAAAAATTAATATTTTCAAAAAAATTTACTAAAATTCATCAAATTTTTATTAAAAATATGACTGCAAAATGTAATATAATTTTTTAAATATATAATCTTTAATTATTAAACATTATTTTTTAAAAACAGCAATATATGTGATGATAAAGTAGGTTTTTGATTAGTATATTTATCACGCTGAAGAAGATTTTATATGTACTCAGTTTATTATAAAAATAAAACTATGAATCTTAATTAAAAAAATTATATATATGCAACAAATTTCATTTAAAATATTTATAGTTTGGTATAATTGATTTAATTTAAAAGTTAAAACATTATGCACATTAAATTATTTTCATAAAAACACATTTTTGAACTACAAAAATAAATATTTATTAATATTTAATATATATTTTCTTAGAAATTAATTAAGTTGATTAAATATAAAGATAATTCTAATTATAATTTAAATAATATTGGGTGATTAACTATTAAATTTATTGAATATTAATTATATTTTAACAAAAATTGTAATTTTTCTATATTCACTGGAAAACTTTATTTTCTAAAAAATGATAAAATTTTACTATATGTTAATATCTATGTGGTGATTTAAATATTTATATTCATTTTATAAAATGAACATTATAAACCATTATAAATTTTTTAATATATTATATCATATAAATAAATTTCAATCATTTTTAATGAATTCAAATTTTTGATAAATATAATTACATTTTCAAAAATTGATTTATAAGTTATCAATAATTTATATAAAAATTTATATTTTTATGAAATATAAATTCTTATTTCAATTTTTTTTAAAACTATTTATAATATTTTTTTACAACTAGGTTAAAACTGTCATATAATACCTCACAGTTCACTAAATATTGATGTTGTGTGTCAGCATGCTATCAAAGAAACATGAGTTTTCCTATAAAAGAAACTAAACATTGTGATTGATAAAATGAAAGTGATAATCTATTTTACATGTAATGAAATATATATAAAATATTACAATAATTATTAAAAATATTTATATCACAAAATCCTAGAGTGTTACATTCTACCCCTCATAAAATGGTTTTCACCTTTAAAAATTATAACTTTTCTACCAATAATGAGGATAATTATATATTATAACATCCTCATGATCCTACAGACCATCCTCATGATATTTGTTTCTCCACTGATCATTGACCATATTAGTTTTATTTATTTCATATATATTTGTATGTATTATCCATTTTCATTACTGGTGGTTCCTTATAAAAAATTACATTCTACAAAAGGAACACCCTCCAAGTTTAGTACATGTGATGCATAAGATATTTAATTACTTGTTAGTTAAACATGGTACACATTGTGAACATGATATAGGTTCATTTTATTTAACAAACAATAATATACCTTCTTTATATGAACAATCATTTTTGTAGGAAAAATACTTATATTCCTTACATCTATATTGTTTATTCTCCAGAAAAATTCATACAAAGTCCTTATCACCATCTTCAATTTTCATACCATGTTGATTATTATGAGAATAAAATTACAATACTATTCTTATTTTCCATAGATTATTTTGAATGTATCAAAACATATCATCCATAAAATCAAAAAAAATTCTAATTTCATCCACTATGAAATATTATACCATTACATTGTAGTTTTACACATCATTACACAATGGGAATTATAATGTGCCATATAAATTCATGATTTAAATATATTTTTGAATTAATACTCAACATAATTATGGTTTTTATCACTCCCACCATTGAAATCCACTAAATAATATCATATCATATCCTATAGGGTTTTAATTATTTTCTAAAACTATCCATTTTTTCATGGATGATACATTGAGATGAAACTCGTATCCTTATCAAGGGATTTCATAAGACTTTATATAAACATAAATGTAAAATTCAGGATATGATCAAATACAATTGAATTTTTTTCTTCATGGAACCAGTGCACATCCATTATTCATATCCTCCAAGACTTATACAATGGTAAAATTCAGGATCTGATGAAATACCATTTTGATTCAGGTTTGGATAATGTATATATAATTATTTTAAACTTTCATCTCTTATAAGTGACATTCTAGTCTACTAGGAGTAAATATAGACTCTCAATATTTACCTTATTATATTTTTCAATCATAATTATTGTTTATATAAGCAAGTGGTGTGTGATATAATACTTTAATCCATGACTTGTGTTCTCATGACCCATTGCCTTACTTGTTGAAATATGTTATCTCTCATTTTGTTGCTGATATTTTAACTAAATTATAGAAAATAAAAATTTCCAACACTTTTATAACACCAAATTAATTTTACATTAAATATATGATAAATAATAATGGTTACAAATACCATTAATCATTTTACTATAAAATGAATTCCACATCAAATAAAAACCTTTCATTTCTATAAATGTGTCCTAATATGCGTTGATCTTGATATAATCCATTCTTTAGAAATATCATTATGGGTGTATAATACTATGAAATTGATATCCATCTCAAACTTATAAAACAATCCTTTAATCCATACATCTTTTGTTAATCATACAAGGGGACATATATGATTCTTAAACTAACATTTTCCATATATGTTTCAATATTCGAAAAAACCAAATACAATTGGAAAAATAAATCTATAAAATAATCCATTAATAAAAAAAAATATTTATATCATTCCACTTCAATTATTGACATGGGATTGGTCCTTCCTTTTCATATAATTTACATCCTTGTTTTGGTCATTATGTTGTCTAATTCCAATGTTCCCCACACATCTAAAATAAACCTAATCAACAATTTTTTACTTTATGAACTTACATTAAAATTAAAAAACATCTTCTCCAGTGTTTTTGATATTAATAAGTTCTTATTCCCACCTTCATTAAATAATGTAATATAAATATTTTTCCCGTGTGTTCAATATCAAATAAACATTTAATGAAATTAATCATCCTCTTATTTTATTATTTATGTGTAATATTAAAGTATTATTGTTAATAATATATCATGAATGATGATTAAAAATAAACATATTAACTATATATCTATATTTAATCAAATTTGGATTCTCATTGTCACCAAATTGTCTATTATATTTTCATTTCATAATGATTCCTACGGTATCCATCCATTGAATAAATCCAAAAAACAATGTGTGAGAAACTTTAATCTTCTTGGTAAATCCACATAATCATTTGAAATCATATATATGATGTAAATATAATGTCACTATCTTATAAATATATTACACCATAGGATTATCATTTGTAATTCATGATAATCATCTATAATAATTATTCATGATGATATTTAAAATGTTTTTAAATTTCCAAAACATATCATTCAAGAGATTTAAAATAGTTATGTTTTCAGGATCATCTCCATGCACTAGATAATGATTGAGTCCAACTCAATGTTCCCTTTTTAGAGTTTTTACCAATAGGTAACTATATGAAATATCAAATTCATCTTGTCTTATCCATAGGTTAGTAAATTTTCATGGAAGCAACTCTCACTTTCCTTTAGTTGTATTCATTGATATTTTTCTATACATTAACACAACCTTAGAACTGTCGTCATAAAAATACATTGAAGTTACCTAAGAAATAAAATTGTGGATATCAATATTTTATCCTCATAATATATTTAATGAATGAATAATATATTCATTTGATACTATTTATAGTGACCAAGAATTTTAACACATGGATATTACATCCCTTTTTATGAATATTCTATAGATTACATAAATACCTGAAAGAGAACCATAATAGAATATTGAATTTTTATACATTAGACTCAATATTATAAATTAATGGCATTTAATCAATGACTCCAAAAAATATAGTCCCATTTAATACATTTCTAGAAATACAATACTTAACATATTTCATTATAACCAAGAGAAATTAAATATAAGAAAGGGTGCTCTCATATTTATTGTATTTTTAATCATGGTACATCTGTAAGGACATGACCCCAGTGTCCTGGAGTCAGTGCCTTATTATTTACATTAGCATAAAAACAAGGAATAAGCATCCCTAATGACTAATTAGTTTATTATTAATGGAAACAAGATACATATATAAGATCATCATTACAACATGACATGAAAAACAACATAGATACTCCTTAGAGAACATCCACAACTCCTTGGTTATTTCAACATGTCATACATAAAAAATTTATTCATTCCAAGTGGAAATGAAACATAATAAAGGGGTGAGATCAAATTCTTAGTAAGGGTATGTAATACAATAGATGATAATGTAAACATTAGACATGGTGATTCATTGGAAACACATTCCTTTTAAATATAATCTTGAACATAATATAGCAGAAATATAATTATTGTAAATATTTTCCTAACATAACATAATCAAGGGTATTCTACTAGAAGAATAACCACATTACCCATAAATAATCTATTCATAATGAGGGAATTCATAATCTGGGAAAACATATCCATGTCGTCAAGGCCTCATGCCGAGACTATAAATAATCATTTTCTCAAGTCATTGTGCCAAGGTAGTAGTTTGTCTCATGAGACCTACTGTTGCACCGAAGGGCTATAGTGGGACCCATATGACACATAAAATTTACAATGAATTCCACATAATAATGGGGATAATCATAAATAATATGTACATTCATATTGACATTAATATATTAAATGAAAATAACTTTCACCAAACATTAAGCATAAACACTTACAATTCTGGGAAAATTGGAGAATGGTTTAAAGATAGCACATTCATAGAAAAAATAATTATAAAACATTAAATTTAACATGGTACTTTATACAATTAAGTATTCATACCAATAATACATAAGAATAAACTAGAGTTTTGAAATAGAGGAAGATTCCCACATAAAATTTTTGAGTAATTCTCGAAATAAATACTCTTTCACATTGAAAAGAATAGTTGTTTTAGAAAAATCATTGTATAAAAAAAGAGGTGAATTATGATATTATTTTAATAATAAAATTTGTGGTTTTATAAATATAATGCTTTTCAAAAGAAGAATATATATTTCCCATGAAAATAGGTAATAAGTTAAGATATTCCCTTGAATCAGGTTTGTATTTAAGAAACATCTTTGAATGCTATTTTTAAAACATGCAAATATAGAGAAAATAAATTATGATTCTAGTTTGAAAAATTATTTATTACCCAAAAAAGTTATTTTTGGGGTTTAAAAAATAATATAAAAGAGTTTTATTTAGGAAATAGACAATAAAAGTAACCCTGATGAAAATGGCTGTTCGGGTGGAAAAACCCTTACCTTAAATCAGTACATGTTCTGCTCTTCAACATAAGATCCTAGAATAAGAAAGTATAATTCATAATAATCAACTTAAAAACCTATTATAAATGTATTTAGTATATAATAATTCAACTTAGATTATTTTTACCTTTATTTATAAGTTGTTATATAAATATTGTTTTGTTTCAGTGTGTTTGTTTTCTTCATTTTCATAATCTGTTCACTTGTTATGAGTTAATGGAGTTCATGTGAAATGGATGAAAATATCCAGAATATAATATTCATAATTATGATCATATATAGATGTTATTCTTCATTTATATAACATGGTTACATTCAATGAGGAAGAATTATTATATCAAACATTAATAATAACTAATTCGGTTAATTTTTGTCTTTTGATTACAACGAAATCATTTTCAATTATAAATTAGTCCAATTTTTACAAATGGATTACATAATATTAAATTAATTATATAAAATATATAATAATATGGTTCACACATAATAATAATGATTTCATTAAAATAATTGAGAATGACAATAGAAATCAGAATCCCATCATCCTTGAATGTAAAAAATTGACATATATCTGATTATGTTCTTGTTTCTAGTATAAAATATGGTAAAATGGAGATATGATGATAACATATTCCAATATAATGACTCTATTGTAGTAAAAATAAGGTACTAAACTCAACACAAAATATGGATATGGAGAGGTAATATAAAAGTAAAACAAATGAACTTGAAAGGAAAGACAAAGAATTGAAAAGAGAAATTTACCTCTTGAACCAAAAATCCATGAGAGCCTATTTAAGAGAATGGTTTTGGAATTTATATGAGATCATGGCTCTATGGTTGTGGGAGATGAGGGTGGGATTATATTTTGATAGAATTTGGAGATGTCACAAGGCGTGAGAGGAGTAAAGAGACATGGGATTGAGAGGGGGTTTTATAGTGGAGGAGAGATGGGATTTCGTAATATAAAATTCGTTATTTTAATATTTCCACACAAGACAAGTAATATTGATTCTTCCTTGACATAATGATGTAATATTATCATTTGAGTTAGAACCAAGTGGTCTTATATCGATTATTATGTGATGAATATTGTATTTATCTGATATGAGGTATTTTACCGTATTTCACTATTTATAAAAAAATTCATGTATTTTAAAAAAATCCCAAAACATTTGCCAAACCATTTATCAACATGTAGTATCAAAATATTAAAACCATTTTTAAAAAATAAATTTCTAAATATGATAAATTTATTATTTAATTAAAAACATATATTATTCCAAAAACAACTTTTTAAAACATTTTTTTACTTTTTCCAAAGCATAGGTATATTGTACTATTACTTGAATATTATTTATATGCAATAAAATGTAAGGTTACTTTTTGTTATGGTATATTATTATTCATAAGGGTATATTAATATTCATAAGGGTATGTTATGTTTCATCAAAAATTATTTTTTTCTTGTTGGACTCCAAATAACATACTGATTGTAATCGTGTATGTCAGATTTTTGAAATTCACAACACAAAAGTTACAAAATTATGTTTTAAGGATCTCATAGAGATTGGTAGTTACTTATTTTGGAATTTCATGTGATTATTAAATATTTATAAGAAAGGAATTTATGTTGAAAAAGATTGTGTTGTTAGATTCTTCCTCCCTTCAGAAATTTTTCCCTCAAAATTTTATTTCACAAACTAGGCCAAAACTTGTTGGGGTACATTTCCTTCATTAATTCCTCCTGTACCCATGATTACTCTTCGTACTTATGGTTTCCCATAGTACCTTTACTAGATGAGTATTATTTTTGTAGAACATTGGATCTACGATCTATGATTTTCACTGGCTGCTCCTCATAGGATAGATCATCCTCAAACTATACCACCTCTGAAGAGAGTACATGTGAAGGGTCAGGTATGCACATCCTTAAGATGGATACATGTAACACATCATTAACTTGATGCATGGTAGGTGTAAGTGCCAGTTGATAGGCTATAGCTTTGAATTGATCAAGGATCTCAATGGGCCTGATATACGTGGGACATAAAATTCTTTATTCTAAAACCGCATGAACATATTCCATAGATATATGCATATAAATATGTGGATATCATTAATAAACACCACTAAAAATTCATCAAGATAATCTTTGAAAACATTTTTTATTAGATCCATGAAGATAGATGGTTCATTTGTTAATCAAAAAGGAATTAATGTGAACTCATAATGCATGTACCTGGATCGAAATGCTATTTTTGGAATGTATTCCTTCATCACAACAAAAAGATGATATTAAGATCGAAGATCAATCTTATAAAAACTTTGGTATCCAAAAAGTTGATAAAAAAATCATCAATTAGTGGTAGAAGATACTTATTCTTTATTTTAATAGCATTGATCTAACTGTAGTCAATACAAAACCTCATATACATGTCATTATTCATAAATAAAAGAACATGGGCTCCCCATCGAGAAACATTAGGTCAAATAAATATTTTATCACTAAATTCCCCTAGTTGTATCTTTTTTTTTATAACTCCATAGTGTCTATTCTATATGTGTTGTTGATATGGGCCTTGATCCAAGAATTTAGTCAATGGAAAACACAATTTCACGCTCTGGAGGATATCCAGATCAATTCTCCAGAAAGACGTAAAAATATTACTTCACAATAGGTATGTCCCCTGTCATTACATTCATATCCTAACATTCATTTATTTCATTACCATTCACCCCAATAATTTCATTTATTAGAGCAGCTAGGGGTGGATCTAGATGATAATAAAAAGGCATGGTTTCTTCTCTAAACATAAGGAATTCTATACTAATCTAAAATATTGTATATTCATTATTCTTGCACTAGATCTTTGCATAATAATTTGATAGCTTATTCATACTGTGAATTACATCATAGTCAACCATTGATATGATGATAAGGATAAAAACTAAATCATGTTTAGGTGTCATGAGGGGAACTAATCGACACACATATGTAGCATTAATACATCCACCAAAGGTTTTGACTAATAACTCCTTTATTAAATCAAATTGGACATATATAATTATTTTTCAAATTAGGAAGATATAATTGAATGCGACGATCTAGACTCAAATAAATTGTTTGCTATGTTGGAAGAAACAATCAATGTACATTCCCCTACATTGATAGGAACATAATCCTCTATATTAGTTGTTGCATGACCTTGACCTTGATCCCTTGGATATCATTGGGGAATATTTCCCTGACACATAGAATAATCATGGGCATAATGTCTCATATCCCTGTAATTGTAGCACACAAAATTGGTTGATTCATTCTACCCCTTAAAATCCTGAGATATGTGGCATTTTTGTCTGTACTTGTAACAGACTCCCATTTCCTTTAAGAAGGTTCAAGGGTTTATCATCCCACAATTACTACATGATGAAAATTCAGCTCTTCCTTTATTCCCCATTTACATATTTCATTTTGCAATGTTTTCAGCAACCCTCTTCGTATATTTCTTTCCCATAAAGTTATAAGTCTTAGAGAATTCATTTTCTATCTTGAAAGCACTTGAGACTATATATTATTGTGATGAGAAACATTGGGAGAGTAAAGTCCATAGGAAGAATGGTTTTAAACAATCAATGTATCAATCAATTTTTCCCCAAGGATTACATAGGTAGTCCACAACATGACTTCCTAGACTTGTAAAGTTAGCTTCATACTTGGAATAATTTTGTCCCTTATTCTGCCTCAGATTCAAGAATTTCTTCTCGATATATGCTCTTTGTTCATGAGGAAAATACTTTTCGAAGAATATTTCCATGAAATTCCTCTATTCCAAATCTACTATTTCATCATCCTCCTTTTTTGGGATTAATGGCCACCACTAATTCTCATATCCCGTTAGAGGATAAACTACCTCGACAACCTTCTCTCTTTAATTACATCGTAAAGTAAGAAATATCATCTCAAGGGATCATATCCACTTATCTATAAAAAACAATTTTTTAGTCCCATTGAATGGGGGTGTTGTCACATAATGAGATCTAACATATCTCCTCCATGTGGTGGATTTGGATGCTCTATACGGGTAAAATTATTATCCATAACCATATTATGTTGTCCCATTATAGTTATGAGTTTCTCAGCACCAGTCAGAGCACTAGATCAAAGATAATTATCTTGCATCAGATGAAAATCCCTATAGGGGACACATGCATTCATGTGGTTTCCATTTCTTCCTCAAGCTGTAATCTCTATATAATAGCATACACCATATTAGTCTATCAATGATAATTTATAATCATAACTTATCAATATACTTAACAAAAATTGAAATCCTATGCATGGATAATTCCATAATAACAAAAATGGTTTAATTGAGTAAAATTATACATTTAAAACCTTCAAAATTGATTATAAAGAAATATGAATTAACTAAAGCATATCCACTAGGATTGTCATAATCAATATAGCAGAAATGCCTATTGTCATGTACTAGGATACACTGGGTCAAACCTGAAACTCCTTGTCAAATATTTCACTCCTAGGAACATCTGTGTAAATGCCTTCTCTGACTGCTCATATCCACACAAGGATGTATTTCTTAATAAATCCAAATAATATATTCCTTACCAAAATACTAGGATGTTCTTGAATGTTTATCCTTAAAGACAATCTTAGGTAATCTTCCCTAATCTACATTTTCAAAATCAAGTTTCCATGTTTTCTTATAAATTTCATGTGATACCAACTATAATAACGTGAACCCATTTTCCAGGATCAGGTGCCTTATTGATTACATTGGCATAAAAACCTGGAATAAGCATCCCGAGGGATAGATTAGTTTAGTATTATTGAAATAAATATACTTTCATAAGTTCATCCTTAGAAATATACATGAAATCTACATATAATCTCCATAGAAAATATCCATAACACCTAGGTTATTTCTACATGTAATAGATAAAAAAATTTCATGCCCTGTGGAAATGAATCATAAAAAAGGGATGAGATCAATTTCTCAATAAATGTAATCATTACAGTAAAAGATAACATAATCATTATACATGGTGAATAATTAGAAACAGAAGCCTTTTAAAAATAAAATTGAACATATTATGAAAGAAATACGATATCATTAATTACTGTCATTACCAAACATAATTATGGTTATTATTCAAGTAGAATAACAAATTGAACTAGAAATAATTTATTCACAATGAGGGAATGTGTAATGTGGTATAACCTATCCACACCATTATGGCCTCATTCCAGGATCGTAAATAATCATTTTTTTCAAGGCCTTGTTCCATGACTAGAGTTTGTATCTTGAGACATACTGATTAACTGAGGGGATATATCAGGACCCACCCATAACTTACAAAGTCAAATTCAATACTCATATGAATGTGGATAATCATTAATATTATGTACATTCATTTTTAAATAAATATTTGAAATGAAAATATCTTTCTATGAACATTAAGAATAAACTCTAACCATTCAGGGTAAATTGGTGAATGGTTTAAAATAGCACATCCACCAAAATAATAATCATAAAACATTAAATTGATTATTGTATATGAGACCATGAATTATTAATCCATGTAATACATAAGAATCAGCATGAGTTTTGAAATAGAGGAAGATACCCTTATAAAATCATCAAGCAATTCTTGAATTAAATACACATTATATTAAAAATAAGTGTTCATTTTAAAAAATCATTGTATAAAACCAGAAGTAAAGTAATATATTTTTTCAGAATAAAATTATTGATTTTATTAATTTAATGGATTTAAAAACAGATTAGAGATTACCCTTGAAAAAATGTAGGAAGTGGAGATATTCCCTTGAATCGAGCTTGTATTTGGGAAATAATTTTGAATGCTCCTTTTAAAACATGTAACAATACATAAAATAAAGATTGTTTCTGGTTTGTAAACATATATATAACCCAAAAACCTTCATTTTGAAGAGAACATAATAATATACAAGAGTTTCATAGAGGTAATAAAAAATAAAACATCACGGATGAAAATGGATGTATAGGGGGAAAACCCTTACCTTAAATCCATACGTGTTCCGGTCTTGGACATAAGCTCCCGGATTATTAAATTATAATTATAAATAATATATTTCAAAACCTATTATATATGTATCTAGTTTATAATTATTATATTTAGTTAATTTATAACTTTATTGATATGTTATTATATGAAATTTTTACATTTCAGAGTGTTCGTTTTTCTTTATTCTCATAATCGGTTCACTTGTTCTTACTTAATGGAGTTCATGTGGATTGGATTCAAATATCTAGAATATAATTTTATTATTTATAATCATCTATATATGTTAGTGGTATTTTATATAACTCATTTACATGGCATTTGGATGAATTATTATATCATACATTAATGATAACTTTTTCGGTTAATTTGTGGGTTTTGATTATAATGATCTCATTTTTCATTTTAACTAAATAAAATTTGTACAAATATATTACAAAATATTATATAAGTTTTATTAAGAATATAATAATCTGTTTCAACCATTACAATAATGCTTTAATGACCATAATTGAGAATGATAATAGAAATCGGAAGCCCTTCATCCTTGAATGTGGAAAATTGACACATCTCGGATCATGTTCTCGCTACTAGTATAAAATTTGGTAAAACAGAGAGTTGATGATAACTTCTTCCAATGTCATGAATACATTACTATATATATAAGGTACTAGAGTCAGCAATAAATATGGATAAATAGTGGTAAATGAAAAATAAAACAAATGAACTTGAAAGGAAATACAATGAATTGTGACGAGGAATTTACCTCCTAAACCTAACTTCCTTGAGATCCTATTTAAGGGAGAGATTTTGGTATTTTAATGAGACCATGGATTGATTGACGTGGGATATTAGTTTGGAAGGATATATGGAAAGAATTTGAAGAAGGCACAATTATTTAGAGGACTGAAGGGAAGGGGGATTGGGAGGTTGTTTTATAGTTTAAGAGAGAGGGGATTTCATAAAATATAATTCACTAGTTTAATATTTCTACAAAATACAAGGAATAATGAGTATTAATTGACCAAGAATAGTAATTTTATCATGTTATTTCATTCCATGGTTGGTTACATCACTTTGGATTCCATGAATAGTGTATTTAACTGATAAACATTATTTTACAGTATTTCACTATTCATCAAAACTTCATGTATTTCAAAAAAATCCGAAAAACTCAACCCCTCCAATTTTGGAAGTTTAAAATCCATAAATTAAATCCACATTCCAAAAATAAATTTCTAAATATTAATAATTAAATATTTAATTAAAATCATAATTTATTCTAAAAACATCAGTTTTAAACCAATATTTTACTTTTTTCCAAAGCATTGGTATATCATCCATTCACTTGAATATTGTTTTTATACTATCATATTTATGGAAAATATTTATTATGGAATATTAATATTTATATGGTTATGTTACTATTTATATGGGTAGGTTATTATTCACGAAAACTTATGAATATCTTATAGGACTCTATATAAATTACTGATTGCCGCCATGTATATCAGATTTTCAAAATTCTCATCACAAAAGTTAAAACATATGTTTTAAGGGACTCATAGAAATTACTAGTTTTTTATTTTGTGATTTCATGGTATTATGAAATATTTATAAGAAATGATTTTACATTGAAAAATATTGGATCGTTACATTCTTCCCCCTTTCAAAAATTTTGGCCTCGAAATTTAATTTTTCAAAATCATCAAAAAATAGGTCATCAGAACATTTCTTTCATTTACTCATCTAGTTCTAATGTTGCCTCTTCATACTTATGGTTTCTCCATAGAACCTTGATTAGATGAGTAGTCTTGTTGTGTAGAAATTTGTCTCTATGATCCATGATTTTCACAAGATTCTTCCCATTGGAGAGATCATCATTTAACTGTGCCAATTTATTAGAGACTACATGTGAAGAGTGTGGTATTTACATTTTGAATAGGGATACATGAATGATATCATGTTCTTTCTACATCGTAGGTGGTTGTGCTGGTCGATATGTAGCATCTTCGACTCAATCAGTGATCTCAAAGGGATCAATATACCGGTGACTTAGCTTTCCTTTCATCCCAATCCCCACGACCTTCATCCATGGATATATGCATAGATGTACCAGGATATCATCAATAAAAACCACTAGAAAGTCAAGAAGATAATCCAATAAAACATTTTTCATTAGATCTATGAAGACATATGGTGCATTATTTTGTCCAAAAGGAATTACTGTGAACTCATAATGCCCGTACATGGTTCAAAATGATGTGTTTGGAATGTCTTCATTCCTCACAAGCAACTAATGATATCTAGATTGAAGATCAATCATAGAAAAATATTGGGTTCAATGAAGTTGATCAAATAAATCACTAATTCATGGTAAAGGTTACTTATTCATTATTGTAATAACATTGATCAACCTCTAGTCAATGAACAACCTCATAGACCCATATTTATTTTTAAAGAAATGAATAATGGATCCTCATAGACAAACATTAGGTCAGATAATTCCTTTATCACTCAATTTTTCTAGTTTTTTTATTATTATTCTACTAACTACACAATGGACACTCTAAAAGGGGACCTTGATATGGGCCTTGAACAAAAAATTAAGTTAATGGAAAACTCAATTTCTCACTATTTAAGATATCCAGGTAAATCATCACAAAAAAAATCAACATATACTTACACAATGGTTATATCCCCAATTAGTACATTCTTCTCCTCTATCCGATATATTTCATTACCTTTCACCCAATAATTTAATTCAATTGAGCTACTAGTGGTGGATCTATATGATAAGCCAATGGCGATGATTCAACTCTAAAAATAAGGGATTATACACAATTCTCAAAAAATGGTAACTTATTTCTTATAATAAAAGATCTTCGCATCATAATTTTCCAGCCAATTCATAATGAGAATTATATCATAGTAGACTATTGGAATGATGATAAAGTTTGAAAAATAATGAAAATTTATGTGTCATGAGGTAAACTAATCGATATGCCTTTTTGCAATGATACATCCATCTGGGGTTTTGACTAATAACTCCTTTTCAAATCAGATTTTATATTTACAATTTTATAGGAAATATGGGAAGATATAAATGAATGTTGCGATCCAAAATCAAATAATGTATTGTATATTTTGGATGAAACAATAAATGTACCAGCCAACACTTCATTAAAAACGTCAACTTCCGTAGTTTTCACCACTTATGTTTTGCATTTATTCCTTGTCCTTCATTGGGGAAAATATCCCTGATGCTTGGGACTTTCAGGTGTGTAATGTCCCATCTCCTTGCAATTTTAGCATAGAAAATTGGTAGATTCTTTATTCCCCTTACAATCCCAAGATAGGTGGCATGTTTCTATACACTTGTAACAAACTCACATTCCCTCCAGGAAAGTGCTAGGGTGTTTCTTGGCATAATTACTGCATGATGGAAATTCAACACTTCCCATATTTCCCATTTCCTTATTCATTTTCCTATAGTTTTCCACAACACTATTCTTCTCTTACTTTCCCCTATATTCATAAGACTCAACGAATTCATTTTTTGACTTGGTAACACATGAGAATATGTCTTCATATGATGAGAAACATTGGGAGACTATGTCCCATTGGAGTAATGGTTTGAAATCGTCAAATAATCGATAAATTTCACTCATTGGATAATGTATATAGTCTGTAGTATGCCTTTGAAGCCTTGTAATGTTGGCTTTATACTTGTAAACATTTTCAACCTCCTTCTGCCTCAGATTCATGAATTTCCTCTCTATATCTTTTCACTGTTCATAATGGAAATATTTTTCTAAGAATATTTCTATAAATTAGCTCTATTCCATCCCTTCTATTTCTTCCTCCTTCTTTGTGGTCTGGACTAATGACCACCATTGATACGAATCTCCCTTTAGATGATAAACCACAATGATAACCTTATCTCTTTTATTATATCACACAATATGACATATATTCTCATGGAAACATATCCATTGATCTACTAAAAATGGCTTTGGAGTATCATTGATTGGTGGCGGTTGTTGTCACATAATGGGATCTAACATAGATCCTTTACATGGTTGATCCGGATGCATCATACTGGTAAGGTTATTATTCACAACCTTATTATGTTGTCCCCGTATAGTAATGAGTTCCTCAACAACAGTCACATCACCAGAGCCAACATCATTATCCTACATCGGAAGGAAATCCCTACACGGGACACATGCATTCATGCATTTTCCATTCCTTCCACTAGGTGACATCTCTGGATAATGTCATACCCTATATTAGGTTATAAATCATATTCTATAATCATTACATTACAAAATTCTTATAAAAAGTTTTAATCCTACGCCTGGATAATCTCATAATCAAAGAAATAGTGCCTTTGAGGAAAATTATACATTTAAATCTTTCATAATGTATTGTAAAAAAATCTGAATTATCCTTACCATAACCCCAAAGAGTGTCTTAACCAAGAGTGAAGAAAATCCTATTATCTTGTACGAGGATACCTATTTTGAAGCACATAACTCATTGTTAGATCTTTCACTCTTAGGTACATATGTGCCAGATCCACCTCTACCAGTATGTATCCAGAAGAGGATTTATTTCTTGGAAGATCCATGTAATCTATTCCTTACCGAAATACCAAGACTTTATTGTATGATTATCCTCAAAGACTATCTAATAGACTCTTCCCTAGTCTACATTTTATAAATCTAGTTTCAATGTTTTCTACTAAAAGTTTCCTAATGAAAACATGACATAAAAAAACATTGAAACTCCATTGACAAGATCCATTACAACTAGTTTATTTTATCATGTAATATATAATAAAATTATTCTTTCCCAATGGAAATGAATCATAAGAAAGGGGTGATCATAGACACTCAGTATGGTTATGCCATATAGTGGGAGAAAAGATAAACAGTAGGCATTGTGAATAATTGAATACATAGACCTTTTAAAAATAAACTTGATCATAATATGGTAGAAATATGAGTTTAGTAAATATTTCCATCACATAACATAATCATGTGTATTATACTAGTATAATTACCACATAAACCATCAATACTATATTAATAATGAGTGAATTCCTTATGCGGGAAAACATATCCATACTGTCTAGGCCTCATGCCAAGACCATAAATAATCATTTGGTGTTCTTTTTACTAGTATAAAATAAGGTAAAAAAGAAATAATAATAACTTTTTCCACTATCATGAAATCTGTAATGTACATATTAGGTACTATAGTCATCACAAAATTTTTATATGGAGAGATAATACAAAATGATAACAAATAAACTTGAATGAGAAGACAAAGATCGTAATAGAGGAATTTACATCTTGATCCAAACCTTCTTGAGTACCTCATTAAGGGAATAGATTTTTTCCTTTTATGAGACCAAGGCTTCATGGACATAAGAGTTGAGTTTTTGTTAATATTTGGATAGAATTTGGGGAATCCACAAGCCTTGATAGGTTTTAGGTGAAGGGGGAGTGAGTGGGGGTTTTATTATGGATGAGTGAATGGATTTCTTAATATAAAATTCATTAATTTAATTTTTCCACACAACACAAGGAATAGTGAGTCTTCTTGACCAATAATAGTTATTTTATCATGTGATTTCATAATAAGTGGGCTTACAACACTTGTGATGTCATAAATAGTTTATTTAACTGATATACAGATTTTTTTCATATTTCATTATTCATAAAAAATTCATGTATTTCAGAAAAATCCCAAAAATTCACCCCCACCATTTTTCGACATGTAGAATCTAAAATAGATGTCTATTTCTTAAATATAATTTTCTTAATATGATTAATTTAAATTTTAATTTAGGTCATAATTTATTCTGAAAACAAATGTTTTAAAACATTCTTTTACATGTTCCAAAGCCTAGGTATATCATACATTCACATGAATATTATTTATATACTATCACATTTATGGTTACTATTTATTAGGGTATATTACTATTCATAAGGGTGTGTTACTATTCATTAGGGTTTGTTACTATTTACTAAAAATTATGATTTCCTTATTCGACTCCAAATCACTTTATGATCCCAATGATGCATGGAAGATTTTAAAAATTCATATCACAAAATTGACAATATTATATATTAAGGGTCACATAGCACTTAGTAGTAAATTATTTTGTGATTTCTTGTGATTATGAAATATAAATAATAATGTAAATTCCATTAAAAAATATCGGGTCATTAAGACATTAATAATCATAACTTTTTCATAATGTTATGAGAAGATAAGGATAAAATATGAAAATTGTACATTTTATATCAAAGGACATAATCTTGATATACGACATAAATATTTGAAGTGCATATGATGTGAATAATAAGGAATCAATAAACATAATCCATAAGAGAATAACATTATCATAAGATATAGATATGTTTCAAACACATATGCATAGATTATCATATATAATTGAATCCTTAAAAGATGTTCATAACAGGATATTCTAGGTATAACCATATAGGTATTTGATTCATTATTCTAGTGACTTCTTTTGTAACGTATTTCGATCATGGGTTAATAACCATATACCCTCTATTTCGGGATTGGTCTGACCACTAGTTTACCCTATGATATCATATAACATATATCATCACCCAATGCATTAGATGGATATATATGTTTCCACGGTCACATAATTAATTCATTATATATGTTTTCCACAATATGATCAACCATTCATCACAGCATAAAACCTAAAAAGAAATTGTTTTCATATGTATTTCATCATAACATGTGGGAATGAAATAGATTGAATAATAATTTCATCATTGAATAACCCATGGAAAAGAAATTTTTTTCTTAATCCACTCCCCATTTAACCAAATACTAATCTATTGAAAATTTATGTGTTTCGTAAATATCACTACATAAATTTATAAAATATTTATGTAATGTTTATGAATGACTTCTTTTGATCATACGCCAGAAAAATATCTGTATCAAAAAAGGAAGTAATCATATATGGATAATTATATTGAAATATTACATGGAACATAATGTGAGGAATGTATACTTTACATATTGAAATAATTCTTTTATGATGATAATATTTTTTTTAAAAAAAATTTGAAAAAAATTATATTTATATCATTTAAAAAAAATTAGAGGAAAATAACCATTGAACATGAAAAAAATAAATTTTTAAAAAGAAAAAATTCATAATTATATATTTTTTAAGATATAATTTATAACATGTAATATTATCTTGAAGTAATTATTTTATCATGATAATAGGGAATAGAGTTCATGCCATTGATATTAAAATAAGGATTCTTTTCAAATTTTTGGTAAATGCTAAATCAACATTTTTTATGTAGTAGTGTAATGATTCATTTCAAAAAAATTGTCAAAAACTAAAAAATGGGTTAATAAAAAATACTATAAACTATTTGGATAATTATAAAAATATATATGAAAATGTTTTTAGAAAAAAAAATGTTTTGTAGGAAAAATTGTCTTCAACCAAAGAGGTAAATAAATATAATTTTTAACAAAAAAACATCATTGGAAATATAAAAGCTGATGAAATAGGGGAGAAATCATATATTCTGCAAAATTAACTAGCAATAATGAATATAATGTGGTTTCTAAGTGATTAATTATTTGATTTTATTATCAGATTCACATCATAAACAATGTTGAAAATTGATGAGATTGTAACATGAAATGATTGTCACATTTGAAACGATGAAAAAATAGTTCCTTAAAGTAAAAAAAAATATTGGAACATAAAATTAAATAGGATAAAATAATTTATAATATTACATGTTAACAGTTATAATTATACACCTCATAGAACAATTATGGTGAATAACATAATATATATATATCCACGAAAAAAATCAGACAAAATTCCTTTCTTGGTTTGGTAATTTTTGAAATGAAAACCCTATGAAAGATACATCCTAATATATATATGTAAATCCACATAATTTTTACGAGGATTATAATATAATAAATTCAGTTGTATTATATACACCACATAAATAAACTGTGTGTTTTATATTGAATGTCTCACAAAAACATAAAAATTTAGGCAAAAAGTTCCTCCCTCTTTAGTAATATTTTGAATCATATTCCAAAAAAATAATAACATGAAATGAAAAATTATATATACCATATCAATGAGGATATTCGTAACATAACATGTCAAATGGGAATAACATAAAAAAAATCTACAATTCTTTTTGTTTAATTTTTCTCATAGAAATAGTAGAGATACTAGAGATCCCTTACTGTAAGTCTCATTTTCCTTCATAGTAAATCAAAAATCATTATCATATGGTTATCCTACATATTATTATACCAAAATCCTTTCAAATAATTATTTTTATCAATACATAAAAATATATGTTTATATATTAATATTTGGGATGTTATTTGGGTATGGTTTAGCTACTAAAAATACATTTTAAGCTATTGAGAGGATCGAACAAGGGGTGTCATTTTTTGTAAAAATGGGGCAAAACCCTCTATTATATATGAAAAAACACAAACCTCTTTTGTAGGAAATGGGTAATGGTCGAACCTAGCAAAAAACACATAATTAGTGCCCAAAATTCCATAACATCAAGAATAGGAAACCTCAATGTCCAAAAACCAATAAATACATATCATTGGAAAAAACACCCCACTGCGTCCATCAATATCATATAAGCGCATAGAGAAGTAGAGCATAGCAGAAACGAGGCCTGAGGGAATGCAAAGGCACATGATAATCAATACCACACGACAGTTTATGGAAAACCTCACCATCATGGGGTGGTGCGTGATAGTGAAAGGAGACCACTGTATCCCGTACACAAATCTTGTTGTCCATTGCACACCCTCGAAGAAGCATTAGGGCCATCGAACACAACCATAGATAAACTAGTTGATCCAGTTATGCCAATTTCATGACTCCAAACAACATTTCACTGTTATGAAACCAATCAGCATCTCTGCAAGAAACAACCCACAATAGCCCATCCTAAAAAATGTTGATTCATCAATAAGATCTAAACCAATTATCTTATGCAAGACATGAGAAATATCCTAACTAAAAATCAACCATGAAATATAAAATCTGTAAATATAATCAAAACTACCAAAAATTATGAGAGATAAAAAAGATGTAATAAAATTGAACTTAGGAAAACTATCTAGAAAAAAAATTCAACCAACCCCATGAACCTAATTCCAAATAGAGAAACATATCAGGCTAGAACAAGAATATCTAAGACAAGAATCTCCGAATTTCTTCAACGAACATTTTATAGGAAAAAAGATACCCTCACCAAAATCTAGTATAACTTATTACAAAATAAGAGTATACACAGACAAGAATAAACATATAATATAAGACATAATAACTTTTATGAAAAGGGTCAATATCATTAGGATCTTGAAAATGACATACTGATCACTATTATTAATCCGGGATAGAAGACAAACTAC
This sequence comes from Viscum album, assembly GCA_963277665.1. NCBI lineage: Eukaryota > Viridiplantae > Streptophyta > Magnoliopsida > Santalales > Viscaceae > Viscum > Viscum album. The sequence continues at coordinate 1,211,578,918 of OY728146.1, read as the reverse complement.
TCTAAAAGAAGGAAAAAAACATTTATCCCATGGAAAATTAGGGATGAAAACCTATGTAATTTGATCAGTCCAATAAATGTTCCCCTATATTATCCTGTTTTATCCAGACTATCAGCCAGATCACTGTATTCCATGGAAAACACGGGTAATAATGAATTCAATAGATGATAGAAACTACAAACAATTTATCAATCAATTCATATGACTCCAAAAGTTATGCATAAAAGAGGATCTTATTTCATTAACAATCTACTTTTAATCACACTCCTCCCACATCCAATTAAAACACTTATTCTTAGAATGATCTAGAGTAGAAATGACTCATATTATCTCAGCCTCAATATAGGATTTAATACCTTTAAAGCCAATGGAGAATCCCAAAACATCGCTAAAAGTGTTCTTGAAAACAAAACCATAACAAAAAGGACACAAATTTCTTCTTGAAGATCCATTAGTATTAATTTTAATCCAACCAAAAAAAAGGTAATTGCCAAACAAACATCCATAATACCCAATAGAGTCAGAAAATTTTATTTAACCTTGATACTCCTAGGAACTTATAAACGACTCACTGAAATGTTACAATAAGATTTGTGAGGAAGCTTCAAATTTTTGAGAATTGAAAAACATCTACCAAGGGAGGCCTGATGATTGAAGACAACTCCATCAACAAGTCCCTTTTTCTTCTCCATCCATAGGGAATAAAATTTTCAGAACTAGTAACCTAGAAATGAATCAAACACATTGGTGATAAATAAAGGAAGAACATACTATCAATAATTCCACAAACTAAAAAAATATTCTACATTTTAACCTCAAAAATAACATAATGTTCCTTTAACATAGAAGATACTATAGAACAATGCAAAAACATGTTATCTAATTCCTTCCTATGCTAATGATAGAGAATATAAAAAGAACAAGGAGAAATACCTCAAACCTATAAATAAGAGTATGTAAGGACTTTTCCATGAGACCATCAACACAAAAAACTAAGCTGGGAAGGAGTAATGAGTCTATTATTAAACATTCCAACGAAATATAAACCTAACAAAGTAGTATTTACATGAGTTTAAATGTATTTAGAGGCGATCTTACTAGAGGGGTGTGGTTCCATTATCCATAAATCACCAAAAAAGGCAAAAAATACTTATTAATAATCTGTTTAACAAGGTCAGGGCCAAAAAAATTAATCATAAAATTGATCATTTATAGATTCATAATGACCCATATTTGATACATGGTGACTAAGAGAATCAATTACAGGAGAATTATTCCAATTATCATTCCAAAACATGAGGGAAAAATTTTAAGAGAATGAACATGTAGCATTAACATCAATAATAGAATATGCAGATTTAAAGGAACACCAAATAGTGGAATCCATGTAATTTATGTTTCCACTTATGATTTTATTAAGGAATCTAGACCTCAAGAAAGTAGTAGATTTTGAGTTTAAATTTTATATTTTCTAAACAAAATATGCATTAAAGAATTAATTAAAAAGTATTATATATTTCATAACAAGCCCCAAATGAAATGATTTGTAATATGAGTTACGAGTAGCAGTTACCAATATACATTCCAAAATACTTCCAGCCCAAATAATGTTTTTGATGGATAATGTAATTGATTTTATAACAGAAGAAGGCCATTTATAAACTATATTGGAAAATAAAAATTTGAAACAATAAATGCATTAACCAAACAGACACAACCATCCATTGAAATGGATTTCCCTTCTATGCAACAAGTCGATTCTTGATCATACAAATAATTCCAGAAAAATAACAAGACTTTGGTCATACCAAAATCATGGGAACACCATGTTAATTAATGGACAAAAAACCTTCTATAATCCCCAAATCATTCATGAGTTCTGATTTCTTAATTTGTGAGTCATTTCTACCAAACTAGTCAATGGACTTATTCTATATAACATGTTTCACAAAAACATTCTCATAATGCAGAAGAGGTTTCTTGATATTCATGAAATTTTTTTATCCCCTTGAGTGAAGAAGATAATACCATCAACATAAATAAAATATGGTTCGGAGATAATGAACCTCAAATAATGCCAATAGGCTTCATAATTTCATTCATATCCCTGAGGTATAAAAATATACTAAGATAATCTTTTGAAATAGAAAAAATAATAGCAGAAAAAGGATCACCATGAATAAATCCTCTAAAAAAGTGAAGTATCCCTCTAGATTTCCAATCCAAGAACCCAGATACAATAAAATGCAATAAAAAATCTTTATCCAATAAAAAATATGTCATCAAAACCAAACATGGAATGCATTTTAAAAATAAAACCACAATCCATTATATCAAAATCATTTTTAATTTATAATTTAAGGGTAATGTTCCCACATATACTATAATTTATTCATAGATTGACACATTCAAAAGACATAACAAGATAGTATTGAATGAACCATCCTTTTATGAGGCCAAATTGATTAAAAAACAATTTATTTGGATGTGGGAGAAAGTATACTATAATGGAACTTTGTAATAAATTTTATTAATGAATTGAGAAGAGCAATAAGCCTGAATATGTGTATCTCGCTTTCATTTTCTGTCAATGGAATTAGTGAAATTCATTGAAAATTTAATACTTTAATAAGATGGATCCCTTTGAAAAAATGATGAACACGGTTGCAAACATCATCACCAATGATCTCCGAATACTTTTGAAAATAGAAATTGTTAAAGCCATCAGGACCCATAGAGCTATCATACATATGAATGAAAACCATATCCTTGATTTATGGATCCAACGAAATGGAGAAAATTATAGTATTATCCTCCAAATTTAAAAACTAAGGTATAATACCTTATGTAGTGGGCGGAATGGTAGATGATCCACTAAAGAGATCTTTATAACATGTAATAATGTTCTCTAGAAGTCCATATATATTGTCTAGAATTTGATCTCGTATTTTTAGCAAATAAACAGGATGGGATATTTTCCAAACACTTTGAATATTGATATCGAATGTGGTACTTCGTTCCCCATCCTTGAGCCAATTATATTTGAAAGATTATTTTTTTCATTTTATCATTAATATTGAAAAAATTATTAAGATTAATAGTCATATAAGATTCCAAAGAAACACCACTAGAGGAATCTTCATGGTTACACTGATCCTAGAAATACAGATGATAGGCTACATGAATGGAAATTTTCATGTCAAGATGAATGAACTAATCCTAACCCCAAAGATTAATGTCAATTGTGGGAATATTTAGTTAAGGATACATGAAAAGGAATTTCTATTGCTAACTTCCGAAAACCAAACATCCTAATATAACTTGTCACATTTATGATAAAGAACCCATGATTTATGGAATCTAATAGGGGAATGGAGATTTAATACCCTTTCCTAAGAGGTCTATCATAATAGTTTGATGATCAGACTTATTCCAGGATATTGAAATACTGGAAATGGAATCCCAAGAACATAATGGAAATTCATTAAAAAACGATCTGTCAATTTATATTTCCACCAACCATTGAGGCACCATATATACCAAATAAAATTTTCCCCAAAATGATTCACTTCAATCAAATAAATTTTCTCCACACAAACCATGATTTCCCTAGAAAAAATAGAACTGCTCATATGACCTACTATTTCATCTAGAATGATAATCGAATTAAGAACCCAAGGATCATCCAAGGATCATTAATAATATTTTTTTGGGAGAACCAATTTCATTGTAAAGAATTACTCGATCATGATAACAATTACTATAAAAAATGAACGAAAAAACATTCATTATTCCCAAATCAGAAAAATAGCAAGTAATATGTTGATTTCCCGATCCGAAGAAAGGGGGATCAGAAATAGAAGAATGAACTAAAACCCAAATAAATTTTACATCAAAAAAACTATTATTAAAAACAAATAAATTGAAACACATGTTGTCCGAAATCGAAAAACAAAGAGAAAAAACTTTTTTGTGCTCTGCAATTCCGATTATGATAGGTATATGAATCCTAGTAGTATTCATAAGAGGTCTAACTATGGCCCCGTTAGACCTGAATAAGAAATTACAAATGAATTTCCTAATTAGATTACTATTTTGGGGTGGATCCCCCCTTATACCCATCTCCCACATCTATTTTAGTAATTTTGGGGGGTCTCCATGCTTTCTTCTTAGGTATCCAAGAGTTTGAATTAGACTAGTGATATCAACGACACCATTTGAATTTTTTATGCTCTTAAGCAGAACTCAAATCATCCTTGACCGAGGTTTGAGTGACATTTATAGGAGAATAGAGTATTTCTAGTTTATATTCACTTGAATCTGTGAAAAAAATGATTGTGATGTAGGAAAATTAGTCTTTCTATTTCCATATTCTCAGAAACCATATTCAAAAGATATTAAACTAAATTAGGGGTCCATGTTTATAGGAGAAGATTTTTTAGATGTAATAATGTACTATTATCTAGATAAATAAATTACGGTCTATTTTTTTATAAGTTTAGGAATAAAATAAATATTTTTTGACATATTTAAATTTTCAGGAGAAGAAATATACTCCATTGGGAAACCAAAAGTTGACCGAGGGGGCTATAAACATCAAAAAAATCTAAAATAACCTTAAAATGGAAGTGGAGATTAATTTCCCTTATAAATTCTATTGTAATCTATAAACCAGTTATATTATCCATTAATATATTTCTAATGAAGTTTAACTGTCATTAATGTCTCCACTAGATGATAGTTTAAGAGTGTGTGGGAAGGGATCAAAATGATAGATATCATATTCATTAAAAATATCATCACAAGACATGTCCAGGGTGGTCCTCAAATAGGGACGAAAAAATTTGAATCATTCATCATGGTATTTATAGCAATCATAATCTCAGGGGTAGGCCCTTTGTTCTTTGTAGAAATGATATCATCTTTTAAATCATTTCCTTTAGAAGGAACAATTAATTTTTTTGAATCTCCCTACAAGATTCAATGGAATGTCGTAAAATCTTACATATGTCACATAAATGGGAAGTTATCTATAAATCAATCATAACTACAATTATATGATTGTTTTCACGAATAAATAAATACTTTTTCCATTCAGGGTACAAATTAACATCCACTAGAATTTAAGAATTAAGGTCTAAATCGCCTTTCAATGTTCTATGATCAGTCTTTATAAGGGATCCAAAACAAGAAGCAAGATCATTTAGAATTTTTGAATTCCAATACACAAAATTTAGAACATGCACCCTATCCAAAATTTGTGCATTAGACTGATTTTGATTAAAAGCATCAAAATTATAGTCTCATTCATATATTTGAAACAGACCCAGTTTAAGATAAATAATACCAGTAGTTAGAGCCACTCGCATTCCATCTTCAAATTGAAAGACCAAATAGATGTATCCCTTCCAAATAAGTATGCATTTCCATTCACTTATACCAAAACATATGGAAATTTGATGCTTTTTTAAGCATAATACAAAGGATTATCCCTCCTGGAGAGAATCATTCTTTTTAGAAGTAAGAATTTGTAATGATTAAAATGTTTTAGCAGGGTAATCATATCCGACACCACCGAAAAGGAACCATCATCCAATAATTATACCATTATCTATATTATTAGATATATGGTCTACATATTAACACAAATAAGTTTTTATAAATGTCTTGGGTTATTTATAACCATTATTTTATAGTTTAACCACTAAATAAACTAGTTTTTACATTGATCATAATAAATTTTTTAAAAAATTTAATATATTTTTTTAAATAATTTAATATGATGTGTTTATAAAATATAAATTATTAAAATTATAAATATCTAATCAATTTTTTTAAATTTAAAACACACAAATGGTAATGTTGGGATGGCCCATGCTTGGGAGAAACATGCCACAAATTCCCAATCCCACCTCCAATAGGTTAAGGGATATCGACTAGTGACGATAATGCATGTAACAGAAATGGGTGGCCATAACCTATGTACATGTATAGTTTAACAAATCTCCAATACCATAAAATGCTAAAATTTAAAAACAAATTATCATCCGTGAATGAATAAATCTAATTCATGGTAATAGGGTTTAACATGAATTCGTGGATAGTAAATAGGGACATGTTCAAGACCTCAACATGTGTTTAATACACAAGTCCATCTTGAAAGTAAAGGGATGTATATTTGAAATCCAAGGGAACATACCAGGTGTATCTAGTCTCACTATGACCTTCTTGGTCCTGTACCAACTAGAAATATGCCAAAAGGCTGATCATCTACACAAGACATGACATGTGAGGGAAAATACTAATGAGGGGTGGGTATAACAATTCTCATTAGAACTCCCGGAATCCACAAAACATGAAAAAAAATGAAATGAAATCATCTCTACAAAGGTATATTTAAGAATGTATATAACACGGATTTCTTCCTATAATAAACAAATACACACATCCAAGGTATAATTCAAAACAATTGTTTCTACAATTATTGCTCAATGATTCCATGATTCACTCATCTAAGAGATCACACTCTTGATTATAATAGCACTGATGACAACCATCTGAGAGGAACACTTCATAATGTCTCATAAGGAAAATGAAAATGATGATAGTATGAAGAGATATTATACACAGATAAGGATCGCATCCAAAGCCAGGGGTGACACTAGCAAACTCCATGTCAATTGACCCCTAAGAGGAGGATTAAGGCCTGCATAGTTCTGATCATGTTCATACCATTAACACAACCTAGTGCACAAAGATGAATAGAGGATTTCAATTCAGGCCACATTGAGGGACTACAATAACTCTATAAAATAATCCAAATTGAAGGGACAATTGTCCTAGGATTAAGTAATTATTCCATACTAACCATTAGAGAAAAGATATGGGGAACATACCCTAATGAAATATTTCCACGATATGGAGGAAAATAGATTAATTTTTTTTAATGGAGTACACATTGTGTACATGTGTTACAGGCCATGTGCCTTGACCCAGGGTTCTGGTCATGTAAATAGACCATGTCATTAAATTGTGACCATATAGTACTACCTGTTATATAGGAATCATGTCTAATCTACCCAGGTTCCACTACACGGAATTAATCATGAACTTGGTCAATCATGTGTCTATGTGGGGGATCACATGTCAGGTAGGCATTCCATGTACTCCACTCTATTATTGTGTAATTACCGAAGTACCCACTGAGTCAACCGGCAATGGAAACATGCCCGTTGACTAGGGTCATAATTTATGTGATATTTAAATTTTTCCTAAAACCCTAACCACTACATAGGGGGTCCACATGGTTTATAGATCTCACATACATGTCATCTTATTCAAAATTTTCTGGAATCACATATATGAAATTTTGATTTTATCTGGAACCTCCAACCATCGATTCAGTGATCATGTCACCATAAGATCAAATATCCATGAACGTCCAAGACTTTACTTCATCGAATAACGTGTTACCTCATCATATCTTCTTGGAAAACAGATCAAATAATTTGTTTTAAAAATGTTTCAAAGAAAACCTATGAACATGAATTCAAGTATTCACAATCATTAGAATATCTATGTCTTAAAGGCCACAACTCCATCGTGTCATGCTGATCCAAGATCTGTAATATCATATCATTGTGCCACTAAATAGGTGTGCAATGCTTGATCAATCAGGATATGGCAAGTAACATTCCAAAAAATGAATGCCCATGTTGAATAATTAATGGGGGGATAAAATCATAAAAATTGTTTTTAGGAATAAACTTCAATCGATATTTCTGTTAACTCAATCCTTCCCCATTATAATGATAAAATATGAAATCAAAAAACATAAGTAATTCACCAGATAAAAAACCAAAATCATAACCATCTACCAAGAAAAACAATATGAGGAAAAATTTGTATATTGACTAGTCTGTGATCATTATAGAAATAAATAATTGGGAATAAAGAATTAAAATCTCCCATTCAACCTTGATTCATTCGATTGTAAAAGAATAAAGATGTTTGATCGCCATCATTGAAATGATTTGACCAATATGAGGTTATTTGATTGTGAATCCCTGATCTGTCACTATTTTCCTAAGATAAAATAACAAAATCACTCACAAAAAAATCATCAAAATTTCAATGGTTATATATATATTATTATATATTTACCATAATCATGTATCTATTAATGGATATATATCTGCATCAATAATACAAAATAAAATTATTTCATTTAATTATATTATTTATTTCCCTGACCAATATTAAATTTTCCATAAAACACCCACACTAACTAGTGTTATTTTGTTCTAGGGTAATCCTCATATTCAAAATTCCACAGCGCCTTTAGATAACTAAAATATTAATACATTTAGACATTCATCCATTTTTTTTAAAAATTATATTTATAACATTTCATATATTTTAAGAAATTATTTTAGGCACATCGGTCCATAGAATTGTGTTTTTTGCTAGATCTTAGTACTGATAATTACACATATAATATCAAAAAATTTAACACATAAGATATTTGAAAATAAATTACCACATCCTTGGCGTTCTACCTCCCCAAAAATCCAATAAAGGGACACTGAAAATGATGCAGGTAATGGGAATTAATTTGAGCCTTCCACTCTCATCTTCCCTCGTAGAGATTAATTTTATAACACCATACACATATTAAAATATTATGTCAAGCATATTGTATTATCCCATGCAGATCCTCAATTTCTACTAGGTACTATGCAATTGTCACTATATCTTTGATATTTTGGATACTCAAATCCAAAAAGAGAGGTGGTTCAAGAACCTAAATACTCATATGTGAAAGGTGTAAGGTGTCATTTAACATGTCTAACAATATAGGTAGATATATGTGGTATACTACCTCAACATCTATATTTAGCATTTGTAAATTTCTAATAAATAACATATATAGATTTCCACCAAGGGAAAATCATTGTAATCCACATCGAGGTGAAAATTGTAAGAACACATGGTATCCTTTATAAAACACTAAATGCATACATAACAAATTATAATAACACTTATGTAGGTTATGGTTATTATACACACAATCCAAGATGATTTTCACCTTCTCTGTTGTAGAGGGTACCAACTCTAGTACTGTGAGTGCAGACTCACTTAGGTAATTCTAACAAAATGGTTACATGTAGGGCCACCCATACAATTCCTCTAATGATGTGGTAAAAATTATGGAACAATAGCTTTTGTTGAAACCAAAATCCACCATTGGTAGGTGATCCTCACAACTATGGCCAACATCTAGTACAGATGCTCACAACATGTACTATAGAACCCAAATTATTCACTCCATCTAGCAATCATTTTGATGTTAAAACACTGTGCATAAGCATAATTGTGTCCCATATGCCTCTTATATTCCCTTAAAACAATAGGATGTAATGTGATTGTCACAATAATATTAAACCATTGATGCAACATCAGAGATTAATAATATATCCTGAACATAGAGGTGTAACAAACTCTCTACTGAACTCATCTCTTATATAGTAACAAATAGGACCATCTTGGTGATTTCATCTATGATCTCCAATATGACATCTTTTCATCTAGACGATTGTTTTAATCCAGACAAAAATCCCAAGTATTTTTCATCCAACTGCAATTTTTGAACCTAAAGGGATTGAGATAAACCCACAGGAACATGGTGTTTTGGCTTCATTTACTGACAAGTAACACTTCCACAGAAAAACTCTTCAACTCCATTCATCATTCGTGGCCCCCAAAATGACATTGGAGGTCTTGTTATATCATTTTGACATTGAGATATAACTAATAAAGGGACATATGAAACTCTCCCAAAAACCCATTCCACAACGTCACTGGTACCATCAATTGCACTGTAAAAAGGATGATGTTCTCCACAAAATTATAACATCTATCAAGAGTATTACATATGGATACCTATTCATATAGGTTCTCACATTTGGTATTCCCATGTGGTTTCTAACAGAGTCAATTCAGTATTGAGGAGGTTAAAATGATCAACTAGATAAAATTATACCCTTCTACATCCATGAAGTATATCATAATGAGGACAACTCTGTTGATGTCTCATTCACCAACTCTATATAAAATCTCATTCATAAAGAATCTACTACCATGTTACCCTTACCAATTTTATAGGCAATTTTAATATCGTAGAAATATAATATCTCAATAATTCAAATCATTCTCTAGTTGATATCTTTCTTGAATGAAGATATACATGAGGATATTGGTATCATAGTAAATGATTAACCACTCACCCAGTAGGTTGTGTCGCCATGTACTTAAATCTAATACCAATCATACTAACTCAAGATCATGGGTCACATAGTTATATTCATGTGGTGTCAAATAGCGTTAACCATAAGAAATCATAAATTGTTTTGACATCAGAACACAACCAATCTTAGTTCATAATACAACACAGAACACTACCCAATCGAAAAACTCCTCTGAAAATCTCATGATGAGAGTTCTCATCAAACTCTACCCCAATTTTAGGAGAGACATATGTGACTTCAATATCCACAAATAATGTTTTATGTTTAGAATTAAAAGTTCCTTTGGATCTAATATCCTGATAAAATTAATTATGAATCCTCGGTAATATACTGAAAAATCAAGGAATCTATACACCTCATTCATGGACATGTGTGGATCCCAATGTAACACTACCTCTTCCTTGAATGAGTCCACTACATATTCATATTCTGAGATAACGAGTCTTAAAAAGTAGACTACCAGAATATATAACTATGTCCTTGATATATATTTGTAATGATGGTGCACATAGAGTAAGTCCTGAACTATAATTTAGCGTCTCATGTTCTCCTACATTGATGGTATGTACATAAAGAAATTTTTATGAAGACTAGAACACACATTTGTTTTTAAGGATGAATGATTCGGTTCATTATTCCTATCAATATTTATAGGGAATTCATTACACTAATTTGAATCAAAAAGTACTCATAGTGAACATATAAGCATATCAATGTTTTCATTGGAATTTCATCATCTTTTACTCACAACGCATGATAACCTGATTTGAGGTAATCCTTTGGGAACCATGGTGACAATGTAAACAGATCAATGTGGTCATTTGTTCTTAGTAGTTGATACATATTATTAACGATCATTTAGTTTATGCACTAGTAATCCAAACCCAACCAGATGCTATCATCTACCATCATAGAAAACAAAACTATGACTACCAAATGTGAAATACATGGTCTAATAAACCCATTAACTTACAAGTCTTCAAACATCACCCATAACTTTTTAATATTTGTGGGATCCATCCAAAATTTTGGTGAAGATATATATTTCATTAAAGGGTGTAGATAAATTCAAAAATATTTGATGACAAAGTATTATCCCATTAGAGTCTTTGAGTATAAGGGTCAAGTAATTGTTCATCATGAATATCAATGGCTCCAACATGATATGAGGTGATAAATGTATGAATTAAACACGCTTCTAGCAGTATGATAGTTAGATTATAAAATAAAATCATCATACCTCAAATAATTCTCAGAGTCACTATGTCATGAACATTGACCTCTTGTATTGGTCCCCTCTTCGGTCATCCACCTCCCAAATCCTATCACGGACCACCTTGCTGTGGTGGTGGTAACAAGTCAAAGGGTCGACCAACTCCTTCTTCAATCATAGATCCTCTAGAATTTCCTCTAGCCTAAAAACCAACCCATTCATAATGATTCCATTTGCTCAGTTCCTAATATATAGTTTTTTTCAACTATACACTAATCTGAACAACATCCAATGAGATTCCCCATATAATCACTTGAGTTGGACCACCATAAGTTTGGATTATTATACCCTCTATGTGATCCCTAAATGAATATTCTATATTCTATGACCTTATCATGAAACTTATACCATGTCCAAGTCCCAGGGAATGTGGTTGACTCAATTATTTTTTGGTCACTACTCCTAATTTCCAACTACTAAAAACAACCATATGTATCCACTCACCCTAGAACCTCTACACCACCAAAGCTCACTCTAGAACCCTTACGTTTTTAAGATCACACAGTGGGACAAATCTAGCTCAATGGACTCTACACAGACCGTTCATGATGGTATTGGACCTACGAAAATGATCTAAAACTATACCTATTGAGTAACTAGAGTGGTTGGTAACCATAAATAAATACTCAACTATTTCATGCTTCCCTACTATTGAAGTAGAAGCTCATAGATGTGTACAAGGATCATCATAGATTTTTATGAATCCCCTATAAATAAGTGCTCATTCTCTATCCATGAAACTGTCTCCTCATTATAAAACTAAGTTAATAAAACCCACCGTCACCTTTTTGATCCAAGAAGATTCCCTGCTAGTTGAAATACCATCTAGTATTCTGGTTTCTAGAATAAATAAAAAATTAGTTCTCTCCCCCATGCCAGTACTCAGATGCCTATAGGTTGAGATTTTCTCTATGACCTATGAGTCTCTACTGCTAAAACAATTGAAACATGATCAACATGTGAACCTCTTCTACTACTATTTATGGTACCTCATATTCCTCTATAGGAGGTGGTATGGATGGCACAGAACCTAGAGGATGAACCTTAGTAGTATGTTCCATGAATTTATGCCTCATCAATGATTGGACCATCCTCATTATCATCATCTCAAATCCAAATTTTCATACATTACATGGGTATCTTTAAACACAAAAATATGTACCCTAGTAAATGATTATATCTATAGTTATCATTGATGAATGACATGGAAACCAAATCCCATTCATATATAAAGCATGTGTCATTTTTTCACTGAAACAAGTGTTCTTATACACTAATTCAAATAATTGGTGATGATTGTCATTTATGTATTGATAGAGAATCTTACATTCTAATGCATGAATCCCAATAATGATATTCACACTTAGAACACATAACATTACATCCCTCGAAAAAATATTTCATATTCACAGTCCAGAAGTAGAACTGAGAAAATCTGATACCACTATGTCAGGACTTCTCCAAATGGGGCCCATTCAGTTACTCCATAAGTTCATCTTCTATGGAATAGTGTCTAGAGACGAGTACAGAGAAGTAATATCACTAACATTGGAGGCCTTAGACTCTGTACAAGCATACATGAACACATCTCTAATATCATACAGTGCTTAAATCTAAAATTTCTAATCAACCATCAATACATGTAGCCAAATTTCATATATAGAGTATTATGTGATGTAAAATAACAAATACAGGTCCATGTAAAATCACACAATAGAATTATGAGTGAAATTTCAAACATGAATGTAGATGTACTACTATATAAAATCCATAGAAACACATATTGGTTTGTCTGGTCTCACTAAGCACTATTGGGCCATGGCCTTCCTGGGACACCATCAAAAGGTCTATCATCAGTCCAATAGGTTAAATGTATTGGAAAATCACATGTATGGTCATGTATAAATGTACTTATTAGGACACAATAAATCCAAAAATAATGCACCAAAGATAATATAGATATCCCTATAATGGTATATGTATACAATATATATAACAATAATATAAAAATATACTCAATGAAGACACATTTTATTGAGTTAATTCACAACCACACAATGTTAATCATGGATTATATCACAAATATTCTATGATATACTCATCCATGAGAACTAAATTCTGATTTTGATATCATTGATGATTTCTATCTGAGTGGTACTAGATGTTGGTCCTCATCCTAACCATGAACACACTGATACTCCAAAGAGATATGATACATAGATGAGGATTAAAACACAGGATATAGGGAGATACCATTAAACCGAAACTAGATTACCTTCTATGTAGATGATCAATGCCAACATATTGATAGTCATATGCATACGAAAAACTCTGCATAATGTGTGATGGGTAATTTTTTATCTAACTCTAGGCCCCTCGTAGGGATTTCGATAATTTGTTCCTTGAATTATTTATAAAAGGATCCAAATACGAGGATTATGAAGTTATTCCATACTACCATATAGGGAATGGATATGGGGAACATACCATAATCAAACTTTTCCAAGATACAACCGATAGTAAATTCAATCCATGTAAAATTTAGTACATATAGTGTATAAGGGTCGCATGTTCTGTCCCTTAACCCCGGGTCGTGCCCATGTAAATCACACAATAAAACAAACCATGTTTTTATAGTAGTACACTTTTTGTTGGAATCTAGTGTACTCTACCAGTGTTCCATTACATTTCTCATCCTTTGTGCTTCATGAAACCCATGTATGTGTTGGTATGTATAGACCGTGTAGGTAGTCAATGTACTCTACACTATTTCCATGTACTTTTCAATGTACACATCGGGTCTCCCGTGAGAGACGACATGCTGTGTGATAGTGGTCACAAGATCTGTGACATTAAACCTAATCTAGAAACTATATCCACTACCCAGGGGCCCAAAAATGTGTAGATTTGACATACTTTCAATTTTGTTTGGGATTTTTAGAATCCCAAATATCTTATCCATGTTTGATCTAGAACCTCTCGCCATCGATTTGTTAATTTTTTCACCAAGAAATCAATGATCCAAGATCATCCCACTATTTACTTCATCTAAGAATACATTACATCATAAAATAATCATAGAAAACATATTGAATCATTATTCTTCATTAGGTACCTATGAATGTTGAAGAATGAGAATTAGAGTCTCCATCATCACCCAAATAGATCGTTCTCTATCGTTGCACCTTCTTCATATATTAACATGCATAAATATATGTTATTAGTTTATTGTGCCAAGAATCAGGTATACAATGGTCAATTGTATCACAGATGTTTAGGTTAATTCCAAACAAAAAAAACACCTACTATGAATGGAGAAATGGGGGAGAAGTCAAGGTGTAGGCCAAAAAAAGACCATCAATCATTTGAGATATATCTGGAAGCTATCACCAAAAAATTTAAAAATACGTTTCTCTTTAAAATAATTGAATCATTTTCAATATAATTCTTTGACCTAAACACAAAGCATTAAAAACCATGATATATTATAACATATCAATGAAATTGATGTGTACGATCATGATTAAATATTGTATGTATAATATATTTTATAATTTTTCATAATTCATATGGTTTAGATAATTAATAATATATAATTATTCAATTTTTAGTAATGTTATCTATAGGTTAAAAAATATGAATTATTATAAAATACTTAGTTGATATATTTTTTATTCAAATTATATAATTAATTTCTTCTATTTTTTAAAATTTAATTTTTTAAAAAATAGATGAAATTAATTATATAATTTGAATAAAAAATATATCAACTAATTATTTTATAATGATTCATATTTTTAACCTATAGATAACATTACTAAAAATTGAATAATTATATATTATTAATTAGCTAAACCATTTGAATTATGAAAAATTGTACAATATATTATACATTGAAAATATTAATTTGTATAAAAACATGGTTTATTTTCTCATAAATTTAATATTATTATTTTAATTTGATAAAAAAACTAAATTAATTCTTTTTTAACATAATTTCATTTGTTACAAATTTATCGTAAATAGTCTTTTTTTATATGTTTATTTTACACCCTTAAAAACAACATTTCAAAAAAACTGATATTACATTAGAAATGAGTTATTATTTAAAATATTAATTAAATAACAAAAAACTTTTAATTTATATGAAATGTATGTTTTTTTAATAAATAAAAATGAATTAAATTAATATTATGGTATTTAAAATTTATGTAATAATAAGAAATGATTTTTTTGAATATAAATTAGTTTTCTATTAGAATTCTCTCCATTGTATTTTGTGTCCTCATATTAAAATTGTCTTCTAAAACATCATGAAATTGATAATAGAAAAAATAATTCAATATTTTGAACTAGTATGTTCAATGTTGAGTAATAGTTCTCATTGATGTTTGATCATTATCAATTGTATTCGTCGTAAGAAAATAACATTAGTATGGGATGAATGTGTAATAAACATTTGAATCATTCACATTAGGAATCAAATGATATAAAAATCCACAATTTATCTTTTTTGATGAGTTTAATTTTATCATATTCATCCTTATTTTGAATATGTAGAATTATAGTGATATATTATCATTCATTATAACCCTTATACTAATTAGAAAAATGAATCTACCAGCACATTAACAAATTTAAATATTTACCAATAAAATAATATGAATATAAATTAAATTATAAATTTTTAATTGAATGGTAAATATGTTTATTTATCATAATTTTTTTTATATTTTATTAATTGAATAAGTATTTTAAATTCTCATTTATGTCAACGCAATATTTTTTCATTATATAGAAATATATAATATATGATATCTATGAAATTAAATGTACATCAAATTCTATCAATAATTGTATACCATAATTTTTTTAGATAAAATTATTATATTAATATTTTTAATGGATTATATTTTAAATCAATAACTATGTTTAGACATTAATATCAAATTATATGAATTGTTTCAGATATTAAATTAATAAATTTATTCAATAATATTTTTGAATTTAATTTTATATTAATCATAATAAACTTGAATGGGGAAAATAGTGATTAAAAATGAAATAAAAAATCCACTTCAAAATTTATGAACCAACTTTTATATTATATAAAAAATTATAACACTTCATGATTAAAAAATTGAAACCATAGTTAAGGTTAAAATTTATTATTGAAGTGGTTAATCAAAAAGATAAGGTTATGAATTGCAACCAAGGTGGACAAAATTATAATAGATGATTATGTGTCACAAAAATTGTAATTTAATTATAATGTATTTTTATTTGAAATTATTCATCTATAAAATAAAATTAATTAAATTTAAATATTTTAATAAATTCTATGTCATCCTTTTCCCTATTAAGTAAAATTAAATCATGTATCTATATCTTCACACCTACATGTGTTATATACCATTTTAAAACAGTTACCATTTATCTTGTAAACTCTTGTATATATGATTTACTTTTTTTGGTATTTTTAAAGAAAATACCATGGATACTATGGAAACAATTCATATGAGGTCTGTCAAAAATTGTAATCATCGTACATAACATATTTAAATTTATTTTAACATTTCCCTTCACAAAAATTATATTAATAATTATGAAATAATTACCTTATTATCTGAAATTAAATGAAAAATATATTATGATTATGGAACTATAAATTTTCCCCATATTTCAAATTAAATGGTATGTGAATGTATTTCTCATGGATAAGTGTCGACTTCTAATATCACATAGCGATAAAACTCATTTTCCATAAAAATAATCCATTGATTGATATAATTATTTAATTAATGATTGTATATCATATTTTCGAAATATATATCCTTTTGGAGTTTTAATATCATAACTCTTATCTTGCAATACCATCACATGGAAAATGTTGATATTACACAATTATATATGTAATGACCACAAAACCCTTCTCCAATAAATACTGCCTTAATTTATTAAACTGGTTTGATTACATGGAATAATGTCCAAAATAACTGAATTGTTTATTAATGGTTGAAAACAATACAAAATTATGAATCACATTTTACATTTTTAAATGAAAATGAAACATAATTCGTAGAAAAATAAATATCCCATCATCCATGAAATTCATTCAAAAAATATAAAATCATATACTGGGGAAATGAAACATAATAAGGTTGATA
This sequence comes from Viscum album, assembly GCA_963277665.1. Classification (NCBI taxonomy): domain Eukaryota; kingdom Viridiplantae; phylum Streptophyta; class Magnoliopsida; order Santalales; family Viscaceae; genus Viscum; species Viscum album. Next base: position 1,211,561,171 of record OY728146.1, on the reverse strand, counting down.
TAAACCTCTTAGTCTAGATTTGGAAAATTTATTAAATAATAATGAATAAATTATAATAAATAATATGGTATGGTATTTAACATACTACAAATTTGATTCAATAATTAAATTTATAATGAAATGAATCCATATATTATTTATTGAAAATACTCTTGATAATAATAATGGAATTTTGACTGAATTAAATTCATAATTTTTTGACATATTATATTGGGTCCATGAAACAATACTATCAAGGACCTTCAAAATATTTTTTATTCTATAGGTAAAAACCATTTTAATAATATCTTAAATGATTCATCCCATGATACTGCTGATGAATCAAGTGTTTATCTATAACCGTGCCCCAATAATTTATAATACTCCATATTATTCCACATATATGAAATGTTACATTAAATTAATAGTAAATTATCCTTATCTATACATATTAATGTAGAATAAAAAATATTTTTCTTTTAATATTTTCACAATTTTTTTAAAAAATATCTTTTAATGTAAATACCATATGTAAAAATGGATTTCTATTTAGGGTATAATAAAATGAATAGATTATGTGTATCAACTATTATTCCACATAAAATAATTGAAAATATTACATAAGACAATGAAATATTTTTTCACACAAAATCATATCGTGACTAAATAAATATAATATAATATTAATCCAATGAATGAATATTTATTTCCAAAAACCATTTCGTATTTCTAAAAATTAAAATGTTATTCCCTATGATTTAATTACAAAATAAAATATTTAGAAGTAAAATAAATAGATTCTTGATTTGATATTTTAATGGGAAAGTACACAATACAATATAAATATGTGGTGAATAAGGTGTATCTCATATAAATAAATGTGAGATGTGAAACCATTACCTCATGCCTCCATTTATTGGATCCTAATTTTAAAATAATTTGTAACGGTTTAATGAATTTATTATTTAATTTAATAAATATATTAATATTTTTAATATCTTATATGATTTTTATAAAACATATTATCAATTACTATAAAAAATATTTCATCATTTTTTTATTCGGTTTTAATGGAATTATATTCTCATATATATTCCCTCATGGATGTACTATTTATTTTTTAATATATATTAGTCCATCATTTAAATAATTATATTCATGATATAAATATAATACACAATATTATAATTCATATATATAACCATTCTTGATGTCAAACATGGTAAATAAATCACACCACATCATAGACAAGGTATACCATACATATACAAAAGTAACAAAAATCATTCCATGAATGGGTAAACATTAAGGATGTTGATCATTTATAAATTTTATATAATTAATATAATGACATAAATATATTATATTCTCATTATTAAATCATAATATGAATCTAATAAATGTAGTGATGAAAAAAAATTATACCACGGGTTGGAGAAGTTATGTCAAACAAACACGAGTGTGCATATTTCATTTCTATAGGGTGGTTAAAGGGTGTGATAATATTGTACCTTAATAATGATAATATTTCAGATTATAAATTATACCAGATTTATTACTTTATAATGGAATAAATAAAGATAAGTTCTGTGAAAAAAATAATCTTAAATGATTCGATAAATATGCTTACCTCTTCTTCTATAGAAATTCATTATTATATTATTTAGGGATCTTGTGTATGAATTTTATAAGGAAAAAAATCTCTATAATATTTCATTGAATTTCAGAATATAAATTTTTATTTTTTTTCTTTCAAGATGGATCATTATTGTGTAACACTGTGAAGGTTGGGGTTTCCTTTAACAATTAAGGTTAAGTGCAATTGAGGTGTGATCCACTATTAGAAATTTTCAAAATATTTATCTTTTATTAGGATATTCAAGATAAAATGACATAAAAGTGGACTTTAAATGAATTGGGTATGACATATTATACCATATATTATCTTCTTTGGTCCTTTTTAATGTTATTATAATTTTCAAATAATTTAATAAAATATTAATTTGCTAAAATTATCATTATTTTTATATTTTATACTGTTAATTAAATTTGTTTTATAATACATAAAGAAAGAGTGTGAATTCAAATATAATCCTTTATAAACACTCTAATATCCCTAATAGATATATAAAATTAATTAATCAAATTAACTCATCACAAATATATCAAATTTTATACATTAAAATCAATTATTTTATATTCTATTAATTAAATATATATTGTATTAGTATTGAAAAATAACTTATATTAATTATGAAATTCATAAAACTTGATCGAAAATTTATGTAATTGAAAAAATAAACTATATAAAATAGAATCTTAATTTCATTCGTATCATGTTTCTCCAATTGTGGATATATAAAATATGTTAAATAAATAGTGATTGATGTTTTGTAACTGTTATTAATTTAAATTATATAGATGTTATTTTATTGGAAATGTTTCCATTAAATAAATAAAATTCAAAATTATGGTTATAATTGTCTAATAATAATTTTAATTTTTTTAAAATTTAGGTCATTTTAAGATTATCTTTTGGTTTAAAGACTTTTAACACTTACCATGAAAACATCCATTTTTAATATATGAGGGTTAATATAGTAAAATTAAACTAAAAAACACCATTAATAGAAAGTTTTTTAAATTAAAAACATTATCCCAATAAATATTCTGAATTTAATATTCTCACAAACATATAATACTTAATGAAATATATTTGTTTTAAAATATCATTAATATCAATTTTTTCAATATTCGGTAATTATCTTTTAAAAATATCAATAAGATAATATATCATAAAAACTTAATTTTATAAATTTTATAAATTTAAATATCATAAATAAATTTTTTTGATTACATTAAGTATCAAAAATTATATTTATCTTAAATTATTCTATATTATTTATTGATATTTCCATTAATTAAATAACTATTTTATCTTTAATGTGAATCAATTTAGGGTAATTATTTATTAAAAAAATTTAAATAACAATCTATGAAAAATAAAATAATTTTATCTTTAAAAATTATTCAAAAATTTGAAGTTAAATTTTAGGTAACACCATATTAAAAACATATACTTATTAAATTCATTTGTGTGGAATGTATGACTTTTCATAGAATAATAGAATATAGGGGGTTTAAAATCATTCATGTTTAACCAAGATAACATAAATGTAGACATAGTATAATTTTCATAAAAAAACTCATTAATCCATTATAGTTATGACAATTGTTGTGGTAATTTACTCATCTTTATCATATGTATTTTTACATTTAATTATTAGACTTATGCTTACATTTTGAAATAAAATTACAATGTTAACTATTAAAATTATCCAAAAATAAATGTTATTTAATGTCCCAAAAATTACATGAATTTTTTTTTAAAAATCATTTAAATCAGATTATTTTGAGACTAGATGAGTTGAAGACATTAGATTACAACACCCAGTGAGCCTAAAAAAGAATTTTAAACTTTTTAATATCATTTAAATAAATATGGGAGCATGTTTTTCTAAAATTTAATCTAGTGCTCAGACCAAACTTCTTAAGGAACCATTGATCTCAGAGCATCATGGTCAGCCTATAATTGAAATAAATTTGGTAGGCATGGTGTGGATAGAGAAGATAACTTTTTTACTTTTCACGAGGGATATAAAATATAAAAAAGAGTTATTTAATTTTTCATTTTTTCGTCATTGAGTGGTGGAATTCCAACACTATGGTGCAATGACGATGTGGTGAAAAACCACTTCAATGAGACTCTTTATCTAAAGCGAAACGGATACGCATTTTCATTAATGATATAACATAATGACGTGGTGATTTATCATGACCGAAATGTTGCAACAAATCTCTCTATTAATGAGATGATATGTGGGACAATCATAATATGGAATTTCACAGATAGATGGTGATGGTTTTTATCTTCAACGATGAACAGCTAAGAATCACTATGGACATCAACATGTGTTGAATAATATGATCAATGCATGATGAATTCCAAAGGATTTGAAGAATGGAATGTGAATTTCCAAAGATGGATCTCCCTAGTGACAAACTTGATCACGTGAGGGGGTCGTTTTGAAATTAATTCCTTTTTTCCATTCTTTATTATAAAATGAAGAATGTAGATCAACCAACGAACAAGTTGATATGAAAATCAATCATTCTTGTTGGAGGGTTCCTTTTTATAGGGATTCTTGTTTCGCTATTTATTATTTATCTAATAGAACCTCAAACCTAATCGTCCACATGATTAAATTATAACGTGGTGCGAGTGGGTAGACACGAATAAGGCCCCAGGACCTCCACCTTCTACTTTCACTGTAGTCAAACTGTGAAATTGTGGCATGTAGGTTTTGAAGCCATTGACAAGAAATTAGAAACTCATGGATGATGGAGGCATAAAAAAAGAAATGAACAACCCACTAGATCATACACAGTTTTCCGCAGAAGTCTTCGTTGGTGCATCACTATGGCACACCGATGGGGATGTCGTGGCCTGCTCGACACGTGGCGGTGTAGTAGTATCATCCAACAATGGCCGGTGGATAGCGGATGAGACACATAAAATCAGTACCATCAGGTGGATGGTCTCCCACAACATGGGTTGCGGTAAAAATCTACCTTGTTTTCCAACGAACACATGCATGACCACTTGGGGCGGCAAATATCAGACGGTCGTAGCTCACCAAATTGAATGAAATTAGTTATCTAGGATGAGGGAGTTTGGTCTACTAGTTGTGGTCCAGAAAAGGGCATTAAAGATGGTCACCTATTCATCCCAAGCCCGTGATATAAAATCAGCCTGCTGAGCGTCCTATGATTGGAAAAACTCAGCATGCCGGTTGCAGGTCAAGCCAGATGAGACATGGTTGTTATGAAACCTAGTCGGCTAGACCCCCACTCGATCTGGGCTGGGTCTAGTAATTCCCAATGGACATGCACAGTGGCCATTCATGAATGTGCCAACCCAAATCCATTCTGGGTCTGGGCAGTCAAACCAAACTAGTCCAAGTGGGGCCCCATGGAAGGGTTGGTCGGGTCGGGTCGACCGGGTCAGAGCGGGAACAGACACAACATGACCCCAATTACTATAACACAAAAATCTATCAATATGATCATCTGATTGATGAGGAATTTAGGGCATTGGAATCATCACTGTGAGGCAGATAATTTCCCAAAATATTTGTAGGAATTCATGGAAGTTTGAATACAACTAATTTCATGAGGAGTATATTACCCCAAAATCAAGTGCACTACGTGCAAAGATCCAAAGTTAGTGGGAAGTAGTTTTTTGAAACCCAATAACACCATGTAGGGGAGTTGAAAGTTTTGACCCAGCATTCCTATGGTACTAACCAGGGGGAATTACCCAATAGACCACAATGCTCAGTGATACAACATATGGTCCTATTTTCTATACATGAGATTATAACTGTGTGAGATGATAGTACCGTGTGTATACATTCCTTTGTGGGATTTCTATTCAGTTATGATGTCCCTACAAAGTACTCTTTCACTCAAACATACACGATGTTTTCTTGCACATGTTTTGTTAAGTAAAGATAGTATATTATAAGATGGTGGAATTGGTGGCATAGGACCAGGAGGGTTCAGTGAGTTTAGGAAGGTGGGGCATACATTTATAGCTTCTATTAGAAACTCTACACATTCCATTAGGTGGGTTTTCCAGTGGATGGATTTCCCATGATCATTTTAATTTCCTATTTTCAGTCTTTGGGTTTGTATCCAAGGCTACATGAGTTATATGTTGTACCATTACTCATTGGGTTTTTAGTGTCAATCATATTTCCATTCCAGTTTTTGGGACATGGATATTTGTCTCTGTGTATACATGTACATAAGAAAATTCCTCACACTTATAGGTTGACACATTCAGAACTAGCCACCAACACATATCCTTTGGGAGGTAGGATTGGGGGAGTCACGGCCTAGGCCCTACGGGATGGGTTTTCAAAAAATGTTATCTGTCACGAACCAGCCCGAGTCGACCTTGAACCGGTCATCCAAGCCAGCCCGCGACATGTCCCGAGAGGTGTTCCGATCCTCCCGAGATGGCGGAAATCACAAAGATAATCAATAGAGTACACAAGGGAACGATTTCACCCATACATAAACAATAAAAAAATATAGGAAACAAATGGACAGACCAAAATGAATTTATATACAAAATGAAGTAATCATTATTTGTACACGAAACTAAAAGTAGAACAAAACCAACAACTAAACTGCACAATCCTGATGACCAACTATCTCCATGTGACACTTTTGGTCACTCTCCAACATAATGATCAAATATCACCCATGGTGATCGAAATCAAGCTGAAACTTGCACAAGGGATAAAAAAAGAAGAATACTATAAGCATGAGTATTAAAACTCGGTAGGTTAGACTGATATTCTATTCCCAGTACACTTACTTTAAAATAAAAGAAACATCAATTTCATGTTTTAAATACAAGATATAATTTTTTTTTTCAAATGATGTTCCATGGAATAATTGTTATTAGAAAAAAAGTTTCATGTTTTTTTAACCAACAATGCAAGTAACAATTTTTCAAAGAGGTGCACCTTCAAAATGAATATTGTTTTAATGAGGGATTCTTTAAAGATTGTACACTTTTAAATAAATAACACACACTACTGAATTTACAAACCATCACACCTTATGCTGAAGGTGAGTACAAAATAGCCAATGAGAACAACTCATGGGAACAGCCATAGGCACTACTTAGTTGTGAGCCCTAGGTACCTCGTATGTCGGTTAAAGTAACTATAATAAATATCTTTTCTCGTCCACGCGAGCCACTAGTAGGGAGAATACCCATAACCTATTGGTCCCCCATATCGTCATCATAATATTTTAGTTAGTCTTCTCATAGTCAATCATTAAACGTGAAATAGGGGCTAAACCCCACCGAATAACTAGCATACTACTACACGTCCGCTCACATAGATACTCGAGATTCCTTTTAGTGCTCAATTAATTTACACACATTATCAAAAACACATTTCAAATCAAATTTTAATTCCCAAACCATAAAATCACATACATCCCATAAACCTTCTTCACATTTTTTTCATGAATCAACAAACCACTACAATTTTTTGTAATATAATATCCAGGAGTGTATTGAGGCTTTGCACATAAAACTCATTCAAAAACACTATTTGAATTATAAATAGACAAAAATACCATACCAAACCATATTTTTTAGCCCTAAAGACATTTAATAAATTCATTTCATGGATTATAAAACAATCCCAATTGACACAACATGGTATATACATATAAAACACTCATTTTTCTTTTTAAGGAAATGCCAAATATGCCTTTAAACAATTTCCAAAAACAATCATTTTAATATAGTTATGCATTTATTTTTTTTAAAGAGGTGTATAAACAACATATAAAGCATCAAATTAGATCAATAAATTCCATAAATCACTCAGTTTACATATTCAAAACACAACCATTTTCATAAGAATGTGAAACATGCCATTTTAAGACAACATGGGCCAAAACATGTTGTAAACAAAAATAAATTTATTTTTAAAATAAAATACAAATTCAAAAGCCATAAAAGGATCCCAAATTTTTTTTTACATGCTTAAAATGTATTTATAAATCCAAAAAATTAATTTAAAATTGCGGTAGAATCATAAAAGCTAACATTACAATATACAGAATATGTGGCATGTAGTCTTAAAAAAACAACTTATGTTAAGCACTTATAAAGGGATAAAATACAATTTTCATCCCATAAAGTTATTAAATCTACTGATACATTTTCAAAATATGGTTAGGATGTGCAGTATAAGGGAAAAGAAATCCATTTTGGGGAAATATGGTTAGGATGTGCAGTATAAGGGAAAAGAAAAAAACTAGTGGGGATTTGGCAGTGGGGTAACCGTGATATTCATTATTATATTATATAATCTTGTATGATATACATGGAGGGAATAGATATGGGGAGTTTAGGAACATAGTATACTTGTTTAGGTGAATAGTTAGTTTTATTTATTGTTTATTGTACGTTAGCATGATTTCATTTTATTTTCATTAGGGGATCTAAGTAGGATCCTACTTAGTATACTAATATTATAACCCTATGAAAATATAAACTGATTCATTGGTCACATGGAGTTGGTTATAGAATAGACTGATTCCTACTTGCTCAGGGTAGAAGAAGATATTCAAGATTCATTGTCACTATAGTTTTTAATTTCATTTAGTACTTGAATCATTCCCTTTCAGTTTTAGTAGGGCTTTCCTGAAATTACATAAGGGTACATGATATGTATTTTATATTGCAATTTTTTCATATCTTATCTCTTTTATTTTTATGTTTTGTCATATTGGTAAATTTCTCACATTTGTGTGATTACAATACCCTCAGTGCTAGTCAAAAACCTAGGCCTACTGGAGGTGGGACATGGGGGTCACTATCTCTATTTTCACAATTTCAGTCCATGAGGGGCACATATTGTAGTTATTTTACATGATAGACTATTTTTTATATATTTATACCAATGATTTATGTTTTGAGGATGAATATAAATAGGTGTGATTCCATGGGAGGATTTTCATTCAATCGATGATGTATGATTTGATTTTTCCTGAGCGCAAACATTCATATTTTTAGTTCATCCTGGTGAATTTATGATGTATTATTCTCTGATAGGTTATTATTTGTGTTCTAGATTGATCTATTTGGTTTATGTCTATATTAAATGATTGTCTTCTCCCTAAATGTGAATTTTTAACACCATGATCACCATGGTTTTCTCTAGCTATTATATTTTCATATGATAATTTATTGCTACATTTAAATATTTTATCTAAAATATTTCCATATATCTCATAGAATATATAATTTTATACTGATGATAATGATATTTTTCTAGTGGTGGAACACTTATTTGTGATCATTGAATCAAAGATAGTGGGGGTTTAGGAAATATCTGCAGGAGGTTGTGGGGATTTTTGAAGTGTCAAGTATAATAATATCTGATCCTAATACTCATTTTATATATATTTTGTGTTGAGGTATCTAACATAATTGTGTCTCATAGTATTACTTCTTATCCATATATTGATAGGTATACCGATAATACATTCCAAACTCATTATGATATTCTCAGAACTTATGTCCTAGATTTTAAGGATTTGTGAATGATGTTGTTATCATTGGTAATGTTCCATAAAAATAATTATTTTCATTCAAAATTTTTTATTGAAAACATTTAATATTCTTATTTTAAATAATTATTACAATTTTTGTGTTACACATAGTCAGATAGTCTGCAACTCTCATTCTAGCACTATTATGGAGCTCGACTTAGAGTCCTTAGGTGATTCATGATAGTATGAAGGAAACACATGATCATCATAAGTATTAAATTTCTTATAGGAGATGACCTATACTGTTTGATTTTATAGAACATGTGTTCCGCAAGGAACTCCACATCATGGTAAGAGAAGGATTGGTCATGGTAGTAATATTTTACTATACTTTGTTTGGATTTTCAAGGTGTTATATCATATTATAATTGTGAAATATTAGATATAATATCCTTATAAAATGAGTAACATACATGATGTATTCTATGTGTGATATATTACCTATTATCATTATGAAGACTATTAATCTATGCATTGGGTTGATATCTTCATTAATGTGGTAAATATCTTCAATGAGTAGCCTATTGTGATCCCAGACTGATTAGAGAAGGATATTCACATAAATGTCATTACTGTGGTTTTTGAATTTTGGTGAAATAGTGTTATAGAGGATAAAACCCACAAAATGAGACTCAAACATGTGGTCAAATATTTGAGTAGTTTGATTTTTATCTATTATTTGAAATCATTTTATTTATGTTGTTATCTTTTTCTTATTTTGATATTTTATTCCCTTATTTGATTCATCATTTTTAGTATTTATCTTTATAAATTTGTATATTCCTATGATATTTTTATATATATCTTTGTCTGTATTGATTTGGTTTAAACATTGTTCCTCATACTGAGGTTGTTGTTCGCTTTTTATTGAGATTTTTTATAGGTATCTCATAGGGATGATGTTCAAAAGACACAGTTTTTATTTCCACTCTCAAGTGTTTATTTCATATTATTGTGGTTATGGATTATTTTAATGGTCTATGTTCCAGGGGCTCTATTCATTCTAACATATCCCATTTTTTGGTTTTGAATCCTCATGTTAGTGGTGGAGTCCTTAATTGTTTTTAGGGTTTTTTGGGATACAAAATATTGTATCCAATAAATTTTATATTGTTTTCTATAGATCACAATGGGAGAGAGTAGGTCATGGAATGAATACAAAATTTGTAGCCCTATGAAGGCTGATATCAAATTTTGATTCCATATATGAATCATGGGTTGTAGATGGAATATGCTGTAGAATAGTTTTTAATAAATTGGTCTCCTAAATATACCTTTACCCTAGTTTCTCAAATGAAATTTAACACTACTACATCTACATAAGATAAAAGTGATAAAAACCCAACCGATCAAATAATTTAATAGTCTAGGTTAATTTTATACATAATTGTTTTTGAAATTACAATTAAAATAGTAAATAAAAAATAGTGAATATAAAAAAATACATACATTAATTCATATGAAATTTGGTCAATAATATCCTTACAAATGGAATCAAAATAAGGATGATCTCAAATACTCAAAAAGAGATATGTATAATTGAAGATATCATTAATCAATAAGGACTTATCCTTGTGGAATGTTACTAAATTATAAAAACAATCCATTTTATCAATAACTTTAATATCTTCATTAGAATGTTCATAACCAATATGGAATTGTAAATAAATTGACACACATTACATATAATAAATAACCATAGTAAAAAAGAATCTTCCTATAACTTCAGTGCATTAATTTCATGAATTATAATAATTGAATTCTAAATAAATTAAATGTATAAAATTGAACATCATGATCAAATAAATCACTATATTTATAAAATCAAGATCATGTGTCAAGAAAATTTAATTGATTATTATGTATACATAAAACTAATTTAATTAAATTTATCCAACTTATTCATCTCATGAAGCTTAAAATGTATAAATTCATAATATAATTGCATGTCCAACCAATAAATTCATGTGAATATAATTCAACATATATATAATTATTGATATAATTCATTAAAAATATTTAAAATAAATAAATAAATGAATTTAGTATAGAGTATGGAAATTTTAAAACATAACTAGTTTTCCATAATACATTCAATATAAACATTATATATACATGTAAAGACCCGTAAAATTCAAGGGAAATTTTTTCTTAATTTTCTTTGGAATTTTACAAGAACACGGTTTCTGATGGCACCTGATTCCGAGGCCCGGTGTGCCCGAAATCAATTTCCGAAGTTTGGCTCGGGTACGTTCAGTGAAAGAACGAGCGGGATTTTCTAACTTTTGAACTGGTGCTAGGAATCTAATTATGAGGGCACCGATGGAACCACAACGCCGGTATTTGCTTAGGAACTCCGGTTCCGGAGTTGCGTTTACATGAGTGTTGATGATAAAAATTGTGGAAGTTTATTTTATAATTACTCTACAATTTTTATTAATTATTTTTCTCTATGTTTTAGTTCTTGATGGAAGTTATGTAACCACCCAACCTCCCTTGGGAGGTTATGAGGGTGGTGGGGCACACACGAACCCCACCCCTTCATATCCTCTAACCCCCCTCAGCTACCACTTTAATTTTGTTAACTTAAGTTATAACTTATGACAATAATGTAATAAGTTTAATGAGGTGATTTCTGTGTGGTTATTTGATTTTCAAACTCTTGAAATTAAAATGGTTAGGTGGTGTTAATAAAATAAGACTTGGTCTTATTTTATTATTGTCAGATTTTAGAAACCTTGAGAGGATTGTGAAGCGTGAGTCTTCTTCTTCTTCAACCTCGATGAAGAATGCAAAGAACACCATTCTTCAATGAAGAACACGTCCGCCGAAGAACGCGATGTCTTCTTCCAACGACGTCATCCCTTCGGACGCACCTCGCCGACAACGGAATCGAAGTTCGTTTTCTGCGACGCCGTATCCGTGATGTGATGTTCTTCTTCCACGTCGTCTCTTCCGTGACGATTTTCCGTGACGAAATCTCCATCAACGACTCGGATTCCTCGCATCGAGACGTCGATTTTCTATTTTCGTGACACCCGACCTCTGCGACGCTCGTCTTCCGCGGCTCGTTGACGTGCACCATTATTGAAACTGAGGTAGGGGTTTTACTTATTTATTTGTTCGTGAATACCAACTTTTCGATCTTCGTGGGTTTAAACCATTTGTTATCATATAATGCGAGGGGGTTGGGCCGCAAAAACATGGCCAACTCTCCTCCTTAAATTTTCGTGTTTGTTATTTTTTGGTTGGTATGGGAGAGCATCGTGTCGTCGCACCACGCGGATTCAAGCAGAAAAAAATGTGTGGTGTCGTCGTGCCGCGCCATGGAAAGAATTTTAAGAACACGACGCCGTAGCGCCGAGTTGAAGAAAACCGAAGACGCCGCTGCCGGAGTAGGGCCGTGGAAGAGGGTCGTGGTGCAGTCGCACCGCGCCAGACAACAAGGGCCGCGGCCGGTTTCGGGCCGCGGTGGAGCAAGGTTACCGGCGGCCAGACCGGGCCACCGGTGTTGGAGCTGGAAGGGGACCGGCCACTACCGGTCCCATTGAGAAGGAACCGGCCGGCCAGGTCGGGCCGCCCGGAAAGAGGGGGAGCCGGGGGAATTATATTCCCCCAACCGTCTTCATATGGCCCCCCATAAATTTGGGGGATGTGGTTACACAGGGGGGCATGCGCCATCCCCTTTGCCGAAACGGCTCGGCCTCAGGCCGAGCCGGCAGTGCGCTGGGCGCGCTGTGCCCAGCCGGTCTGCCAGGCCGGGCCATGCCCATGCCAGGTTGTGCCGCACCGGCCGGGCTACCCCAGAGCAATGCGGGTCCACCTGGTTCGGGCCGACCGGGGGGGGGGGTCTCGGGCCAGGTCGGTCCGTGCCCGAAACCCCCGTTTTCGGACTGTTTGGGTTATATTGCCCATAACTCGGGATACGGACCACTGATCAATGCACCGTCAGCGGAGACATAATCCATGGAACAAGATGGTCGTTTCGATATATCACACTCAAGGTTTTGGAATACATTGAGTTCAACCGGGTTGGTTCGTACACGAAACCAACCGGGCCCTCGGAGCGGAAACACTCATATCATGAGCTACAGACGTCCGATTGACGTGTCGTCGACTTTTTTGTGTTCCTCTTAGTGAGATGGATCATTTGTATTACTACGCCCGAGGTTTGGATGTAGGTGGAGTACGGTCAGGTTGGTTTTTCCTTAAAAACCAACCGGGACCCTAGGACAAAAAGCCAATAACTCTCAGACCGGGCGTCCGATTGACGTGTCGTCTGTGACGTTGAGTTCCGGTTGACGATACAGAACTTTTGGATACATCAACTCTGGACTACGTGTCAGTTGATGTATCAGCCTCTCGGCTCGTGGAGTGGACCCTCCCGAACAAGCTTGCTGTGTGCGGGAACACTAGAGCTGGCTGATCCTGCTACTGTGACGACGACAACAATGCATAGATTCTCAGTGGATTTGACGGTGACGACTACAGCACTCAGTGATCCTATGTGGATCAGTGCTACCGATCCTGTGTGGGTCTGATCCTGTGTGGGTCAGTGCTCAGTGGTTCTGTGTGAGCCAGCGCCTACAGATCCTGTGTGGGCCCGATCCTGTGTGGGTCTTTGCGGGGGTTAGTTTCCTATCGATCCTGTGTGGGTCTTTGCGGGGGTTAGTACCTATAGATCCATTGTGGATCCGATGACTTAGATGGATCAGTGATCATCTCTATCGTCTTCGAAAAATTATACCTGTGAGAGCTGAATCCTGTTTTCTTTCCTGTGTGGATTGTGTTGTGTTATCCTGTGTGGATTACGTTTTTCTTTCCTGTGTGGAATACGTTTACATTCCTATGTGGACTGAGTTGTACTTGGGCTTGGAGGTTGGAGCGTATTGGAATTTATTACTTAGGTATATGTATGGACATATACCTAAGTAGTGTCGGTTGTTACTTCGTGATTGTAACTTTCCTTTGTGGTTTATCCTTTGTAGATTTTGGGAGTTCTTCGGGGGTCTCGGGGTCCCTACTGAGTATGTTATACTCACCCTGCATGTGCTATGCCCGCACTACGTTGTGTTGGTTGCAGACGACAGACAGCGTTGATCGTGGTTGAGTCTTGCAGAGCATGACGGTACCTGGAGGTGGACCAATAGGCGGGACGTACTCGGAGTAGACGGAGGGACCCGAGGAGCAGTGGAGGTATTTGTACCCACCCTTCAGTTGGGATTTCCAGTGGACAGCTCGGCATAGCGGCTTACGTTACAGTTGTTGTTTTCCCTTTCGAGTTGTACTTTACAGTTGGACTTGTATTTCCGGCCCCTTATTCATTATGCACTTATTGTCGTACTCAGTTTTATCTTAGTGTTTACTTCTTCTGCTTGTACTCTGTGGTGCTTGTTTACTTAATAAAGGAAATGCCTTCCCTTTTTACTGGGATTTACGCCTTGGTGCTAGTCACAAGCCCCTGGCCTATGGAAGGCGGGCTTGGGGTAGTCATGGCACGAGCCCCGAGGATGGGTCGTGGAAAATTGGTATCAGAGGAGTTCGGTTATACCAAAGACTCTAATCTTTCTTCTATGTGAAGCAATAGTCTTTTGCGTATTGAGTGTTTTTATCAGTCCAGGGAGTCTAGTGTTGGTGAGGAGGCCGACGTATCCGTACACCAGGACCCTGACTTCTGATTTCGGACTTAATGCACGAAAACATTGATTGCATGTGTGTTTCAAGTTTTCTTTGTAATTACATTATATCATCTCAGCAGGTATAATGTTTGACCGTGGCGCACCTATTTCCTTTTCAGGATGGCCCCACGACGGTAGCCAGCTAGGGTTATGAGATTTGAGCGTAACGATAGCCCACCAAGCGACGAGGCCTCGGTGCAGGGCCCTTTGTTAGCAGTAGCACCGGTGGTAGCTCTACCCGCCGAGCCACCAATGCTTCCAGCACCTTCCGCTGACGATGCATGTCGCCTCAGTGCACTGCATGAGTTTCAGCACCAGCTACCGCCCAGGTTTCGCGGGGAGACGGACCCCCAGGCAGCCGAGGACTCGCTGGAGGCAGTCGTACGAGTTTTCAGGCTAGTGAGGACACCAGCAGACCACATGGTGATACTCGTTGCGAGCCTACTGCACGCAGTAGCGGGCCGATGGTGGATCTTGAGGCTCCAGGTGCACGATGAGGCATCTCTACTTTGTACGGACTTTTGGAGCCTCTTCCGCTCGGAGTTCATCCCATCCACCCTCTGTGCGGTGCGCATTCAGGAGCTTCTTCAGCTGCAGTAGGGCAGCATGACAGTCGCCCAGTACTCGGTGAGATTTACAAATATCTCGCGCTACTCGGCAGACATGGTACGGGACCCTTTCTTCTGGGCCCGAACCTTTGAGCAGGGATTGAGACATGATATCAGGGCATCGATGATCTCCCTCAGCATTCCGACTCAGACAGGAGTACTGGAGTGAGCCCTTTTGATCGAGAGCATTCTTGTTGAGTCTACACCAGCACCGAGACCCACCATAGGGCGGCACGTAGTAGAGTCTTTTGCAGCAGGCAGTCGACGGATGACTCAGGGGTCCAGGAAGACTAGAACCTCAGGCATACGACCTCAGGACACTGGCTCAGCAGTGCGGGGCACACAGCGCGAAGCCAGTCTTTCGAGAGGCAGGCAGTGCTACTCGTGCGGCCGGTAGGTCCACATGGATCATTACTGCCCGACCCATCGTGCCGAGGAGCAGCAGACGGTTGAGGGACCACTGAGGTAGAGGCATAGGGTCGATCATGGAGGTCCGCATGGAGGAGGTGGACAAGGAAGAGGAGCTGGACGAGCAGCAGGTGGTGGGAGACGCTTTGAGACACTACCACCACCACCACCAGGAGGTCCACACCGACTATAGGGAGCTGGCGGGCAGAGACAGGCACAGCTCCAGGCAGCGGAGGCCTACGACCACGGCGCACCCAAGATGATTCGAGGTACTATCTGTGTCTATTCCACCCTTGTTGAAGTACTTATAGATACAGGAGAGAGTCACTCTTTCATAACTTCTATCCTTGTTCAGAGCTCGGAGATTCCGGCAGAGCCGTTTGCTCAATCCTTACGGCTAGAGACACCTACGGGAGCAGACTCGACGATTACGCATTGGTGCCGGAAGTGTGAGCTTACACTAGGAGGCGAGAGCTTCAGCTGGGAACTTCTTGAAGTGGCGTCGAGGCCTTACGGTATCATCTTGGGCATGGATTGTTTATCTGCGGTTCATGCCCAGATCGATTGTATTAGGCGCAAGATGCAATGTGTACGCACCGACGAGAGAAGGATCACCTTCACCGGAGAGAAGGGAGGATTCAAAGCACAAGATGAACTTTTGAAGAGGAGTGGACATCACATCACTCATCATTTGGATAGCCTCATCCTAGGAGCAGTTGACGTGCAGAGTCCTAGTTTTCCTGCAGTGGTGGATCAGTGTGCGGACGTTTTCCCTGATGACGTTTCAAGCCTACCTTTTCGCAGAGAGGTAGACTTTTATATTGACATGTACCTCAGAACAGCCCTGATATCCACCCCAGCATATCAGATGGACCCCACAGAGCTTTGAGAGTTATGGGTACAGTTGGAGGACTTGCAGGGCAAGGGTGTCATCCGACCCAGTGTTTCACCCTGGGCTTCCACGATTTTGTTCGCCAAGAAGGCGGAATGGAGCTTGCAACTTTGTGTTGACTATCGTCGCCTGAACCAGGTGACAGTGAAGAACAAGTATCCTCTACCTAGGATTGAAGAACTCTTTGATCAGCTCATGGGAGCACGATGCTTCTCAAAGATAGACCTCAGGTCAGGCTATCATCAGCTCAGAGTTCGAGACGAGGACGTCCAGAAGACAACCTTCAGATGTCGGTATGGCCACTATGAGTTCTTGGTTATGCCCTTCGGCGTAACCAATGCTTCAGAAGTGTTCATGGCCCTCATGACCAGGATATTTCAGCCATACCTCGATCGATTTGTCATGGTCTTCATCGATGACATTCTGATTTACTCGACGACTGAGGAGGATCATGCCTACCACTTACAAGTTGTACTAGACACATTCCGAGAGCACCAGCTTTATGGTAAGCTCTCGAAGTTCCAGTTCTGGATACGCGAGGTCCACATCTTGGGACACATCATCTCTGAGGCGGGAGTTGTAGTGGATCATGTGATGATCGAGGCAGTGCTAGCTTGGGAGCCACCCAGGACCCAGACGGAGGTGCGGAGTTTCTTGGGACTAGCTGGATATTACAGGAGATTCGTGCCAGACTTCTTTAGAGTTGCAGCACCACTCTCAGCTTTGACGAAGAAGGGGAAACCCTTCGTGTGGTCAGACAGATTTCAGCAGAGCTTCCAGGAGCTGAGACAGAGATTGACCAGCACACCTATCTTGAGGTTGCCTGAGGAGGGAGTAGGGTTCGTAGTCTATTGTGATGCATCAGGGACCGGACTCGGATGTGTCCTGATGCAGGAGCGGGCAGTGATCGCCTATGGATCACGTCAGTTGAGGCCACATGAGCAGAACTATGCTACCCATGACATGGAGTTAGCAGCAGTGGTCTTCGCCCTGATGACGTGGTGACACTATCTCATGGGCGAGCGCTTTACAGTCTTTTTTGACCACCAGAGTCTCAGGTATATCTTCTCTCAGAAGTACCTGAACCTGAGATAGTGGCGATGGCTCGAGTTCCTCCAGGACAATGACATTGATATAGTCTATACTCCTCGGAAGGGGAACGTAGTAGTCGATTCCCTCTGTAGGAGGATGGGCATTCAGCTACTTGAGGAGGAGACAGAGCACTAGCCTCTTTGCAGATATCCTTCGTGGATAGAGATGGGGCAGCCTTCCTTCAGTTTCTCACAGTCACTCCTCCACTACTGCAGCGAGTCAGAGAGGCAAAGCGTGGGGACACCGACTATGAGATGCAGCGTGCACAGATATCCTCAGGACATGCACCTCATGGTTTCTTTCTAGGAGTGGAGAATTACATTCTTTTCAGAAGACGTACCATGGTACCAGTTGCTTTACAGGAGGAGGTGTTGAGAGAGTTTCACACTTCTCCTTTGGCGGTACATCCTGGAGTGGCGAAGATGTACCAGGATCTCAGACGATAGCACTGGTGGCCGGGAATGAAGAAGGCTGTGGCAGAGATCGTTTCTCGATGCCTCACCTGCCAGCAGGTGAAGGCTGAGCACCATGTACCAGCAGTCTTGGTAAAGCCCTTGGATGTTCTTGAGTGGAAGTGGGACGGCATATCTATGGACTTAGTGACTGGACTTCCACATACTTCCAGAGGTCATGACTCCATTTGGGTGATTATTGACCGACTCACCAAGTCGGCTCACTTCATACCCATCAAAGAGCAGGGCTCATGTAACACCCCGGAATTTTATGAAAAATATTCTTTTTAATTTCATTAATGTCTTGTGTTGTATGCTACACCAAAAGTAGCTTGCACAACACGCATTCTTGACTTTCCTTGCATTACACACAATCACGACCTTCCTCGATAGCGTGTCTAGTACGCAATAACGAGTTTCACTAAACAACAAAATGCTATTAAAATATAATTAAAACTAGCTGTTATGAATAGTAATAACAACTTTTTGAAATTTTGTAAATTTTATTTTTCAAAATGGACATCATTTTTTAATTTGGAATATCGAAATTAGCTTAGTGAGAAATTTTGGTACTTTTCGGATAACTTTCATCTTTTGATGAATAGTGAAAATTACTAAATTTTTATTAAAAACAACTCATTTAATTGAAATAATTAATAGTGATAAATTATTAATTTGAGTGGTTTTAAAGTATATTTAGAATATATTTTTAAAATTTTATATAATGTTGGTCATTGGATGTAATTTCACATTTAAACCAGACATAAACAGGTGTTAATCTTTTGATAGTTATTATCTCTTAAAAACACGCTATTTGTTGTGACAATGGAAATTAATTATAAATGCAACTTATATGTTGGAAATTTAAAAAAATAGACATCATTTTTGAATTCAGAATATCAATTATAGCTTAGGGTCAAAATTTGGCATTTCTCTGAAAAACATAAATTTTTGATGAATAGTGAATCTACTAAGTGGTAGCTAAAAAAACTAATTTTTTCATAAATATTAATTTTACCTCTTCTGTGATTAAAATTTCGAAACTCCGAGAGACATGGTTGATATCAGTATGTAAAATTTGGTTCAATGAGATGAAAATAATTTTTGGTGAATAGTAACTTTTTACTTTTTTTACCACAGTTAAAAGTAAACAGGGTAATTAAGGGTAAGAATGATATTATTATTACCCTAACACATGTACTAATTCTATTGGATTAGTTTAATTCGACCAAAGAAAACCTTAGGAATAAAATATGACCATTTAGGCCCCTTGAATAAGATTAGGACATTTATTATTAATTTAATTAAAGAAGTGTTAAAATAGTTAAAATCAATGTTTTATAACAAAATCATTTTTAATATAGTTTTATACATAAGATAAATTCGACTATAAATATTCATTAGAAATATAAAAATATTTCCTACATAATGGTATTTTATTTGTAATTTTTAGACATTAAATAAGTTAATTTATTTATGACACATAGATGATGCAATAATTATCTTATTAATGAAATATTGACATAATTGATGTTATAAATACCTAAATAAATATAATTTGAGACTTTTTATGAATTACATTAATTTTCTCGATTAATATGACATGCTAGTATTGATTTAATTAACTTTTTTCGAACTTATCATTATGTTGTGATTTTCACAAAAATCAATTACTAAATAGTGTCAATATTGACATAAAATAGTTTTTAAAACAAATATTATATTTTTAATTGTCATTTTATTCCTAAAAATATAAGGTTCGGCCAAATGACTTAGATAAGGTTATATATATTAATAATAAACAACATGGGGTTCGTTTGGCTTGATATAGTAAGTTTATTAACCTTATAGTATAAGAACACAAGAAGACACGGTAAAAGTAAAATTATTTAAATTAATGTTAAACCTAAATGATAAGGTTAAAATAGGAACGTAAACATGACCAAATTCCATTAGATTAGAGTTTTTCGACCCATCCCCACCTTATCCTCAAAATAAATCAATTTGGAGCTATTTAAAACCGAACTTTTCTTTATAATAAAATAATATTTTTAGTTATACCAAAGGTGCCCCTCTCCTCCCTTATAAAAGGGCACCTCCTACCTCTCTTTCTCACACCACATTGAGCCTTCAAGCTCGGCCAACCCCTGACATTTTCTCTTCTCCAATTCCCTAGAAACATCCTAGAGGTCCTGGTCTTCTTTAAAGACCAATTTTAGTTCCCTAAAAGGAGGTCTCAAAGAGGCGCTTCAAAGAAGAGGTAATGTCCATTACCAATTCTTTCAAGTTTATTTCTTCTTCCACTTCTTATTCTTTAGTTGTTTCATCATGAAGTAATAACATCAGTATCACTCATATACGGATATGTTATTATAAGTATGAAACAACCCTATTTCACCTTCTATCCATCCTACGGAAAATGAAATCACCCTGCGTGCGTACGTACGGAATACCGTCTCCACGCCGTGGTGTAATCTATTTTCCACCACCACCATACTTGGATGGGTATAATGGTGTTAATAATTACTATATATGATTATTGTAAAGTGATATTGATTCTGAAATATTATACATACACTTCAATATAATTCCATGATCATGGGAATGATATCATCGCTCGTGCGTACGTACGGACTACCGTCTTCACAACGCGATGAGATTATTTTCCATGTTAACCATTAAAGAATGATTATAAAGTATATATAAGTAATAATAATGAAATATATGAAATTATAAAGATACTGGATTTATGTATATATAAATGTATGTCATCTACTTAATTCCATTCAACTCAATAAGGAAACGAAAACAGTGTTCATGCGTACGTACGACCTACCGTCTCCATGAACGGTGTATTTCTTTCCATTTATTGAACTATTATATATATATGTATAATCTGAAAATATATAAATCATGTTTTATATTCTGTATTTAAGTAATCAAGATCTAAGTAATCATATTAATAATTACAAGTCAAAACCTGGACGACAAAATAAACGATTTTACCCAAAACGCTCTTTAACATGGAATTAACAAATGAACGGTTAATATAAAGTCATACGTGAACCATATATGATATCATAACAATGAATATGATTCTGAAATAAGTCAATGACATTATTTAAATCATTATACTGTAGTTTTGGATACGTACGAAGCATATCGGACCTAAGGTAAGGGAAAATATCACAATCTCATTTTATCTGAGATTGTTTATACTTTGGTATTGACTGGGGTGTATTTTATCATCTACATCCTTGTTTCCTCAATATGAAATTTTATTTCCATCCATCTACAATTTTTTAAATTCAATTTTACCCTTTGGTGTGTTTTTAGTAAAAGATATGAAAGGAATATATTGTTGTTTTTCGTACGAGGTACTTTTTTACTTTTCCGACATAAGTACAAGAAGAATGTTTTTTTAACTTATACAGCTTGAATGGATTTTTAAAAAATTATTTCCAAGAAGCTTCCTTTACAAGTTTTCATGTTTATTTTTAATCAAATTCTTTTAGTTTAAAATTTAATGACATGTTACGAAAGGAAAATCTTTTTGAAATAAGAAGGATATTTTTCTTGAGAATGGAGTTCAAGTGTTTTATCAAAATTCTTTTCTATCTAAGATAATATAGGGTTTTGTTTCTATCCCTATTATTACATTTACATGATTATGTTTTGATGGAAATATTTTTATGAATTCATTTATCTTATATGAATTGTTTTATGATGTCATGATGTTTATGAATCCCATTTTTATTACATGGGTTATGCAATGATGTATGATTTAAGATTTCGTGGAACACATAAGAATGGTATAATTATGAGATGGGTGGGACCTATATCTCTCTCCAATTCATTGGGTAATGATTTTATATCTCATGAGATAGACATGGATGCAACGGTAGGTTATACGGGTTCAATGAAACAGGACTGAAACAAGGAGTGAACTCGATTCAGAATGGGACTTTGTCCACTAAGATGGTTTTGGCAGCAATGCCATGGATACTATGGAAATCATGACATGTTCTGAATGGTTTCCACAATTACATATTTTATTCCCATGCTATATTATCATTCTTAATGTTTCTTTATGATATATGCCTTACGTACTTCGAAGATTCATGTCTTTGCTCAAGATTTTGATGTTTAGAATTTATGTTCATGTTTTTGAATTCAAATTTTTATGGATTGTATTATGTTCTCTTTGTTTTCCCTTACTGGGCATTTGAGCTCACCCCTTTTATGTTTTCTTTTCCCCAGGATGTAAAGAAAGGTTTTAGGTAAGAAAAATAAAAAGGGAAGATCTTTATTGGGAGATGTTGAAGATCTTTCACCACGATTAGAAGATTTTATTCCGAGTTTCCAAAGACAATAAACTATTACGGTCCTTGTGTGTGTGTTTTTGTTATGTACTAAGAATTCCGCAAAAGTAATGTAATGTCCATGTACATCAGGCTTCAGGTCTCTACAGTTGGTATCAGAGGAATGGTTTAGTCATCCATTGGAAACTAGGATTCAAGAACTTTAGTGAGATCCCTAGAGATATTTCTATGGTATGTCTGGGGATGTCCCTAAGGATAAGTATACGTATAGGATAAAATCCTAGAACTATGGTAACAATCATATAATTTAACCTAATATGTTATATATTGAGGATACTCCCCCTTTATTATGTTGTTTTCCCTAGCATGATTTTTTCCTCTGACACTATTCTTTTTGGGGTTTAGAAAATGGCTGGAAAAAAGATGATTCACGATAATGGAGGATATTATGGACAATGGAATGATATTCTTCATAATGAAATGGGATTTGGAAGTCCAAACATCATTATTATGTCGAATCAGCAATCACATAACATGATCAATAATGTAAAATTTGGTAAGTTTCCTGACTCGTCTAATAAGAGAAAGATGGAGTTTCATGATGATCATAGAGGAAAGAAACTTCATTTTCCCCTATGTAAATCATGTGGGAAGAGGCATCAAGGAAATGTTTCAAAGGAACTGAAGGATTCTTTGGGTGTGGAAAATAAGGACACAAAGCAAGTAAGTGAAAAGGAAAAGATTCAGTTAACACCATGGATGAGGATAATGGTATTGCTATGACATCAACAATGGTTAAATGTTTTAAATGTGGAATGTACGGGCATTATGCAAACCAATTCCCTAAGGGAAAGTCTCATGAAGAGAATCAGTATGGTCGTATGGGAAGTATTTATGTTGATTGTGATGAAGAGACTACAAATGATATGTGAGATGAAAGAATTGTTGAAGATCGGTCAATGGTTTAAGAAGGTAGTGGAATGATTACATGTTTATCAAGTGTAATCTTGTATAAGTAATCTCATGGTACTATGGAATAAAGTGACATCTAAGGATTGTTACACTATTGTATTTCCTATGTTTTGAAAGTGTATGATTAATGGTACTAGTAACCATGAAATGTTATTCAGAAAATTTTTGGAAAGTAGATGATATGCGTATAATGAAGGAATAATAAGATAATGAGGTGTTTTATTTTATTCATGAGCTCATGAATGATATAAGGACTAAGTGATATCATGGTTTGAGTATATAGAGTTTTAAGGATTTTGGTATGTGGAAATTGTTAACTTTTAGCGGCATTCATGTTTTCACTAAGGTTCAATGGGTATTTATTCTTTAAGAGAATACATGATTAAGGTATTCACATGTTTGTAATTTGACCAACAAGATATATCTTATGATATATTGGGGATAAATGATGGCATTCAAGTGATTGTTATGTGGCATTTCAAGTAATCATTTTCTTTATACTATGATCTTTGCCCAAAGTATTTTAGATAATCCTAAATATTAGAATGGATTATGTTGGACATAAGTTAGTAATATTTAAGGATAGAATTTTTTTTCGATTTTATTGATATAGTAATGTAGTTGTAGAAAAAGGACAACCTGTAGGATGGGCGACAGCCCATCGCGTCAGACAAGGCTGTGGGAATCGAATCCACAACTGAAGTACAACTGGCCTTTATCGCATACCAGTGGCCTACAAGAAGTCCTTGTTCAGTAGAAACTCGTTTTATTTTATTATGCGGTATGATATATGATGTATAAGATCATTTTTTTGGAATCGTGTACGCTTATCCTCACCATAGATAGACTTATGTATATTTGATAACTTTTGCTAACCTTTTGTTTGAAACAGATGGAATGACCCATCATTCTACCACATGATCTGCTAGCACATCAAGAATAACAAATTCAACTTCATTTCATTAAGGGATGAAGTGGAAATTGTTCAATTCATGAACAACAATAAGATTGTACCAAAAGCATGTAAGTATTTCTCTTAATTCATCAACTTTAGGGAAATGATCTTGAAAACTAAAAATGTTGTCCCAGTGCCCTTATATCCTATTAATCAGACGATACCCAAGATCATCACAAATTTATGTCTTTGTTATTGTTGGATTTTTCATAGCCATGTTCTCTACCACTCTCTATCGGAACATGATGGTTAGATTTCTCTTCCATATCCTTATTTTCACCAATGTTATCCTATATGGAAACCTAGTGATGAGTTAATTTGTGTAACAGTTATATTTCAAAATTTAGTATTTAATGTTCAGTTTTGGTATTTCTTTTTACGATGTGTGTTTCTATGAATAGTAAACTATTTATAACCCAGACGAATTTCGAGGGCGAAATTCATTTTAAGGGGGGAAGAATGTAACACCCTGAAATTTTATGAAAAATATTCTTTTTAATTTCATTAATGTCTTTTGTTGTACGCTACACCAAAGAAATCTTGCACAACACGCATCCTTGACTTTCTTTTCATTACACGCAATCACGACCTTCCTCGATAGCGTGTGTAGTACGCAATAACGAGTTTCACTAAACAACAAAATGCTATTAAAATATTATTAAAACTAACCGTTATGAATAGTAATAACCACTTTTTAAAATTTTGTAAATTTTATTTTTCAAAATGGACTTCATTTTTGGATTTGGAATATCGAAATTAGCTTAGGGAGAAATTTTGGTAATTTTCGGATAACTTTCATATTTTAGTTAATAGTGAAAATTACAAAATTTTAATTAAAAACAACCTTTTTAATCTAAATAATTAATAGTGATAAATTATTAATTTGAGTGGTTTTAATGTATATTTAGAATATATTTTTACAATTTAATACAATATTGTTCATTGGATGTAATTTCACATTTAAACCAGACATAAACAAGTGTTAATCTTTTGATAGTTATTATCTCTTAAAAACACGCTATTTGTTGTGACAATGTAAATTAATTATAAATAAAACTTATATGTTGGTAACATTATAAAATTTACATCATTTTTGAATTCGGAATATCAATTCTAGCTTAGGGTGAAATTTTGGCATTTCTCTGAAAAACATCAATTTTTGATGAATAGTCAAACTACTAAGTGCTAGCTAAAAAATACTAATTTTTTTCATAAATATTAATTTTACCACTTCTATGATTAGAATTTCAAAAATCCGAGAGACACAGTTGATGTCAGTAAGTAAAATGTGGTTCAATGAGATGAAAATAATTTTTGGTAAATAGTATCTTTTTACATTTTTTTACCACAGTTAAAAGTAAACAGGGTAATTAATGGTAGAAATGATATTATTATTACCCTAAAACATGTCATAATTCTATTTTATAAGTTTAATTCGACCAAAGACAACCATATGAATAATATAGGACCATTTATGCCCACTTGGATTAGATTAGGATATTTATTATTAATTTATTTAAAGAAGGGTTAAAATAGTGTAAATAAAAATTTTATAACTAAATAATTTTTAATATAGGATAATACATAAGATAAATTCGACTATAAATATTAATTAGAAAGATAAATATATTTCCCACATAATTTTATTTTATTTGTAATTTTTAGACATTAAATAAGTTAATTTATTTATGACACAAAGATGATGCAGTAATAATCTTATTAATGAAATATTGACATAATTGATGTTATAAATACCTAAATAAATATAATTTGAGACTTTTTATGAATTAAAAAAAATTTCTAGGTTAATATAAAATGTTAGTATTGATTTAATTAACATTTTTCGAACTTATCATTCTATTATTATTTTCACAAAAATCAATTAATAAATAGTGTCAAAATTGACTTAAAATAGTTTTTAAAACAATTATTATATTATTAATTGTTATTTTATTCCTAAAAATCTAATAATAGGACAAATGAATTAGATAAGGTTATATATATTAATAATAAAAAACTTGGGGTTCGTTTGGTTTGATATAGTATGTTTATTAACCTTATAGTATAAAAACACAAGAAGACACGGTAAAAGTAAAATTATTTAAATTAATGTTAAATCTAAATTATAAGGTTAAAATAGGAACCTAAACTTGTCTAAATTCTATTGGATGAGAGTATTTCTACCCCTACCCACCTTATCCTCGAAATAAATCAATTTTGTGCTATTTAAAACCGAACTTGACTTTGTAATAAAATAATATTTTTTGTGATTCTAAAGGGGCCCCTCTCCTCCCTTATAAAAGGGCACCTCCTCCCTCTCTTCATCACACCACTTTGAGCCTTCATCCTCGGCCAAACCCAGCCATTTTATCTTCTCCACTTCCCTAGAAACATCCTAGAGGTCCTGGTCGTCTTCAAAGATCAATTTTAGTTCCATAAAAGGAGGTCTCAAAGAGGCGCTTCAAAGAAGTGGTAATGTCCATTACTAATTCTTTCAACTTTATTTCTTCTTCCACTTCTTCTTATTTAGTTGTTTCATTATGAAGTAATAAAATCAGTATCACTCATATACTGATATGTTATTATAAGTATAAAACAACACTATTTCACCTTCTACACATCCTATGGAAAATGAAATCACTGCACGTTCGTACGTACAGAATACCGTCTCCACGTCGTGGTGTAATCTATTTTCCAGCACCACCATACTTGGATGGGTATAATGGTGTAAATAATGACTATATATGATTATTGTAAAGTGATATTGATTCTGAAATATTATACATAGACATCAATACAATTTCACGATCATGGGAATGATATCATCGCTCGTGCGTACGTACGGACTACCGTCTCCACGACCCGATGAGATTATTTCTCCATGTTAACCATTAAAGAATGATTATAAAGAATATATAATTAATAATAACGAAATATATGAAATTATAAAGCTACTGGATTTATTTATATATAAATTTATTTCATCTACTTAATTCCATTCAACTCAATAAGGAAACAAAAAGAGCGTTCATGCGTACGTACAACCTACCGTCTCCATGAACAGTGAATTTCGTTCCATTTATCGAAATATTATATATATGTATATTCTTAATATATATAAATAATTTTTTATATTCTGGATTTATGTAATAAAGATCTAAGTAATCATATTAATAATTACAAGTCAAAACCCGTACGACAAAAGAAACTATTTTACCCAATACGCTTTTTAACATGGAATTTACAAAAGAACGGGTAATATAAAGTCATAAGTGAACCATATATGATATCATAAAAATGAATATGATTATTTAATAAGTCAATGACATTATTTAAATCATTATACATGAGTTTCGGATACGTACGAAGCATATCGGACCTAAGGTAATAGAAAATATCACAATCTCATTTTATTGGAGATTGTTTATACTTTGGTATTTACTGGGGTGTATTTTATCATCCACATCCATGTTTACTCAATATGAAATGTTATTTTCATCCATCTACAATTGTTTAAATTCAATTTTACCCTTCGGTGGGTTTTTAGTAAAAGATATGAAAGGAATCTTTTGTCGTTTTTCGTATGAGGTACTTTTTGACTTTTCTGACAAAAGTACGAGAAGAGTGTTTTTTTAACTTATACAGCATGAATTGATTTTTAAAACATTTTTTTCAAGAAGATTCCTTTACAAGATTTCATGTTTATTTTTAATCAACATCTTTTAGTTTAAATTTTTATTACAAGTTAAGAAAGGAAAATGTTTTTGAAATAGAAAGGATATTTTCCTCAAAAATGGAGTTCAAGTGTTTTATCAAAATTATTTTTCATCTAAGATAATATAGGGTTTTGTTTCTATAACTATTGTTACATTTACTTGATTATGTTGTGATGGAAATATTTTTATGAATTCCTTTATATTATATGAATTGTTTTATGATGTCACGATGTTTATGAATCCCATTTTTATTACATGGGTTATGAAATGATGTATGATTTACGATTTTGTGGAAAAAATAAGAATGGAATCATTATGATATGGGTGGAACCTATATCTAACTCCAATGCATTGGGTAAATATTTTATATCTCATGATATAGACATGGCTGAAACGGTAGGTTATACCGGTTCAGTGAAACAGGACTGAAACGAGGAGTGAACTCGATTCAGAATGGGAATTTGTCCACTAATATGGTCTTGGAAGCAATGACTTGGCTACTATGGAAATCATGACAAGTGCTGAATGGATGCCACAATTACATGTTTTATTCCCATTCTATTTTATAATTCGTAATTTTTCTTTACGATATATTCCTTACGAACTTTGAAGATTCATGTCTTTGCTCAAGATTTTGATGTTTAGAATTTATGTTCATGTTTTTGCATTCAATTTTTTATGGACTGTTTTATGTTCTCTATGATTACTCTTTCTGGGCTTTTGTGCTCACCCCTTTTATGTTTTCTTTTCCCTAGGATGTAAAGAAACGTTTTAGGTAAGAAAAATAAAAAGGGAAGATCATTATTGGGAGATTTTGGAGATCTTTCACCACGATTAGAAGATTTTATTCCGAGTTTCCAAAGACACTAAACTATTACGGTCCTTGTGTGTGTGTTTCTGTTATGTACTATGAATTCCGAAAAGTAATGTAATGTCCATGTACATCTGGCTTCGGCTCTCTACAGCTCAGTGGAGAGCTTGGGATGACTTTATGTTCAGATGATTGTGCAGCTTCACGGTGTTCCATCATCTATCATCTCTGATCAAGATGCTCGCTTTACTTCCCGGCCATGGAAGGGGATGCAGGAGGCGTTGGGAAAATGCAACGTCTGAGCACAGCCTTTCACCCTCAGACGGATGGTCAGACGGAGAGGACCATTCAGACTCTAGAGTACATGCTCTGCGCATGCATTCTCGACTTTGGTCGTAGCTGGGAAGACCACCTACCCTTGGTGGAGTTTGCGTACAACAACAGCTAACACTCCACCACAGGGATGGCACCATACGAGGTGTTATATGTCCGACCTTGCAGATCTCCTTTGTGCTGGACAGACCCTGGGGAGTCAGCACTTGTGGGACAAGAGATGGTCCAGGCCATGACAGAGAAGGTCCAAGTCATCCAAGAGCGGATGAGGACAGCTCAGAGCCGGCAGAAGTCATACGCTGACAGGAGGCGGAGGCCACTAGAGTTCGAGGATGGCGACCATGTCTTCTTGAATGTCTCACCTCGACGTGGATTAAGGAGATTTGGCCGAGGTGGCAAGATATCTTCTTGCTTCATTGGACCATTCCAGATCCTCAGCAGGATTGGCGAGGTGGCTTATCGCCTGGCTGTACTACCTCAGTTGCACCGGGTGCACAACGTCTACCACGTGTCTCAGCTGAGGAGATATGTGCACGACCCGACACACATCATTGACCATGGGGAGCTTGACGTTTACGATGGGGAAACTTTTACGGAGGTTCCAGTGGAGATCGAGGATCGACCGGAGCGGGTCCTATGTTGACGGTCGATTCCTCTAGTGCGCATAAGATGGCAGTACAGGAACCTCCAGGAGAGCACTTGGGAGCGGGAGGCTCAGATGCGTGCTCAATACCCTCATTTGTTTCCCTAGTTTTGATGTATCTTTACAGGGATGTAATGCCCTGAGATGGGAGTAATGTAAAGACCCGTAAAATTCAAGGGAAATTTTTTCTTAATTTTCTTTGGAATTTTACAAGAACGTGGTTTCTGATGGCACCTGATTCCGAGGCCCGGTGTGCCCGGAATCAATTTCCGAAGTTTGGCTCAGGTACATTCAGTGAACGAATGAGCAGAATTTTCTAACTTTTGAACAGGTGCCCTAAATCGAATTCTGAGGGCACCGATGGAACCACAGTGCCAGTATTTTCTTAGGAACTCCTGTTCCGGAGTGGCATTTACACAAGTGTTGATGATAAAAATTGTGGAAGTTTATTTTATAATTACTCTACAATTTTTATTAATTATTGTTCTCTATGTGTTAGTTCTTGATGGAAGTTGGGTAACCACCCAACTCCCTTGGGAGGTTCTGAGGGTTGTGGGGCCCACATGAACCCCACCCCTTCATATCCTCTAACCCCCCTCAAATCCCAATTTAATTTTGTTAACATAAGTTATAACTTATGACTTTAATGTAATAAGTTTAATGAGGTGAGTTGTGTGTGGTTATTTGATTTTCAAACTCTTGAAATTCAAATGGATAGGTTGTGTTAATAAAATAAGACTTGGTTTTATTTTATTATTGTTAGTGTTTTGAAACCTTGAGAGGATTGGGATGTGTGAGTCTTCTTATTCTTCAACCTCGACGAAGAATGCGATGAACACCATTCTTCAACGAAGAACACCTCCACATAAGAACGCGACGTCTTCTTCCAACAACGTCTTCCCTTCAGACGCACCTCACTGACAACGGAATCAACGTTCGTTTTCCATGACGTCGTATCCACGACACGACGTTCTTCTTCTGCGTCGTCTCTTCCGCAATAGTCTTCTGCGACGAAATCTCCATCAACGACTTCGAATCCTCACATCGCGACGTCGACGTTCTATTTTCGCGACACCCGACCTACGCGACGATCATCTTCTGCGGCTCGTTGACGTGCACCGTTCTTGAAACCGATTTACGGGTTTTATTTATTTATTTGTTCGTGAATACCAACTTGTCGATCTTCGTGGGTTTAAACCATTTGTTATCATATAACGCGATGGGGTCGGGCGGCACAAACACGACCGACCCTCCTCCTTAAATTTTTGTGTTGGTTATTTTGTGGTTGGTACGGGAGAGCGTGGTGCCGTCGCACCACGCGGATTCAAGCGGAATTAAATGCGTGCTACCACCGCACTGTGCCGTGGAAAGAAGTTTCAGAATGCGGCGCCGTCGCGCCGCGTCGAAGAAAACCGAAGACGTCGCGTCCGGAGTGGGGCAGCGGCATAGGGGCGCGGTGTCATCGCACCGCGCCGGACGACAAGGGTCGTGGCCGGTTTCGGGCCGCGGCAGAGCAAGGTGACCGGCGGCCAGACCGGGTTGCCGGTGCGGGAGCTGGAAGGGGACCGGCCACCGCCGGTCCCGTTGAGAAGGAACCTGCCGGCCAGGTCGGGCCGACCGACAAGAGGGGGATCCCGGGGAATTAAATTCCCTCGACCGGCTTCAAACGGAACCCCATAAATTTGGGGGGGGGGGCAGCTACACAGGGGGGCAGGCCCCCCCCCCCCCCCCTTTGCCGAAACGGCTCGGCCTCAGGCTGAGCCGGTAGCGCGCTGGGCGCGCTGAGCCCAGCCGGTCTGCCAGGCCAGGCCGCACCCAGGGAGGGCCGACCCGCGCCGGCCGGGACGGGCCGCGCCGGATCGGGCCACCCCGAACAAAAGTTGGTCGACCCGGTTCAGGACTACCGGGGGGGTCTCGGGTCGGGTCGGTCCGGGGCCGAAACACCTATTTTCAGACCGTTTGGGTTCAATTGCCCATAAATTGGGCTACGGACCTCCGATCGACGCGCCGTCAGTGGAGACATGGTCCTTGGAATGAGTCAGTCGTTTCTATATATCGTACTCAAGGTTTCGGAATACTTTGAGTTCAGCCGGGTTTGTTTGTACACGAAACCAACCGTGCCCTCGGAGTGGAAATGCTCATATCTTGAGCTACGGACGTCCGATTGACGTGTCGTTGACTTTGTTGTGTTCCTCTTAGTGAGACGGATCTTTTGGCTTACTCCATCCGATGTTTGGATGCAGGTGGAGTACAGTCGGGTTGGTTTTGCCTTAAAAACCAACCGGGCCCCTGGGACGAAAAAGCCAATAACTCTCAGACCGGGCGTCCGATTGACGCGTCGTCTGCGACGTTGAGATCCCGTTGAAGATACGGAACCTTTGGATACATCAACTTTGGACTATGTGTTAGTTGATATGTCAGACTCTCGGCTCATGGAGTGGACCCTCCCGAATGAGCTTGCTATGTGCGGGAACCCTAGAGCTGGCTGCGACTGCTACTGTGACGACAACGACGACTGTGCAGAGATTCTCAGTGGATTCGACGGCGACGACTACAGCACTCAGTGATCCTATGTGGATTAGTGCTATCGATCCTGTGTGGGTCCGATCCTGTGTGGGTCAGCGCTCAGCGGTTCTGTGTGAGTCAGCACCTACAGGTCCTTTGTGGTCCCGATCCTGTGTGGGTCTTTGCGGTGGTTAGTTTCCTACCAATCCTGTGTGGGTCATTGCAGGGGTTAGTACCAATCGATCATTTGTGGGTCCGATGACTTAGAAGGATCAGTGATCATCTCTATCGTCTTCGAAGAAGTATACCTGTGAGAGCTGGATCCTGTTTTCTTTCCTGTGTTGATTGTGTTGTGTTATCCTATGTGGATTACGTTTTTCTTTCTTATGTGGAATACGTATACATTACTGTGTGGACTGAGTTGTACATGGGCTCGAAGGTTGGAGCGTATTGGAATTGATGACTTAGGTATATGTATGGGCATATACCTATGCAGTGTTGGTTGTTTCTTTGTGATTGTAACTTTCCTTTGTGGTTTATCCTTTGTGAATTTTGGGAGATCTTCGGGGGTCTCGGGGACCCTACTGAGTATCTTATACTCACCCCTACACGGGCTATGCCCACACTATGTTGTGTTGGTTTCAGACGGCGGACAACGTTGATCGTGGTTGAGGCTTGCAGAGTAGGATGGTACGTGGAGGTGGACCACTGGGCGGGACGTACTCGGAGTAGATGGCGGGACCCGAGGAGCAGTGGAGCTATCTGTACCCACCCTTCAGGTGGGATTTCCAGTGGACATCTCGACGTAGTGGCTTAGTTTATAGTTGTTGTTTTCCCTTTTGAGTTGTAATTTACAGTTGGGCTTGTATTTCCGACCCCTTTTACATTCTTCACTTACTGTTGTACTCAGTTTTTTCTTATTGTTTACTTCTTCTACTTTTACTTTGTGGTTCTTTTTTACTTTAAAAAGTCAATGCCTTCTCTTTTTACCGGGATTTACGCCATGGTGCTAGTCGTCAGCCCCTGGCCTATGGAAGGCGGGCCTAGGGTAGTCACGACACGGGCCCCGAGGACGGGTCGTGACAATACAAATGATATAATGTTTAGAAACTAATCACATAAATGATATGTATAATTTAGATTATTATAAGTAATGTAATGATGAATGAATAACTATTGCAAGAAAGTGACTACTTCAATGGAAAGTTAATGACAAAAAAGTGAATGAATAGTGGTAATTCCAAACATTCCCACGTAATGCTAAACCATAACCATTAATATAAAAAATATAATTTTCATCTTCACATCATATATGTCGTTTTTATTGTGGATGAATAGAAATACGATAAAAATAAAATTATTACATTATTGAAGAAAACACATTTTTTACATTAAATATATCATTTAAAATTAATATTATTATATTATATTAAAAAAACAATTATATTAAAAAATTTCATTTATTCATATAATAAATATTTATTGAAATGAGTGTCTGTGGTAGTTGTATTTTTTTTAATTCTATATATGATTAAGAAAATATTACTTTAATATTTATGTCATAAGAGTAAATAAATATATTGTTTGTTTAGAATTAGATGATTCAATTATAAATATTTAATAAAAAATACAACATTGGTAAAAATGTCTATTAATAAATTATAAGACAGTAATAAAACTATTACATAAAACAATTAAATTAGAATATATATATGTAATAAAATTAGGAAAATATTAATTTTTTTAAAATGATTTTATCAATTATTTTTCATAAAAAGTTATCAAAAATGGATTTTTTATATAAAAACTTCATTACAAAGGAATAGAGGAAACATAATACAATTTATTAGACAATGATCAAACAATTTCATTAAATAGATAATCAATATTAAACAATCATAGTTAAATTTTTATTGAAACACAAATCTCTTAAAATGTTGGTGTCATTTCAATCGTAGGACCTACTAGAGAATTGGAATAAAATAAAAATTAAATGACACAAATAAAAATATATTCATTTTATAATGTATCTATGGGTATGAAGATACAAATTGTGTATTAATATAAGTGAATAACATAAATATCTCCCAATGAAAATAAATTAAGGCGAGCTCCCCCTACATTGAAAAAAACATTGATGTGAGAATTAACCAATTATTCAATTATATGAGTGAAATGTAAATCTACATAAAACCAATGGGAATATAATATAAAATTATCAAATGTTCATAATCAAAATATCTTAGAAGGTCAATGATAAATGAAAATTAATATAACCTAATGAAATGAAATATAGATATAAAATACATTACACTTGGTAACTTTCATGTCAAAAACACATCAATGAAATAATTAAAACTGTAACATAAAACACCCTGATATATGATTTATTAATAATAAAATATGTCGATGGGAAATTATATACATCATATAAGTCAAATTGGTTTCAATATTATAATATACATCAATGGTTGGAAATTGTAAAAAAATACATTACCTCAAACTTTACTTTTGTTTAATGTGATTTAACTGTATATATTATGATTTTAAACATGTTATTAATTAATTATGGATCCACATTCTTATTTGTAATATCATATTTTATCCTTTTATAACTAATTATTAAATTTTTTTCGTAGTATTTCATCATTTCAATTATTTCATTTCTTATTTACATTATTTTCTCACACATAATTTATTAATTAAGATTATAATCATTTATATAGGATATAATTAAACCATCCCCGCAATTATATTAGTTTTATAAATGTCATATTTATTTATTTAATAATTATTTGAAACAAATATCTAATGGTGGATATGTAACATGGATTTTATCACATTGTGGATATAGTTGGTGGTACATTTGCATGAGAAACAACATAATTCACTTGATGGGTTAAAGGGTATGGAAGTGGATAATTTATTCTACTTGTATAATTAATTTTATTTCATTCTCACCATATATAACCATTATTTAAATCATTACTAAATACTATTTATGTGGTTAATGGAAGATAAATTTTATATGTTTTTGAGGTAGCACTGCAACCTATGCATGGGCAATGGATTTGATTCACATTTGTTGTATGGGTTATATTAATAGTTTTAAATAAATAATATAACATATCAATATATGTGATATACTATTTTTTATCATATTTAATGTTTCAATACATAATTTATGGTCATAAAAGATTGTTTCAAAGGAAGTATCATTGTGAATATAATTACCTTTACAAAGAAAAACATCCACCAGATATCTTCAAAAGGACTATCCAGATAGTTTTTATCAATTAAAATACCTCTATAATTAATAATTAGATTTTCTGGATGTATTTTTCTTCTATTTTTCAATCCAAATAGATATATATATATATAAATAAGTGAAGGAATGGTGTTCCCTTTAATAATTATATATGTGTTCAATTATTATAAACTCCATAAAAAATTTAATAGTGGGAAGTTATACTCAACATATGATTTAGTGAAATTAAAAAAATATTATAATGTATGAATTTTAAGGTCCATCCCCATATGTAACCCATATTAACAAACATGTTTTAAAGATTTAATTCCCTAATCACTAATTTTTACATTTATTTACAATTTTATTTGTCACTATGGAAATTAAACATTTTAACCTAAGAAATTAATCATTTATGACTAAAATAAAATAATACATATTAAATTATTAATAAATATTTATTCTTAATTTTAAATACAATTTTTTAAATATAAATTAAATGATATTAATTTTTTTTAAAAATGTCATGTAACTCACAAAACCCTATTTTAAACATTATATTAGTAAATATATTTTTCGGTCATTAATAATCATTATGATGAATATTTTATTTCAAATTATTATTTAAATTTATTTATATTAAATAAAAATATGTAATCAATATTATTAAACTGAATTTGAATATGTGGTATAATGAGATTTATAATAGAACATGATAACGCGGTGTGAATGTGGTGTCTAAGTAAAATTCATTCTTCATGAAATGAATTATTATATATTATTTTTTCATTGGAAATAATACAAATATGGTTTTATATTTAAATATTTATATTTATAATTAATTAAATTATTTTAAATAATACTATTTATGAGTTATAGAAAAAAATTAAAAGAAGGAAGCATTTTTAATTAAAAATTATTTTACATAAAATGTTTTTTTGTTTATATAAATTAACATATACTAAAATTAAATATCATGAATATTAATATATATATATATATTTTTATTTATTTATTTTAAATATAACTAAATAATAAATTTTTAAATTAAATTTATATTCAAATCATAATGTTAAGTTTAATTTTCAAAAATTAATCATAGTTTTATAAAAAGATCCATTTTCAGAATTCAGTAAAAAAATAAAACATTTATAAAAATATTATTATTTTTCCGCTGGGTAAATTTGATACTATGGCTTCAAATATAAATTTCATTGAATATGAAATAAATTTTAAAAGTGGAAAATATCTAATCTTGTTAATTTAATACAGATATCCAAGACAACATTTTTGAAAAAATGTATTTTTTATAACATATATAAATCAAAAATTATTAAGTGAGTATTATAAATAAATATGTGTTTAGATGGAACTTTATAAATAAATTATAAATAATTTAACCATATTCGGACATTAAAATTCTATTTATAGGTTATAATGGTCATTAAAATATAATATATATACCATTTATTTTATGGTCAATGTTATTTGTCATAGATTAAATAGAACATTGTCTTCACTAAAATAAATAGGTTGTTTTATTCATACCATATTGAAGAAATTTATTACATATAATTTTATTATGCTTTCAAAAATCAATGTTTTTCTAAAAAATCCACTTTTTAAAACCCCACATCATTAAAATATTATCTCAAAATATTTATAAAAGAGTTAATTGGAAATGTGATGGTTATATGGACTAACACAACAGTTATTTTTTATGCATGATATTTTTTCAGATGTAAAATATGTATACAAATGAAAAGTGACTATAATTATGTACCATGTTAGAGATTATTAATCAGCATAAAATGAATGACCAAGAGAATGTTAAGGATGAATAAATAATAAATCCATTGTGAGATAACATAACACTAATACATCATATATTATATAATTGGATATGAATTTTGTTTCAAGATATTTTTTCGTAAGTTAGGTAACTATTTACCTATCAAAGAATACAAGGAAATATATATACTTGATATCCTTCTATTTTATAAGGACAATTATATTCATTTTTGTGACATATATCTAATTCACCCCTTTTTCCAAAAAATAAATATCATATATATATATATATTGGAGAAATAAAATTTACATTTAACTGATATTTAAATCACCCGAGAAGTAAAAATATATTAAATAGATATTAATTAAGATAAATATCGTGTCGATAATTCAATATAATACCCAAATGAATATTATTATATAAATCTCAATTTTTTATCAATAAAACCAAAGTTATATGAAATATCATTCAACAAATAAATAAAATCAACATCATTAACATTATATAATTGTTTAAACTAAATGGTTTTATCATACCCTTCAACATACATATAAAAATTCAAAGAATTATTCCTCACAAATAATCCAAATCCTTATAAAACATTTCCCAAACATTATTTGATAACATGCAATTCCAATCTCATTAAACCTCAAAATGTGAAGGTTTGTGTTTTTTATCTTTTGATCTAAATTAATCTACAAATCCATTGATTTTATCTTATATTCAAAATTTTATTTATTTTAAAATTACATATTATTTAAATAATTAACACAACCCATAGAGGTTTCATTTTTTATATAAAAATATCCCATTAATATAAATATTTGTAATATTTAATTCATGATTCCTAATACATTATTTCTCCATCCATTTTAAGTGGACATATTTTTTATCCTATCATATTATATAACACTTTTAATTTGATTTTTAACCGAATAATTCCTAGGTTATTCAAATTTATGACAACAAACTATAAATGGATCTCTAAGAAGAAATATATGTTACTCCATTGAACTCAAAACTTTTCTCCTAAAAATTCATCTCCATATTATCTTGTTTTACATTCATAAAAATGTTGTACCATTCCTTTGATAAATAATACCACATGAATATTTCATCATTTTTATAGTAATGTAATCAATATATCTATCGTCTATGGACTCCACCAATGAATCATTAATTAGAATATATTAATCCCATCTTTAGTGAGTTTTAGGGTTCATTATGGTATAGGTTTTTTATCATACATCAAGATAACTGGTTAGCAATAATCCCAATATCATTCATCTATATCACCTTTTCTTTTGGTTCATCAAAATAACCAAAATTACCTTTACATTCAGATATAATATTACTTCTCGTGGTTCTAGACATTTAATAAAACAGAAAAATTGGGTGTTAAAAACAATAGTCATAATAGAAAACAATTACATGCATTATTGGACACAAAAATCATGAAAAATTAATTTTCAATCTATGATTCCATAGGTTTAACCTAGGTAATTAATATTCATTATTATATAAAATTTTTGATTGTGTTTTGTAAATATAATGTGAATTATTCTGAGTTAATCCTCAATATGTGTCAAACCATGTGCACTTAAGACCATCTTTTAGAAACTATGTGATGATCGAGTCAAAGAACAATACACCCATTTCAAATATATTAAACATAGGTGTAAAAATTTTAGATCTACATCCATTTATGTTATACAAAAAATTATAACATTCAATGAAAAATTATATAATCAAGACCTTACACAAATTTTAATGTATTCTTATATAATTATCATCATAGGATTCTATACGGTTATGTTACCTATTTTATGTTCTATTAAATCTAGTTATAAACGTTTCTAATAAATATCCTACTACATGAAATGTATATTCCCCAATCCCAGTATCTTAGAGATGGTGGTTGTAATAATTTTTTATCACATAATACACGAAATATCAACATGAAGAACTGAATAGTTAAATATTATTGGAAAACTATATAAATAAAAATGTATTGGATGATAATTTAACAAATGAAGTACAAAATAGTTAAATTTCTATAAAAAACACTTAAAATTCAAAAATGATTCCGTATTCATGTTATATGCAATGTAAATATAATAATTATGAGAATATATGTTCCATTAGTGATT
Source organism: Viscum album (assembly GCA_963277665.1). Lineage (NCBI taxonomy): Eukaryota > Viridiplantae > Streptophyta > Magnoliopsida > Santalales > Viscaceae > Viscum > Viscum album. The sequence goes on along the minus strand of OY728146.1, from coordinate 1,211,521,403 downwards.
TTTTACATTAGAAAAAATGATGAATCAATATGGATTAAACAATGGGGTATTTTAAATAACTTTAAAAATAGAGTATTTAATAAATTAAATTAAAATCATTATTTGATAATCCCTAATCAATATTGAAATGTAAATAACTAAAAAGAAATGTCATTTAATCAATAATTTGAGCACAAAATGAATTCATGGTAATATAAATTACATAATACCATGTATAATACTAAATAAATTCTAAATGAAAGTAATTATTAACATCTCATACGATGAAATCTGACATCATGATAACTATAACATCCGACCATTCACAAAGATAATTTATTTAATGATTAGGTATATTTCTCCTACATAAATATGTCTAGTCTTATAAACAATCTCATGAATTTATTTATGAGTCAATATTCTATACAACCCATTAATTTAATTACAAATTCTTGATCATATATTGAATGATAAATTTAATTAATAAATAATATAATACATAAACATATAATCTTATTGAGTAAAAAATACTTATTATAAAATATTTGCCCAAATTATTATATAAATTTCATTGAAATCACTGTATGCTATAATGGCCTAAATTTTAGAAAATGATCTTATTAGGATACATTGAATTTTGATATTTTACAAGAATTTTATGTCTAATTAAAATTGATTACAACAATTGATAGTTTCGAGGGAATGATAATGATCACAAAAAATAATCAAGAAAGTGAATGTCAGTAATTTTATTTGTTACAGTAATTATAAAGCATCTAGAAAATGAAAAATGCTGGTATTTTTACAACATATAAATGTTTTTAACATTTATGAAAAGAAATTCCATTAAAACATCAATAAATATATTATTGAGTAAGATACTGTTTTTACCATGAAATTAACATTTTAAAATTTATTATTTATTAAATAATTGTAAATGTATTTATTTTGAAATGAAAATTTAAATTATTAAATGTAATAATTAATAAATGTAGTTACTATGAGAATAGGGTTTTTCTGCTCAATTTGAGTACCTTAATATAAATATTTCATTCACGTATTTAATGAATAATTCAAAAACCTAACATATTTGGAAGAAGAAAAAAAGCATACATTTAGAACATTTTTTAATAAAATAAATAGTCATAAGAGATATATACTATTATATCAATATAAAATATTTAAATAATTAAATAAAAAAATTTACAAAATAAATAAATAAGAATAAAAATCATTTTCATCTAATAGAGAGATAAATTTTTATTCTCTAAAATGAAATGTATTGGGAATTTTAAATACAAATGTAAAAAATTGTACTTATAAATGACACATTTATGAATCAAGAATGGGTAAAAAATGAAATTGTCTTATTAGATAGTTATCAAATATATTCCTTCAATTGAAATTTGATAATAAACAATCCTGATTCAAATGATAGTGAATATAAAATATCTTAACACATTAGTTAATATTTAATTATATGATCTATGAGAGAAATAAAATCCAATGAAATATTAAAAAATTAATATTGAAATATTCATGACAAAAAAAAACAATGTTTCAATAGATAAACTCATATAATATGATACATGTATTACAAAACATTTTTTACCAAGAAGACAAATTGAGGTGATATACCCTTATAATGATCATTATGTTCATGTGATAATTAATAAATGAATATATAATATTTATATAATATAAATAAATAAATAAAAATTGATACAAAATAATATAATCAATTACCATTACACACAAAATGTTAAAAGTTCAATGAATGTTATGATTTAATATAACCGAATTAAAATCATATTGAGTTATGAAACACGTACCATGATAAAATATTCAAGTTACATACCCACTGTTAAAATATTTAAAATTAAAATATTCTATAATATGAATTAATAATTATTTCATGGTAAAATATTTATTTTCGTAATTATATAGACCTTATAAAATTTTGATCATAATAATTAAATTTTCTTCATTTATTGGAAATTGAGACAAAATCATTCACATCACATGTATCATTAGTGGAATAGTAATTAAAAATATGAATAAAGGATTTGATCATGTTATTAATTTATATAAGAAACATATTCATGATTATAGTATCATATGTTATCCTATTATAACATATTATCACATGTTTATTAATAATATTTAAATATTATAATTTTTGCAAGTATTAATTTGCTTATTTTTTAATTTGTGGTTTGTAATGAATGTAAGATTTATTAACAATGTAGTATAATTATATCTCTCAAAAATTATATTAATTTCATAAATATAAAATTTAATAATTCGATATATTTTTATTATAATTATTCAATTTTGTAAATTGATAAGGTATCACATCACATTGGGGAGTCGGTATGTCATATGTAGGCACTAGTGATGATATTAATAATCTAATGTGTGATGGGAATACGATTGTATAATAAATACAATTATAAGAATTGATATATTTTTTTATTTAAATTACTTATTTATTAAATCCATTAGTATGGCTATCCATGTGATTCAGAGATGGAAAAAAATTACATCAATTTGTACGGTGGTGTTTGTTATACACGTGAGTGATGGATTTGATTAGAATTTTATGTAGAAGGAGATGGATAAATATTAAATCATAAAAATATATAATTATATGGGAAATAATATTTAATATTATATTTGTAGTGTTACAAAATAATAGATTCTAGTAAAGGATGAAGTAATAAAAATAATGAGCTTAGTGAAGACAAATACCATTGCATAAAAGAACCATCATTTTATATGTTTCTAAGTAAACACTCGGGTTAGATTATTTGGAATTCCATCATATCCAAAATGAGTATAAGTATTATGGGGATTAATTTGTATAGGTGTGTTGAAATTTTTTTTTTATATGCTTGAACAAGTTTGGACAAAGAATATCATTTTATAACTGAAGAGGAATGAATTTTTTTAAATACCCAAAACTAAATAAATAATTTGAAGTGAATCCCACTCTAATGTCCTATAATGATGATATATAATTGATTTTAGGTACGTTATGGTATATAAAAACATCCAAAAAATATATGAATACTTTTCTAAAACATGTAATTCAATTGTCCTTTATGTATTATTAATTTTTCCATTGTAGTTCTCACCATGGTAACATTATTTTATAACATAGGTAATTTATCCACTAAGACTAAATGAAATTAATATTAATATATATTTTGGAGTTAAATATTTTCAAATTAAAACATATTAATTAAATAATTAATATATTTATAAAAATAATTTCTAACATAGATGCATGTTACACTTAAAGCCACATGTTGAAATTAATCACAGTAAATTAATATTAATTTCTATATATTTAATTCGGAAAAAAATATGTTTTGAATATAATATAAAATAAAAAATGTCCAAATGGTGTGAAATCTATTTTTTGAAATTCAATTCACATTATTGGAATAAATTAATTTAAAACTAAATGAGTGAACATTATGAATTTTTTTCATTTAAAAAATTCATTTTTATGTAATATATGATTTTATATTAAAAATATAACTATATATATAATGTATTAGATTTTAAATTACTATAGATACATATATAAACAGTAAATTTCAAATATATAATGATGTATAATTTATTATATTTATTAAGTAAAATGGAGAAAAAATATTTAGTTAAACACATTTTTCATAAAAATATGTTTTTAGTTCTACAAAAAAACTCATAAATAAATTAGGTATAAATAAGAATTAAATTAATGTAATTAGTTTAAATAGATATAAATTATAAATATTTTAATTTAAAATAATTAAATCATAATTGTAATTTTTGATCATATAATTCCATTACTAAAATTATAGATTTACATAAAGTGATTTCTCATTAATCAATAAAAAATATCCCTATTCAGAAAAATAGAACAATATAATCAAAATTTAGGATTTATATTCAGATTTTGGGAAAAATATTATTTGTTAAACTATATTTTTTATAGTTGTAAATAATTATTTATGTTATTTCATAGAAATGATCTCTAAAAGTGATCTTTTACAAAAATGTATTTCTGAATAAACATATACATTACAAAAAAATTTGAGAGATTATCACTATTTAATTTCTATTGAATATGAGAATTAAAAGTATTTCCAAAATATTTATATATTATTCATATAGATAAATTAAATTGCTAGTTTATATTGGAAATATTTTAATAATCTATTTCAAGGGTAATTTATAAATGGTGTTACCTATCATATATGATACAAAATAGAATCCTCGTTTTATATCACATGGTATTACAAATCGAAAAACATAATACATGGATATATATTTCATCATATAAATTGATCAATGTTTTTGGAATATATTAAACATGATTTTAATTAATTCATATAACAGTAACAATTTTTTACATTAATTTCCCTTTCTTTTTATAAATCAGCATCTGGTTGTGAACTTATAAATATAATCACACTATATATTTTGTATGAACAATCCCAAAATTCACTATAACTTTACGAAACATTAGGAAATATATCTATTCATTTTTAATAAATTTTTATTTGGATTTACATTATAATTTTAATTTTCATTCCATGGTTTACAAAGGTAATTTTTGTACTATTTCTCTTGAAGTTATTCATTGTTTCACATTTTTTAATATCATGTAATCCCTCAATATTTTTTATGTGGATCTCAAATATTCATATAATGTTCTTTTTGTTTATATATTTTAATAATTTTCGAAAGATTATCTTATAATTACAAAGATTCATAATGGTAGTGGAGGTTGGAGATTAGCATTATTATTCTACTCACATTTACTTATTTTAATGTAGTGATGTATGGGATTATATTTTTTACGGTTATATCATGTGTAATCATAATGATATCATGATTTTTGGTATTGGGTGATCATGGAATGAATGATTAAAAATATGAAATTTCATTATAGAATTAAATTGGTTTATTATTATATATATGACATTATCATCTAAAAATATTATGGTTTATAAATAAATTTTCATGATAGAGTTAAATATATTTTTAATTTTAATTCTGAAATTTGTAAAATATTTTAAATTCTATAATGTTGTTATACTAAGAAATTAAATAGAAATTTTAGAATGGGAGAAATATATATATAATATATTATAATTTAATTGATTCATCAAGAATGTTTAATTGAACATATATTTATTTATGTTAATGGAAATTAGAAATGAACCTAATATTTCTTGTCTGGTTGATGAAATATTAAATCTGCATATTTTAATTAAATTGTAATCTGTATTTTAGTTCTAAATTGGGAAAAAATGGAAGAATTATTTTATAATTTACAGATTTTAAATGATCAGGCATTAGGTTACTTGTGGTTGTACTCTAAGATGCAATCATCTTTTAAAATAAATTTATAAAGATCAATTAGATTAATATTGATTAAATTATTTTCTTAGTTATCCAAATTAATTTTAAAGAATTGTTGTCATTTTAATTGAACCTATATCCTCCCCCAGACATCAATTGTATTATCTCTTTAATGTTTTTTACTATATGTGAGCCATATAATCTGGTGTGATGTGATCATATGATAAAATATGTTTTACAAGACATGTGTAAGGAGCACCATGTTAAACTACTATTTGTATCATAATATAGTTCGAGAAATAGTGATATGCTCGGTGATATACACAGTGGTTTTAGTGGTGAAACCGGGATGGATGAAATTTAATGAAGTTTGGTTTTCCTATTTGATTTATAAAATATTTGATTATTTATTAATATGTTCATAATTTAAAAATCATATGTCTAATTATATAATTCAAATACATTCCGTTCACCACTACATGAGGCATGATTCTTATTATATTGTATGAATCATTTTTTACGATAGCATAGATAAGTCTTGGAGTAAATAAAATAATATAATGATAATTAATAATATTTACTATAACCCATTTGTTTAATTCTTTATGGAATTTTAAAAATGATTAATATCATATAAAACTATATGAACAATAACTTTTTCCAAGAAGGGTGTTGAAATTATTAGGTGATACTGTTAATGTAATGATAAATATTAATTAAAAAACAACGTAATTTTGGCTAATGAGCATGTACCCAAGTGGTACAGGCTCGTTCTTGGCATCCAAAAGTCCCAGGATCAAATCCCGGGGAGAAATATTTCTCAGGGTACCATAGTAGGGCACTGTAGTAGTACTGTAGCAGTGGGAGAAGACTGTTTCAGGTACTGTAGTGGCAGAAAAACTATATCAGGTACTGTAGTGGTGGATGTATAGTATTAGTTACTATGGAAGTGCAGATATTGTAGTATTATTGTTCACTGAGGTGTACATTGTGAAAAAATGGGGTTGTAAGCCATATATTCAGTCCACTTGGCCTTGGGCCTTTTAGATATGTAGTGGGCCTCCCTCTACCCACACTATAGATGATATTCCATTAATAATAACTTGCGGCTTCAACCCCATCCTTCTAAAAGACAATGTAACTTCGAATATAAAATAGAATTAAATAAATTATGTCTTCCTGAATGAATGTATTCAAAGTGTATATCTAGGATGTGTTTGCAGAATCATGTATTCATGAGAAATTGAAACAATATATCATTCTAATTTAATGTATTTTCATAATTTGTGGTGGTAAAGTGTAAATATATCATGTTTTTTTTTCATCCAATGATACCCCACACATTTTAATAGGTATAATAACCCACAATAGACTTGTATAGTGTGATTTCTCATACAGTCAACTTGGTGAGGAAAAGACAATCAGATACACTCATTATTCACAATCTAGTAAAATATTATTATTTTATTATGCGATGCATGATTGTTACATTTACCATAAATGTGTCTAGAATAATTTATTTAATAATGGGGTTTTGTCACACATGTATCTCTAGATATAATATCCATTAGATTATAATTATTATTATGTCATTTTTGGAAACTGATGTTTTGAGGTATAATACATAACCTATTAGCATTTGTGGCTCTTGATGACTACATTTCTACTATTCAGAAAAGAGTAATAGGTTGGTGAGATGATTTCAAGCACATTTTTTATGGTATTATATGATACATTTTGATATATATATGTTAGGCAGTTTATGGTATCTATGTTGAATTATGGAAGTTTTATATTAGAGAGTCATGTCTGAAGACTTTTAATTTTGTGGAAGAGATGTAAACCTTTGGGTATGTAGTAGTGGGTCACCATCGATTTCAATTATATTATATGATTTTTATTATGACATACTTGTTGTAAAAAGTAAGTAGTATGGATGAGAATATAATATATCATTTATAGTGAATAGTTTTTTAATTTTTTTTCTTTAATCAATAGAATACATTATTCATTATTTCTATTAGAGGATTTAGGGAGGATCTTACCATGTAAACAAATCGTGGTCATGTAATATCTTGATATACTATTTATCAAGTCATCGGGATTTATATGGGAGTTAAAAGAGATGTTAATTTATTGTTGGAATGTTTCATAGTTTTTTAGATATTAGTTCACATTCAGTGATAAATTTTGGATCATTTAGTTTTCTTATTATTATTGTGATTTATCATAACACGTCCATGTACATTGGGGGTTTTACATATACAATGGGATATAATTTTTCGGTGTTTCTATCTTATCCTCTATTTATTTAATCATAGAGAGTATCTCCTCCCATAATCTCTATAATGTACTATATTTGATTGTCAATAATGCATATCCATTTCATGATCATATTTGGAAATCATTATCTCTATATTCCCATATACACTTGATTAGAATAACTACTTGGGGTAGGGGTTACAGAGAATGTCGTATTAAAAGTTGAGGTTATGTGACATTATGGAGTTTTGAGGTAGGAACTGGTGAAGAATTATTTTGTTTCTCATGTATCTATTTCATCTAAGATTAGAATTTGATGTAAACAATAGTTATCGAAAATAAAAAAGTACTTTTAGTCCCCATTTGATCCATTTAATGGATAATTATGTTCACTAAACATACTATGTAAAGTAATATAGGCTTTGAGTTTGGGCCCATGGACTTTATCATGAAACATTCTTCATTTTTTATGTCTTTAAAATTTTTATACACAATGATTATTTTAAAAAATAAATAAATTTTTAATTGTTATTAAATATTCCATGTTCTACAATTAGTGTTTCCTAAATATGTTTTCTATTATAGTTATTCCATGATTTCATTGTCCCCATAAAAATCATTCTACAGATGTTAAGTATGTTCTGAAATAAAATCACCACAAGATTAATGTTAGTGAAGAATAATCATATAGGAGAACACTATGATAATTTCACCACTATATTCCACATAATTACGAGGGATCAAATTCAAATTCAGTGATAGTTAAATTTCATGGTGACATCATGTAGATTTAATTCTTAATAGAATATTCACTAGGCCTAATTTTAGTTGAATATGTTTTCTGGACTAGAAAGTAATTTTTGTTCTTGTTCCTCATAGATAATGATTAGTCAACATTCTCATTTACATTATTTCTGACCATTTATGAGATTTTTTTATTTCATCAAACTTAAAGGTGGTTAGCCTCTATGATATATTTACAATTCAATGTTTTATATCTAGTATTGATAAGTAAGGGATCCATTTTAGGACCCTAGACTATAATTATTATAAAATATTTCCAGATGATGATGTGTGGCTATATCATTTCAATTTTGATTTTCATTTAGATTTCAAATATTTGGTTACAACAATTTTTATAACAATTCCATTAGGTGCTACAACGATTCCAATTCCGTTAGAGTAAATATTAATGCAAAGAATTATCATGAGATATGAGTAATCATAATTTTCATGTGGTTGGATAATATCACAAAGATACTATTTTTTCACATAATGTATTTTAGATAAGAGGGCATATGTATCATCCCTCATCATCTCATTTATCAAGGTGAAATAACTCTCAAACACTTGAAAAGGGATTGAATTCATCTTTTTCATGTGGATGATTATGTAATCAATGGAAATAATATGAAATAGTTTTCAAGAGGTAGCAGGTAATAGGGTATTCATTTCACTTTCATTTATTGATAAATTTACATCTAACAAAGTTGTAACATAAAGGATCTCTATATTTAGATCAATAGATAAGAAATATCTTATTAAAAATTTATCTATGTGATTCTCTACATATTCTATGGGAATAATACGACCATAGAGGGGGTAGCCATCAGTGTCAGTGAGATGATGATGTAGTTCATGTTCATCTGAATTCAATATAGTTTCCTTCAATAGGAAATTCAAATATCATTCTTAGTCATCCAAAAATTATTTCTAATTGGATTTAATTAGTAAATTTAGGAGACATGATTTCAAAACAATAACATAAAATTGAACCTACATTGGAGAATTATTTGGATAGTCCTCAAGTTCATAATTTATTAAAAAACATAATAGAGGTTAGTCTAATCAATATTTTTTATTTAGGGACCCGGAGCAATATCTAATGATGAATATTTTTGGGAGATTTTTTTTTGATAAACACGAAGATCATCATCCAAACAGTGGAAATGTTGTGTTTATTTAATGATAATATTGTCTGATTTAGGATATGGAAAGTATACTATGATACTGATATAGATTCATCCATGCTATTTGGTAAAGTATTAACACTTATGGTTCTAAGGTTGTTTTCAAATCTGACTTCCTTAATGGTAGATATGAATATGAATTCATAAAGTGTTCATCTGATATTTTTTATAGGATTGGGGAAGACTACATTAATTCATATCGTTATGATGTTATGGAATTCTACATAAATAGAGGATCATAAATTTGATTTATACATTTCAAAAAACATCATTTTTCATAATTATTCTACAATGTATGGACCCTTATTAGTTATAGGAACTATATTCAAAAATCAAATAATAATTCCGTAGAGGATTTATTCATCTGGTTGGGTAACCTCAGGGTTAAACTGTTTTGTTTATAATCATGGTATATGTCACATACCTCCCCTTAATATAATGTACATTTTCCACTTTAATTCTTGTTCTAACATACAACCCTGATATTCCCTAATACCACATTTAATTTGATGATGTTTGGACACTTTATGAGTGGAAAGAAGGGGGTACACAGTTTGGGCAGAGGGTTTTCCAAAGCATGCAAGAAAATTGTGTAGCCTTGTCTAGATAATTACAAATGTTTTTAATTTCAATTATTTCCATCATTGGATTTATCAGAACTCACCCCTTTCATCCCCCATTATATACTTGTAGCCATTTTATCCTCCCAAGAACATCAAACCCTCCTTATAAATCTATTTTCATTTGGAATTTGGTGGAGAAACATAAAACTTCCTCAAGTAAGTGAATATCTTCATTAGATCTTTCAATTTTCGTGGTGTTTCATACTCTATTCCCAAATTTCATTCTATCTAGAAGGTAGGGTTTCAAACCTAGGGTTTGAACCTGGTTTTCATGGGCTATTATTTGGGTTTTAGGCTTGATCTTAGGGCCATGTGGTGCATCAGTGGTGTAGTTGAATTTTCCAACACATATTTAAGGGTTTTAACATTTATGGAATGTGATTCTATGGTTATTAAATGATATATGAGTAATATTTTCTTAATTTAAATCCTTATCACACTTACCCTTCTTTATACATTCTTCCAAATTAGGTTTTGGTGATGTTTGTTATGAAATTGTTTTACCTACCAAGTTTGTGTTAAATTGATTGTTGAACATGTCTATTTTATATTTTTACAATTAGGATTATTTTGTAACTCATGTAATGGGTTTATAAAAATTAAATGGGTGCTAAAAATTCTTATTTGATGAATATGGATATGCACATAGTGTTCAATGTATGGTTTTTAAGGGATGTTTTGTGCAAAACATTTGTTATATTTTGTCAAGTGGTTTTTTGAAATCCAAATGGTTTTATTGAGTGGTGTATGTGGTGAAAAGAATTTGTAGCTATTTTTTGAGTTTATTATGACCAGAAATGATGTTATTATATGATAATGTATTTTATTATCTTTAGATAATGGTTTGAGCACATTTTCGTAAGACCTGATACCTAAGAGGGAAAATATGGTCTAGTACGCAAATGATCCTGATGGGTTTTATCCCTCATTCATTGAAAAAAAATGGATTAAAACAACACTAAAAAACTATATGGATTATTATTGGGGACCACTAGTTTATGCTTATGTTCACTGCTAGTGGATCTTGCATGAGAACTGATTTTTCTATTGTTACTTTACATCGTGGTATAAGGTATATGGGGTCGAAGACTACCTAGTTCTTAGGGGTTTTCCTGATATTGGTTATCATTGTCTCTTGTGTATTTAACTTTTTAATATGGTTATTTTTCAGGAAAATACATTAGAATACTTTTTTTTAACATTTCTCATTTTGGGAAAATTACCTTTGATATTATTCACATATAAAATTGTCATTCTTTAGAAATTTTTTCCAGTCACTCTTGTTTATCGAAATTTTCATGATTTTTATCATGCATTGTTTACTCAATGGGATATCTTTATGGTATCATATTGGGCTTATATTCACAGCATTCATACACCCTTTGGGTGTATGTAGACTTGATCATGTTTGAAATAGGTAAAGGCAAGGTCATTAGTGATGGCAGTTCGAGTTGTTAGTCCCCTTCCATGAAGAAATGTTGTGGAGACAGAGTGTGGATGATAACCCCTTATTATGTGGAGTCCATTGGAATGTTTTGATGCTATTTTTATGTTTCATTATGCCAACAATTCTATTTTTTAACCTATGTATTTTTTTGGATTATGTTAATGTCTTGTATGGCATGAATTTTCCGATTCAGTTTATCGATTATTTTTTATGTTTTATCTATCCCTATTCTGGTCAACCATTCCCAAACCAAAATATATGAAACCCATGCACTATTGACATCCAATGGGGATAGATAACACCCTTTGGGACTTATCGTGGGTCGGGTTTTGGTTTTGTTTTTTTGGCGACGATATTTGGTTCGTGAAAAAATGGTTTCAATGGAGGTCAATGTTTTTTTGGTTATATTATTATTTTGGGATTCATCATCTAGACAGGAGCTAAGACTGTCGGGACTCAGAATTTTTTTCATGAGTCTGGGTCTTCACCTGCACCTCTCATGGCATACCTTGTGTCACCATGGGGCAATGGAATTGTTTATTCGAATTCCCATCCAGGAGATCTGTGTTGGCTACAGACTACACGTGTCCATTAGGTATGGGTTAAGTAATTGTTCATTATATTGTTGTAATGTATTTGGATACATTATATTTGATCATATTGATGTAATTTTTCAGAACATTTATACTGATTGTTTCTCTTGTGACTGTTGCATTTCAATAGGAAAATTCCTCCCCTAAAATCTCTCATGCACTAATGGGAGGGAGCCAGAGAGAGTTCTCTATCATCGCTTAATAAGAGGATTGTAGAGGTTATGGATCTGGTTGTTCATGAACTACGATGTAGACCAGCGCATGATCTATCTTCTATTATAGATGATGGGATTATTCCTATGAAGGAAATGGCCAATTAATTTATGAATGATAAGAATCCTACCTTTCAACGTAGCATATAACACTGGGAAGTGGAGGAATTGATCATTAATATAGAGTGAATTTTCACATTACTAGACACACCTGAGGAGGTCTGGGTAAAGTGGTCCTCATTTATATTAGAGGGCCCTAGCTGTAGGTGGTAAGAATCAGTACTTCAATCATGGAAGAATGAGTAGATGCGCTGGAGAGATTTCAAGGCCATCTTCCATGATCATTGTTGCCCTGAGGTCTTGGCATATGCCTAGTCTCTAGAGTTCATGGATTATGTTCAGGTGGATCCTACTATGACAGAGTACAACAATTGATTTTCTAAACTACTTTGTTATACTCCTAAAATTGTATTAAATGACTTAGTAAAGTCCCAAAGGATTTAGAACACCGAATTATATTTTCATGAGTATAAATAAAATTATACAAAATTTAGTAGAACCAACCCATGTAATCCATCCAATTTTTTTTTCAAGAAATCCCATTATAATTTCTAGGTGTTTCTCAGATATCTCTAAGGTGAAAGAAATCACCATTCAATTAACAAAACAAAATATCTACGATTTCACACATAATAAAAATTTAATATATAAAGGATATTATAAAATAATTTAAACATGTTGTTCCCATTAATTTAACTTCAATAAAACTTTAGATATTAATAAAATAAAATATACAAAAAATATATAATGCCTGAAATATTGAATAAATTCCCCCCACTATTCACCATATAACACCCATTCAAGAAGCATCCCATGTATATAATTTAATATACCTTTATAGAGTTTATTTAATAGTTTCCATAAGTGAAAAATATATATTAGATGGAAAAAATACTAAAGGGTACGAAAAAGAATCAATTGAACCTCTACATAACATATAATGTCAATATTCAATCCCAAAAAATTATATTACATAAGTGATCACAAACTAGGCCTGAACAAAAAACTCAGATGATATATAGGTATGAAGATAAAATTTTAAGTAGTCTACCAAAAAAATTAACACATATATAATCATTAATTAAAGATCCATTTTAATGATATTATAACATTCAAATGAAATATATTTTTATTTATATATTCATAAATAATTTTCATTTAAAATGAAAATAAGAGACTGTCTACACCATTAAAAAAATTACTAAAAAATAATGAATATCAAGAATTCATTCTGTTTAAAAAGGAATGAACTATCATATAACAGCTTATAACCATTTACCCATTTAAATATAGAGTAATTAATCATAGAATGATATGTGAAAATAATCTAGCAGGAACCTAAATTAAATAATTAAAATATAATAAAATTATACATAAGACATCTAAACATGATATTCGCAGGAAAATTCACATGCCTTTTCACGTTATATTTTTATCAATAGAAGAACCAATTGGAAAGCCAATTAAGAAGAAAAAATTCTACCTTAGTGACATGAGTTTGATATGGATACAAAAATTGGGAGAATGTTAACCTAAACCTCCCATATATCAATCCATTTTGAGCCTTGAAAAATTAATTGTTGTGATTCATTCAATCATATACATATATATATATATACACACAATCATCTATTCTTGTAAAAGAAAATAAAATTTTCATTCTCACTTTTGATCCCTTCTCATGTATGTATGGGTTATTCCGTAAAATTTATTAGATAATGTGACCACCCTTACATGGTAAATTCATCACATTAAATTAATATATCCATCATGAATAATATGAACGAATGAATAGGTTTTACTTCTTCAATAAATAATTTCAATGTCACTTCAGGTCCATTTATTAATCATTATAAACATTCATTATAGTTTTTCATAATAAAAATACTTCAAATAAATATAATTAATTTCTATTCCACTTATTTACAATTAAATTCACATATAATTACATATATATTTTTCACTCTCTCTCTGAATAGAAAAATGAAATCATTTTATATGATTTTTTGACAGACTAATATATATATATATATACTAATGGTCTTAAATCTATTAATAATAATCCATACTCATGGTCATAAGTGAGAATAATTCATCATTGAAAAATATTCATAATAGTGAATGGATTAGAATCCTTTTTTTAAAACACCACACAACACTAAATTCCTCACAAACCACTTTTTAATAATATTGAAAAACAATGATATAATTATTAGTGTTTAAATACTTATTATTATTCCATTATAGTAATTTAATAGACAACCAGTGTAGTGGTAATTCAAATTTTTATTTGGACCATTGGAGAGAAATATATAAAATATAAATTTTCTACTGAATACTAATTGATATATTTTCATATCGTGAAAATAACCATGAATGTACAATATTAAATAATAAAATTTTAAATATTAATATTAAAATTTAAATCCATTATAGTTACTAAAATTAAATGGTGATTCAAAGAGTAAACTATCTAGAACTAACTATGCAAGGTCTAAAACCACAATTAATGGTTGACGGAGCCTTGAAAACAAGATTGCATGCCCTATCAAAACAAAAAAACAAGAAATCAGGTCCAATCCACATAAAGGATAATACCAAGTCATTCCAATGAAAATGTAGACAATGAAAATGAATTTGAAAATATCAGTATAACGAGGTGGGGAGGCCTTTACCGTTAAAGGGGGCACTATAAATCCTAATAAGATATCCCAAAATGGAGATGGAGACAGGCATATTCCTTTAAGGGTTCCCATTAAAGGAAGTGGTTCGAGTAAGAGAGGGTGGGTTAGGATACTGTACTATTTGGTGGGAATATATTGTGGTAAGTTTCTTTAATATTTATTTTTAAAACGTTTCTACAATGCACATGGTGGGGCCATATAGTTTTCCAAATAACAATCCAACTACTAAACCCATTACGAATATCATGTTAACAAACTCAAGTAAATATCAGGGTTTGGTAAACTAAATTCCAACCATTGAATATGGTTTTATAAAATTAAAACATAACTTGATAAACATCCCACTATTAAATAAAATAATGATCTAACATTTCTAGTGGCTACTTATTTTAAATTTAAAGTATTCTTAAATTTAAAATTTTGAAACATGAAATATAAAATAAAATACCAATAAATAAATATATTAGATAACTTCAGGTTTTTATATATGAATTCTCTCAACTATAAGAATTTTTATTGCTAAAAACTCACTGGATTCATAATGTACGTAGTGTTGAAAACATTGAACCTAATAGAGTTCTCCCAAATATGAAACTCCAAAGACAAATAAAATCTAAATTAAACTAAAAATAATATTATTATTGTTATTGACACAATTCAAACAATAAATTCATTAGGATAACTTATATAATTGAGAACTAAATTGAATCACTCCCTGATTAATGGATTCAACTAGATTGGTGGTTTCTGATGTGACAGAGAGGACCACCACCATGAAAGAATTGAAAATACCTTCAAAATAACTCAATCATGTCACTTATTAGATACTTGGTCCATTCTTGCATATAAAAGATGATTATCCAATCCCACAATGTCACTATATATCAAAGAGAACTCCCAATTAGCCATATAGATAGATTAAAAATATAATGAGACACAATTTTTGTATCCCCACCAATAATGAACTATCAATATGGGTTAATAAGATAAAAAAAGATCAAAAATAACAACATTAATTTCATAATTTTATTATTAGTGACATATATAAATATAATTTTTTAGAACTCCATAAAAACCATTCATCAGAATACTCTCTGGGAAATCCCACACAATGGACAATCATGACACACTATGAATTCCTCATAACGTGGACTGAAAAATGGATGTGGAATGAATCATGTAAATTCTACATAAAAGTTAAGGTATAAAACATTACTTGATTTAAAAAATTTGGCATATCATAATATTCCTACAATAATTCCTATGATAACTACATAAATTCAATTGTGTAACAGTAATATAGAATCTCAAATGGTATAAACTATGTCTTATTCAACCATGAAAATCATCCAACGATTATCATATACCTAGAGAAAATAAATAACACCTTATAATATCCATCACCACATTAAATATATAGAATATCTATATGCATTGAAAATGCGCAAGTGAGATAATCGATATTAAAAAATCCATATAGATGAAAGAATATTAATCCCAAAAAGTGAACACTAACTTGAACTATAATAGGAACCACTTAATTTGAATTCACAATAAAAACATACAATGTTCAACCCTATCAAGACCCCTATTCTTGGTATACATTGAAAAATATAATAGAGATCACCAATAAAAAATCATATAATAAAAACATTTTTCAAAAAAGAACATCCCAAATCCTAACACATATAAAAGGAATGTAATAAAAATCACAACTCATTAAAAAGAAAACACTATTAAAAATGAAAACCACTTCTTTATTCCATTATCTATTAGATAAATAAATTTTGAAACCATAATTCTTTACATGAAACCCAATTTTTAGACTCTACTAGAATATCATTACATAATTTTAAAAGTAATTTTAACAAAACCATATACCGACCATTTTATATAAAACATATTTCAATTCATTTTAGAAATACCCCATTTCAAATTTCATTTTTTACATTTTAAAAAGAATTTATACAAGAAATATCATATAATTACAAATTTAAAATTTAAAATCTATTATAAATTTGAAATGATGATACTAAAATTTACAAAAAAAAATTCTACGACATAAATTATTTCTGTATTTTAATAAAACTACTCTTTTTGTTTAAAAGTAAAAAAAACACAATAAATAACATCATATAAAATAAAAAAAATCTCCATGAGGGACTATTAATTTTGCATTATATTAATAAATTTTCTATAAAACTATCTAAAAATAATCCAATTGACATTTTGATTTATTTTTACCCTTGTACATAGTCTATTTATAGATCATAATGTCTTACAAGCTCCCCCTAAAAAATTGTTTTACTCATGTTTTTATCTTACATGTAAAATCAAAATATATCACAGATTAATAAAAAATCCTTTCAACTCTATTCCACAAAATAAAATTCATAAATGGCATATATTTAATATTCATGTATAGAAATACATTAGCGGGCTTTGTTTTAACATGGTAGGTTGTAATGTGGAACAAGTAGAGGACATGTCTCCCAGGAATAAAATACCATATCTACAATAAACCAATTATCATGAATAATATGGTACTTAATGATCCATGTCCTTATTAAGTATTTTGACATTGATACAATATTTTCATGAACCATACTGATATAAATCACTTTTGGTTGTCCAAATCGACTCAATACACCACTATGTTACCCCCTTTTTTTGTGCTGAAATGTTAAAATGTTTCAGAGGAAACATAATAGAATCAAATATTCCATTGATAATACATAAATAAGTATAGTACATTTATCCAATATTTTCTCATTATGTTTACATTCATTTTAAATCAATGAAAAATCATATAAGTAGAAAAATATATAAAACATGCATGATATTATTTATACAATTTTATATTTGATAGTTCCATATATGACCCACCAACTACATCATAAAGAACTAAAACATCCACTACTATATAATCTATAGATATAGTGCATCCATAAATAATCATAATTTAAACTTGGAAAGTTCTCTTTGGATAGAACAAATATAAAAGAATGAATATAAAAAAATTATTTCCATTCGACTCGGAGTTCCACCATCTAGTCTGGAAAAAAATATAATCCATGAATTGTTACATACTAATAAAGTTAATAAAACTATTATGATATATAGTCATTGGAATAAAATTCCCATTATTCCACAACCCAAAATCCGACATTAATACCCATCAATTAAATATTTCTATTCAATATAGTTTTTCTCCCTAAATAAATTTGTGTATATATATATAATTTTTCTCATTTACAACAAAAATAATGTTGATTGAAACCTTTAAAACTATTTTTTAAAAATAGATTAATAAATATACTTTTTACGCTATATAAAATTTATATGTCTAATAATTATTAATTTTATATCAATTACCCATTTTTCAATACATTCATTTAAAAATAGATAAATTCGTAAAAATATTATCATTGTAACCAATGTGCTACTTAGGTAATCCATTATATGGTTTTAAAAATTAATAAATTTTTAGGACTGTATAAAATAATGATCATCCATAACACATATTGTTTCCTTCACTTGACTAAATAAGGGGAACAATCTCATATGTAGGACATTTTAAATCTCTAGGACACTAAAATGAATATGGTACTAAAATAGTGAAACATATATAACTGCACTATCGAAATAAAACCCCATATTATCCCATGGAAAATAAATATAGGTGAGTTGTTCATATATATATATATATATATATCCTTATATATAATCTTAATGAAAAAAGGAAAACAATTATTCCTTCTCACCCACAAACCCTTCTAATGGAGGTATTCCTCAATCATAAACATTATCAACCAATATTAGTTCTATTTCATGATTTAGTTATCAGATCAATAACTTTATGGGGTCAAATTCTATGGGTTTTGATTATTAATGATTTTTTTATATTTATTATTATTATATATTTTTCACTTGAGTAATATACAATAATATTATATTCTTGAAGAAATTGTATATTACATTATTTTTTATTATCTTTATAATCATACATAATTAAATATATATATATTTGTGTGTGTGTTTTTGTGTGTGTAATAATTTGTACATAGATCCCAACCCATAATATCAAATATTATCTTGATAATTTGTTCATTTATCAATTAATATACAGCCATGTCTATGTTTATTACCAAAAAATTAACTATGAATCATTATTTACATAATTCCCAATTAATTAATATTTTTATTTAACACAAACACACACACAGACTCATATATATATATATATATATATATCATAATAGATTGATGTAAATCCATTTAAAAAAACAAATCATTAATATCCTGAAAAAAATTATAAATGTTAATTTTATAAACAGTTGTGCAATTATTAATTATAAAATACAATTTGGAAATACATCCTTATAATGAAATAAACCATCATTGTTTGAGATTAATGAAAACTGTGTTTGCGATAATCAAATGAAATAGAAAAACACATTATTTGATATATATTCATAAATTATATATATTTTTAACAATTTGACCCTCCTAATAATTTACAATACATTCATTAGGTAATATGAAAATAATTTTAGAGTACGTGAAATCAATATTTATAAAATAAAATACTCAATAATGTTATAACATGCCTTGAAACAATAATGAGATTACTGAGAGCATAGACATTTTTTGTTGGAAACACTAAATGAATATTTAAAACACCTGAAAAACATTAATAAATCATTTGAACTACCAAACAAGTGATAAAAAAATTAACATGAACAATATATAAAGAAAATTAAAATAATGAAGGGGATGGTGGAATAGATAGGAACTTTATCACCTCTATTTATGTGCATGTAATCTCTTAAAGAGCGCCTTATAATGTAAGATGAATGGTGGAGGATTTTAAGGGGTGTCCCACTCGGTTATTTGAGTTGGGTGTATAAGTAAGAGAGGTTGGTGAAGATGGTTTTTATGGAAAATGTGTGTGAAAAAATTAGGAAAAATAAAATTTTTTAAATGCATTGTCATTTTAATCTCTTTGGACCCATTGATGGCTAAATAGATGGAATAATGTACACCCCATTATAGACCTCATCAGAACCAAATGGGTCAGTTATATGGTGGTGAAGTGAATGAACTATCCATCTAAAAATGTTCACTAAACTATCTGCCTAATTTTCTGGACATAAACATTGTTCAAACATATAATGGTGTAACTATAGTAAAGTATTATGTCATAACATTTATGTACTTTCATAATAAAAATCCAAAACACCCCATATATAAAAAAATTCCAAAAATTAATATTATAATTAGATAAATACTTGTCATGTTGGAGCTTTTTTTCTAATATGGATATAATTATTTGAAATAAGAAAATAAACTCACAATATTGTGTTTATTGATGTGAAAAATTACATTTTAATATAATAAATCGTAAATATATAAAAAACTATAAAAAATTAAACCTATGTTTCAAAATGATAAAAATATATTTTTAATTTAAACAAAATATCATTAAATTTATAGTTTAACATATATAATAAATATTTACTAAAGAAACATTTGTCAATAATTATTATGTCATGAATAAATCATGATGATGTCACAAAATATATAACGTCCCAGTTTTGGAAGCCACCCATAGGCGCCCCATACAAGGTTGGACACATGGCCTCATGTGCATTTTTTTTGAAAACCAGAGGCTTCCAACTAGAACCGAGGGCCTTGGGTTTGATTATAGTGAAACAATGTCCTCATTGGTAGATTAACACAGTGGATGTAGAACAAAAATCAATAGAAGAAGCAGGAATCATACATAAAAAAGTAAATCGTGGAAGACTGGAAATAATAAAATAGAACACACACATATATATAAGAATGATGCATAACACATCTATCTAGGAAATCCTCCAATTAAATCACAATGATGAAATACAATAGTACTAAACCAAGAAAAAAAGAAATCATGTAAACAACTCCTCAGCATCGCAAGCCATAGCTTGGTCCCATGCACTCATTCTACACAGAAAATCAAGTACAAGATGTAAAAGGGTGCTTTCCCTTATCTATACCAGCAACAATGTAATATGTTTGGGAAGAAATGTATGGCTAAAAAGGTTGTGAGACTAAATTATAGTAGGAAACCACCACATGATCTATGCCTAACTGTTAGTGAATATATGGAAGGTAATAAGTACATAATGTTGTAAACAAGGAAGTACTCATCAGAAAAAAATAGATAGTTTCAAGGAATTCTGTTTCATATATCAAGAAACATCTAATCAAAACTATAATGAAAATATGTAATCCCAATCATCTAACCCTTTTTAATGTACTCACAACATATCCCCTCTGTTCTTACCTTGCAATACAAGAACGAAACTAAACACAAAAGGTGATTGAAAATCATGGCTGATTATCACCTATCGACCAATCAAATTTCTAATGATCTGCTAATGTGTTTAGAAGAAGTGGGGTCAAATCCTCAGCGATGATACTTTTTAATAGTTGTTTGTTTTTAGTGGATTATATTATTATTGGGGGGGTTGTTATCAGAGCTTATTAAATGATTGATTCATTAATATTGAGTCAACAAATTTATAAATATTTTGGTGGGTTCATTTTTAGGGAGTTATACTTGCGATATCCTTGATCTTATAATTATATTGCATTTTAATTCACACCCACTTCACAAGATAACATTTATTGAAATTACTAAGTGTTACATAATTAATCCAAACCAAAATTTTAATGACCCAAAGATTGATTAATAGAAATCCCTCTTGATCTTATGTCTCTTTATATAAAATGTTTTTATAAAATGTCAACTTCTTGGGTTTTGTGATAAGAGTTGTGATCGTTACTTTTATAGTCGTTTAACAGTTATCACATGATTAGTATAAATATAAGGGTTTAACGAACCCAATTTTACTCAGACAAAGGAAGTGATATACTCATCCAATAGAATTGATCCATACAAAGCCCATTTGTTAGAGCTTGGAAAAGAGGTGGCATATTTTGACTTTTCTCTTGACCAAGCCCATGCTGAGCTCCATTATGTCATGATCGAACGAGATTGTCTATGGGAAAAGTGGAAATTGATAGAGATTACCACTCAAGCGATGTTATCCGAGCCACCCCAAGAGTCTTTCACAATCGCACACCTTACCCTTAGGACATATGTGACTATTTTTAGGGGTTATGTAACAAATCTCTAGTACTATGTTCATATATATTATTTTTGTATATAATCATAAATATACCTTCTTGTCATTATCGATACATTATTAATAGTTTGTAAAGTACAAATAGTATTTGTAGTTATTATTTAATTAAGAATTTTATTTTTTTTAAATTAAGGGATTTTTGAATCAAATTATATTTTAATAATATATTATTATTATTATATTAATTTCTATTAAATATTAATGATCTTATAATTATATGAATGCAGTTATAATTTTTATTAAGGTTTGAAAGCCATTTCTATCAAAACCTGTGACTTTTTGATAAATGTAGATTTTTAGTTTAAAACTGAAAATTTACGTATTTAGAAAGAATTTTAGATAAATTAAATGTTAATTGTGGAATCAAGATGTCAAAATTATCCAATGGTGAATTTTTTATAATTTTCTGAGATAGTCAAATTTTTGGGTAAAAATTAAACACCGTTTAAATATATATTCTGTTTTATGACATCATAATGACCCAATAGTGATGTAATAAAATTCAATAATATTTATTTTCGGCCAATATATGTTTTACCATTAAAATAATTTGATTTTTAGTTTTTTTGACTTACATTCTAAATCATTAATGGACCCCTCAAGACTTATTAAACACCTTGTCTTTTTAAATTAATTTCCTGGGAGGTGTGACTCACCTCCTCATAAAAAACCCTATTATTTTAATAACTTCTGACTTTGGCCTTATAAAATATTGTATTAATCTTACCTTTTCCTAAAATTATGGGCAAAATCCATGGGATGGTTTGTGGTTTGGATTAATTTAATGTAAGGGGTCCCAAACCTAAAATATAAAGAATTCTATCACCTTTCTTATATAAACCCACGCAAGATCCCACTAACTTCTCACTCAAAGCCTTTGGAGTTTGTAAAAACTCTTCCCTACTCTCTCTATAATCCTCCCAAGGTGCCCCAAGATCCCAACAAGCATCTCACAAGCCTCTCTATATCCTTTGGAAGCACAATTCCAAGTAAGGGTTTTTCTTCCTTTCTCATTTTGTCCAATTTTCTTTAAGTAGTTTTGTCATTTTAATTTCAATTAATAATGTTGGGGTATGGTTTTTCAACTCACTCATACTGCCCCTTTATGTTTGAATGATGAGATACCCTTTCTCTCTAATTACATTCCTCTCTTGTACACCTGTTACTATGCCGAAATTCTGAAAGGAACTCATCTCTCCTCATTTACATTCAAGCAATACTTTTGTATCATAAATCTAAATTCCATTAAAAGTATTGGAACATGTACCTATATTACATCCTTACTTTTCATTACATGTAAATATTATGAGTAACCCCTTTCTCTATTATCTACCATTTTAATGAATTCTTATGTCACGCCATTACATTGTGGAAATCGCACCGATTTTCTAAGCCAATGCCATTGTGTAGTGAATACCATACCCATTTCCCCTTAAAGGGTTTTCCACTTTATGCACATTTAATTATTTATTACAAATTTTCATGTATGAATTCCATATTTCTTTATCATGGAATAAATTATTATGTTTTATGAATCCATGTTTTATGATACATGTGGCACAATTATGCATGAAATGAAATGTTTAAGAAGGGTGCACCCTTATAGTGCTCCAATGAATTGGGTAAAATATAGTTTCATGATACGTCATGTGCAATGAGTTTTGACTCATGCTAATTCAATTTCAATGGGGCTTTACTCGTGATTCATGTGCAATGAGAATTTACTCTTGATCCATGTGTAATGAGCCTTGACTCATGCTAATTCCATGTTAAGTGTTGTTTCCAAATTTCCATGTTATGATTATCATGATTTTCATGCCTTTATGTTCATTTTTATCTTTTGCTATATTAATATTCCTAAAGTCTAACATGTATTCTACTCCTCATGTTATTCCATGTGTATTCCCTTACTGGGCTTTACAGCGCACCCTTTTCTTATGCATGTCCTCAGGTTATCCCATGTAATGATAAGTACGAGGGAATGTAGTGGTCATATAAAAGATGTTTTCAATAAAGATGTTGTATTTCATGTTTCAAGTTTTTATGTAATGATCCTAATCCCCAAAGATACTAAACCTCTAGATCTTATTTGTTGAATCAAGTGACGTTTTATGCAATAAATCATGTTTAATTTGTAATAAAATGCAGGGTTCTCATAGTTGGTATCAGGGGATAGGTTTGGTTATTTTTGAGATTAGGATTAGAAAACCATAGTAAAGCCTTAGAGATAAGTCAAAGTATAATAAAAACATCTGTACGATTTGGTAAGTACTGAGTAAGTCGTTTATCAAACAAATACATCCCTACCTGGATACGAGCAGATAGAGGCGGCTCTGGCATAGATGTATCCTAGGTGTAAAACCCGAAAACACCGCTTTGAGCTAGACTCAAATGGGAACTAGTTCATGACAACGGGCCTTGTTTCACTATTGGTTATGACACTCCCGGGAGATATGTTTTGATAAATTCAAAAGCTAAGTATAAACCCTTATTATGGGAAATAATTTCCCTAAGAATATATGTTAGAAAGTAGATCATGAAAAGACTAAATTGAAGCCTATTGACTCATGGGTTAAGGAAATAAAAGTTTATTTATATTTCATAAACTTTGGTCTTTGGATTACCCTTTATGTGTTACCCCTAAAATTCCTTTTATTTCATCCAATGGCCGGTGATAGGAGGACTCGGGCTAACAACAGGCTTGAAGATCAGTGTGATGATTGTACTAATGAGATGCTCAATCCAATGGGAGTATGAATCGCGAACTTGGTCACGCTTATCTCTTAGCTAACTAATGTTTTGAATAGAAACATGAGTCAAGAGGAATGTTCAACCCCCCCCCCCCCCCCAAGAAAGAACAAGTGGCTATCAAGAGCTTCATGAGACAAAGGCATCCTACTTTTAGTGGATTATCTGATCCCACGATTGCTGAACAATGGATCAACTCCACTGAAAAGATCATCTCCATTATTAAATGTTATAAACAAGGGAAGGTTCTCCTGGATTCTTATCGTATGGAGGGTGAAGCTGATCATTGTTGGATGTTGATCAAAAATACGAAGCATGTAAAGGAGATCGAGGCGTTAGAATGGAAGGATTTCCAAATGATGTTTTTTGATAAATATTTTCTGTGCACCCTCTGGCTTAAGATGGAATGGGACTTCTATTCACTCAAGAAAAAAGATGAAGAATATATTGGAGCGTACAAGGAAAACATCACAAGGATTTCACGATATGCTTCTGGATTTGTCGTTACCCCCGAATGCAACGTTGACCGCTTCTTTGGTGGGCTGAATCCAAGCCTACGGAAAGCATTATAAATCTGTGACTTCGACAACTACGATAAAATTGTATGATGTTCCATAAAGTTTGAAATGGAGATCGAAGGATAACAATGGTATCATGGGGATAAAAAGCGTAAGGTGGACTTCAATACTGGTGGTACGATGGATAAATTCAATGGTGCTAAGAAGATCCATCACCCCACTTTCCAATAGTGCAGAAAGAAGCACCTTGGAAATTCCCTTAAGGGGACGAGGAAATGCTTCAGGTGTGGAAGAGAATGACACCTAGCTGTTAATGGTCGGCAAGGAAGACCCATGGCTGTGACCGAGGAGAAAACGCTCTGTTCGATCCTCAACGCGTTGTTCAATGTATTAATGCAAAGAACTGGGGAATTTGGCAAATCAGTGCCCAAATCCATAGTTTTTCGGAGTCAACCAACAATATCCAAGGAAGAAAGGAAGATCTTTTTCCATCACATCTGCTAAAGTGAACCCCGACAACGAAGTGGTGATAGGTATGATAGTTATTCATTCAAGAATAGAGAACGTAATTTTTTATTCAGGTCGTACGCATTCTCTTATATCTCGAAAGTTTAGTAGAACAATCCCATCACCACCACAAATCATGGAAGTAAAGATGTCTGTGATTACATAAAATTAGGAAATCATTGCATCTCATGAATATATGTCCTCCCCTTTTATAATATCTGGATTGTATTTCCCAGCGAACTTCTCCATACTCCCTCTAGTGGAATTTGATTCAATTCCTGGCATGGATTTGCTTTCATTATATAGAGACAACATAAATTTTCGGGAGAGGGAAATCACACTCCATATAGAGAATAGACCTACGTTTCATTACAACTATAAAGCGGAAGATGAAACTCCTTTAGATCAATCATCTCAAGCATGTATATTACTGCCCTATGAGCACACATATCTGCCTCAGATGATTGATTCCATAGAAGAAACCATCCTTTAGGAATGCCTATTGTGAGGGAATTCTCTGAAGTGTTTCCTAAGGAACTGTCTAGTCTTACTCCTAGAAGAGATATAGAATTCTTAATTGAACTTATACCCGGGGCATTACCAATATCCAAGACTCCATATAGAATGGCTATCAATGAGCTTGAAGAGTTGAAGAAACAACTACAGGAGAATCTGGAAAAAGGGTTTTTATGCCAAAGTGCATCACCATGGGGTGCACCAGTCCTCTCCGTCAAGAATAAGGATGGGTCAGTGAAGCTTTGCATCGATTAACATGAACATAACAAAATCATGATAAAGAACAAGTATCCTCTGCCACAGATTGATGACATTTTTGATCAGCTGTGTGGAGCACAATACTTGTCCAAAGTTGATTTGCGGTCGAGATTTCATCAAGTAAGGGTGAAGAAGGAAGATATCCCCATGACTTATTTTAGTACAAGATATAGGCACTATGAATTCATAGTAATGCCTTTTGGACTCACCAATTATCCAACAATCTTCATGGTCTTGATGAATAGAGTCTTTAGAGATTACCTAGACAAATTTGTGGTAGACTTTATAGATGATATTCTAATATACACCAAAACCAAGGAGGATCATAAGGAGCATTTAAGAAGTGTACTAGAGAGTTTGTACATGGAGAAGCTCTATGCAAAGTAAAACAAGTGTGAGTTATGGTTTATGTAGGTCTCATTATTGGGCGATATCATTACATGAAATGAGATATTTTTGGATCCCTCCAAAACATATGCAATTGAGGTATGGCCGAGGCCAACATCGATAACATATATCTGTAGCTTCTTGTGGTTAGATGGATATTATCAATGATTTGTGTGAAATTTCTCACGATTGTACAACCCCTTTACCAAGCTAACTCGAAAGGGAGTAATGTTTTATTGGAGTGATGAATGCGAATAAAGCTTCAAGGAGTTGAAAAGGAGGCTTATCACTATGCCCATGCTCACTTTGCCCACAATTGGTGAACATTTTGTGGTATTCAGTGATGCTTCAAAGAAGGGCTTTGGCTATTTACTGATGCATAATGATAATGTGATATCCTATGCATCAAGGCAGTTGAAAATCCATGAGCGAATCTATCCAATGCATGATCTGGAGTTAGCGGTAGTGATCTTTACCTTGAAAATATGGAGGCATTATCATTATGGGGAGAAGTGTGAGATATATACTGAACACAAGAGTCTTAAATATATATTCACACAATAAGAGCTTAATATGCGCCAGAGAAGATGGGTAGAGCGTATCATGGATTATGACTGTTCATTACATTTCCACCCTGGGAAAGCAAACAAGGTGGCAGATGCCCAATGTATAAAAGACCGAGCGATTCTAAAATGATGAGAATTTAGAAGGATCCAATCATCTTAGACATGATGAAGATGGACATAGGAATCATAAAGAAGGGAACATCATCAATCCTTTCACAAATTATTGCTCAACCATTTCTTTTGGAAAAGATAAAGGATGATGTGAGAATTCAAGAAAAAGTGGATGCTATTAAAAAAGGGAAATCCTCAGTGTTTAATGTTAATGAATAAGGAATTTTGCGATTTGGTAAAATACAATGAGTTCCATCAAGTCCGAAGCTGTTGAACTTTTTGATGATCCACATAGTTCAAATTTCTCTATTCACCCAGGGAGCACAATGATGTATCAAGATCTACAATAAAACATTTGGTGGGATAATATGAAGAAGGAGATCGCTGAATATACATCAAAGGGCCTGGTGTGTCAGCCAATGAAGGCAGAGAGGCAGAAGTCTAAGGGGATGATGCAACCATTGCCCATACCATAATGGAAATGGGAGAACATCACCATGGACTTTGTCACTGGACATCCAATGACATCCAAATCCAAAAATGCAATCTTGTTTTATGTGGATCTTCTTACAAAGAATGCACAGTTCATTTCTATTTGAGAGGGTTTCTATTTAGATCAAATGGCACAGATATATATATCCGGGAAGTGGTAAGGCTTCATGGAGTACCACTATCTATTGTGTCTGACCGATATCCAAGATTCACCTCTATGTTTTCAAATAGTCTTCAACATGCTCTGAATACTGAACTAAACATCAGTACGGCCTATCAACCTCAAACGGATGGCCAATCCAAGCGGAATATCCAATCACATGAGGACATTATGAGAGCATACTCAGTCGACTTTAAATGAGGATGGGATCAACATCTCTCTATGGTAGAGTTCTCTTATAACAATAGTTTCTACTCTAGAATACAAATGGCACAATATGAAGCCCTATATCGGAAAGGGTGCAGAACACCGACATGTTGGAATGAGTTCAGAGAGTGTAAGATTCGTGGACTATAAATGGTCGAAGAAATTGTGGAGAAGGTGTAAACCTTTCAGCATCATATCGATGCAGTCCAGAGTCGACAGAAGAGTTATGTTGATATCCATCGACGAGACCATGAGTATAAAGTTGGGGATATGGTTTTTCTACATATATCTCCATGGAATAAGGTCATGAGGTTTGGAAAAAAGGGGAAGTTAGGTCTAAGATACATCGGGCCCTTCGATATTCTTGATCATGTCTGGGTTGTGGCCTGTCGACTATTACTTCCACCTACCATGGCCAAAGTACATGATGACTTTCATGTATCCCTCATAAAGAAGTACATAACAGAACCGTCACATGTACTCTCTTCTGGGGTGGTACAATTAGAACATGATCTTTCTTATGAGGAGAAAGTAGTGAAGATCTTAGATCGTAGAGAAAATGTTCTACAAAATAAGACAATTCCCCTTGTCAAGTTGATGTGAAGAAACCACAAGATTAGAGAAATGACTTGGTAATCGGGTTAAATGATGAAGCTGAGTTACCCAAATCTGTTTTAGTATGGGAACAGATAAATTTCAAGGGAGAAATTCCTTAAGGGGGGAATATTGTAACAACCCAATGTTTCATTAATGGAAATCCCTCTTGATCTTATATATCATTATATAAAATGTTTTTATAAAATGTCAACTTCTTTGGTTTTAGGATAACAGTTGTGACTGTTACATTTATAGCCATTGAACTGTGATCACAAGATTAGTATAAATATAAGGCTTTAACTAACCCAATTTTACTCTGACAAAGGATGTGATGGCCTCATCTAGTAGAATATCTCCAAACGAAGCCCATTTTTTTGGAGCACAGATAGGAGGTGGCATCTTTGGGCTTCGCTCTTGACCAACCCTAAACTAAGCATCATCATGTCAAGCTTGAACAAGAATTTCTAGGGGAAAAGTGGAAGTTGATAGAGATTTCCACTCGAGAAATGTTATTTGAGCCACCCCAAGAGTCTGTCACCATCGCACACCTTACTCTTAGGTCTTATGCATCTATTTTAAGTGGTTATGTAAAAAATCGCTAATACTATGTTCATGTATATTATTTTTGTATATAAAAATAAATATTCCTTCTTGTCATTATCGATACATTATAAATTGTTTTTAATGTAAAAATAGTGTTTTTCGTTATTATTTAATTATGAATCCTATTTTATTTAAATTAAGTTATTTTTTAATTAAATAATGTTTTAATAAAATATTATTATTAATAAATTAATTTTTATTAAATATAAATGATCTTATAATTTTATGAATGTAATTATAATTTTTATTAAGTTTTGAAAGCCATTTGTTTCACAACCCATGAATTTTCGATAAATATCGGTTTTTATTTTAAAATTGAAAATTAACATATTTAAAAAATTATTTAGATATAATAAATGTTATTTTTTGAATCAGTATGTCGAAATTATCCAAAAGTGAATTTTTCATAATTTTCTGAGATAGTCAAATTTTTGAGTAAAAATTAAATTTCGTTTAAAAATATAATGTGTTTTATGACATCATAATGACCCAATAGTGGTGTAATAAAATACTATAATCATTATATTCGGCCAATATATTTTTTACCTTTAAATTAATTATATTTTGGGTTTGTTTTACATACTTTTCAAAGCATTAATGGACCTCTCAAGACTGATTAAACACCTTGTCTTTTTAAATTAATTTCCATGGGAGTGTGACTCACCTCCACATTAGCAACTTTATTATATTAATTAGTTCGGACATTTGAATTATAAAATATTGTTTTCCTCTTCCATTTTCCAAAGACCATGGGCAAAAACCTTGGGATGGTTTGTGGTTTTGATTAATTTAATGTTAGGGGTCTCAAACCTAAATAATAACGAATTTCCTCTCCATTCTTATATAAACCCACCCAAGCTCCCACATCCTCCTAACTCAATGAATTTGGATTTCATCCAACCCCTGAAATACTCTCCCTAGAATACTTCCAAGGTTCCCCATGCTCCCAAGAAGCCTCTCACAAGCCTCTCTCTAGCCTTTGGAAGCACACTTCCAAGTAAGGGTTTTTCTTCCTTTCTCATTTTTGTCCAATTTTATTTAAGTTGTTTTTCCCCTTTAATTTCAATTATAAATTTTGGGGTACGGTTTTTCACCTCCCTCATACTTCCCTCTTTATGTTTGAATGATGGGAGGCCCTTTTTCTCTCATTAAATGCCTACCATGTACACTAGTTAATATGCCGAAATTCTGAAATGATCTCCCCTCTCCTCATTTACATTCAAGCAATACTATTGTATCACGAATCTAAATTACATTAAAATTGTTGGAACAAGTATCTATATGACCTACTTACTGTCCATTACATGTAAATATTATGATGAACCATTTTCTCTCTCATCAAATATTTTTATGAATTCTTATGTCACGCCATTATGCTGCCTAAATCGCACCGATTTTCTAAGCCAATGCCATTGTGTAGTGAATACCATACACATTTCTCCATAAAGGGTATTCAACTTTATGAAAATATACATATTGATTATAACGATTCATTTATTAATTCAAAATTCCTTTATAATGGAATAAATTATTATTTTTTATGAATCCATGTTTTATGATCCATGTGGCACATTTATGCATGAAATGAAATGTTTAAGAAGAGTGTGCCCTTATAGCACTCCAATGCATTGGGTAATGTATAGTATCATGATACGTCATGTGAAATGAGTGTTGACTCGTGCTAATTCAAATGCAATGAGGTTTTACTCATGCTTCATGTGCAATAGTAATTTACTAAAGCTCCATGTGCAATGAGCCTTGGCTCATGCTAATTCCATGTTAAGTGTTGTTGCCACATTTCCATGTTATGATGATCATGATTTTTCATTCCTCTATGGTCATGTTTCTCTTGTTCTCTATTTATATTCCTAATGATTAACATGTATTGTACTCCTCGTGTTATTCCATGTGTATTCCCTTACTGGTCTTTATAGCTCACCCTTTTCTTATGCATGCCCTCAGGTTATACCATGCAATGATAATTATGAGAGAATGTAGTCGTCATGTAAAGGAAGATTTCAAATAATGTTGTTTTATTTCATGTTTCAAGGTTTTATTTAATGATCTTAATCCCCAACTACACTAAGTCTCTCGATATTCTTTGTTGTATCAAGTGAAGTTTTGTGTAATAAATCATGTTTAAGTTGTAATAAAAAGCAAGGTTGTCATAATAACTTAACAAAGGTTTCTAATCTCAATTAGATATTATTAATGGTAGTGTATTTATGGTTCCAATAATCCATGTAATCAAAACATTAAACAAAAAAATTCACTAATCCATTACATTTTAAGTCCTACACCACAATGTTAATTTGAATCCAAAATATCGAACAAACACTATCAATCACTTAACATCCCTAAATTTGGACTCAGCCCTATAATAGACATAATCATCCATTCAGATAGTTATTCTGGTTATAATTATTATGATGATAAATAAATAAGATAAAAAAATAATGATATAAGAAAAGATTTTTGCGTCTAACACTCACACACAAATGATGATGAGAATTAAAAATGAATATTATATTGAATGAAAAAGAAAAATAAGGGAAGGGGATTAAACTGTATTTAAACTATTTTAAAAGAATTATTATTAAACTACATAAGTTGGATGATAATAAGATATATTGTAGAAGAAACATTTATTAAAACAAAATTACAAAGAAAGAGACATACAAGATTAAAAAAATAAATAACAAAAAAGTAAATGAAAACAAAGACAGGAGGAAAGGTATATCCACTAAAAAAATGTCTTTGGAACGTCCTCCCAAGACCTTGGAAAGGATTTTTATGTTCCAATATGTTCTCTTATCTTCTAAAATTCCAAATACATTGATGGAGAGGAGGGGGATGAATTTATATCCCAAGGAAGTGGATTGTTTTCATTCACAATATGTCCCTTCACATGGATCGATGATTAGGAAATCCAGACAGCTGAATCTCATGATATCTCCTTATTCATGGATGTATAAAATAATGCTTTCCGGCTACTCTCAAAATCTAAATGTATTTGGACTTACTGAGCCAATGTTATAGAGGTTTGATTAAACAATGTTAAATTGTCCATTTCAATCCAATCTTTTTCGAAGGCCGAAATGTGAATGAGATTACCAATTTTAATATACCTTAAAAACAAATTATTTCATCAACAATTTTGGCCACATATATATCCTCTTTCACAATGTAAACATCATCTTGAATTTATTATTAGATCAGGAGACATGTCCAGAAAACTGTACTGGTATTAATTCTCGGTCAGAATGGTTGTCTGAGATTAATTGAATCTGTTGGGCCCCATTTATTTGGATTTTTTCCATGAAATTTTATATCAAAGACTCCTTACATTTTCCCCTGAAACATTGAGGATATTGAAAGAATTTAGATTTCAATATTGATCCCAGAAATTTAATCTTCATGGATGGTCTAGTTTCATCCTAAATTCTGTTTTCCCTCTTGTTTGGTCCATATCAGCCTTAAAATTGACGAATTGGCCCATGGTCCCTTCTAATTAAATGTTTTATATTGAATTATAAATCCTAAAAAACATGAACAACACAATATGGGTCTATAGGGTGATAGTTATAAATAAATTAGTAAAATGACTTAATTGGACTACTTCTAAAAATGATCAGAAATTATACTTAGTTTTAAAACATTTATATTTCACAAACATTATACACATTTCATATAAAATAATTATAGGGAGTATATGAAATGTCATGAAAATATTAATAACATTAACTCCCCCACACTATGTCTTATTCATGTCTTAATATGTAACAAATATAAAAACATGCCAAAATCATTTTCACTCACCAAAATATATTAAAATTTTGTATTCTCCAATCAGGGGTGGTTTAGACAATTTCACTCATCCATATTGAATTCCACCACAAGCTATTACAAAAACAATATTCCAAAAACTATTCATTTTTTCATGCTCAAATTTGGAAATGGAAAATTCTGGCACAAAAAACATACTCATCTTAAGATGATAAATTTAATTTATAGAGCTTCTCTCAATCACCAACCAAACATGAAACTCTTATAGTTTGTAAGAGCTCTCATCTTCAACTCTATATCCTAATGTGCTAAAAAAACCATGACGTCTTTTTAGGTGTTTTGCTGTGGCTATAGGACGATAGGAATGTGATATCAAAAATATTGGAAAAAATGGGGTAAAATACCAACATGAAAAAAGAAATGCATATTTATTTTTGAAATGAAACATGGATAGAAATGAAAAAACGTACATAAAAGGAAATTGTTGTGTGAATAATGATAGAAGAGTGGATGAAAATATGATGTTGATGAGAAGATGAAATATTTACAAACCACAAACTTTTCCTAATAACATAAGAATATAATTCAAGTGTTATTTTTTTTCTTTTTTTCTTTTTATCGAATGTTGAACTTGGAAAATATCTTAAACTCATATCCCAACCCATGATTTATCTCCTCAAGATAGTAATTATAATATTTATATCAAGATCAATGTTTTAAGAAGAGTGAATTTTGACCTACACAAGAAACAACCCAACTTCTTATGTTCTTTTTTTTATTTTGTTTGATTGTTTTGAACAGTTGTCAATAATATTTAATAAAATTACATAAAGGAAAGTAAATTTCATTCCCAAAAACGCACTGAATGACATCTTTTATATCGCATTGAAAAGGGTTATTTCCCCCAGGTAGATGATAACTCGTTGAAAATCAATAAAAGGGTACCCACGCAATGAAATCCATCCCCTCCCCACAATAAATTTTAAAAAAAAATTCTGAAATGATAATTCATGTTGATATTGGGTGGGAAAAAGTAGTTGTCTTGTTATGTGGCTATCAAATAAAAGTTTTCCATAGGCTCGAATGAGATTTTAAAAACAAAATTAATGTATGGGATATGAAAGTTAAATTGGATATTGTTATTTTTATGTGGTTCAGAAAATGCCTCTATCATATTAATACACAATAAATTATGAAATTCAGCTAGATGGTCCATAAACTGAAGATTCACAAATGGGGGTGAAAAAAAATTTATTTTGAATAGATGGTCATAGGTAGCCTTGGCATGAAAGCTAATTTTATTCCTCACCGTCGAGTAAAATCTTTTTTCAAATCAAAAGGTGAGAATTCAAAATTTGTTAGTTTTGAAACAATATTTTTTAACTAAATATATGATGAAAACAAAAAAATTGAGATGAAACCTTGTCCTTTGACTCCCGAAAATGGTTAGACAAAAATTTGAAAATTGTAGGTGGGTAAGTATGACAATTTTTGTTTATTTTACATTTTTTTATTTTTTTTATTTTTTTATAGTTTTTTAAAATACACTCCCACACAAAAGAGAAAGATAAAAATAAAGGGTTTGATGATGAAAGTGGAAAAAAAATAAAATAGAAAAAAGAGTTGAACGAGTGAGAAAGAGAGGACGAGATAAAGAGAGAGTTAATGTGAAATTGGTGCACCATGGTTTCGATTCGGTGGTTTTCCATCTCCATCTAGTGGTTGGTCAACTGTGGATCCAATGGAAGTCGATGTGGTTCAAGGATTGTGGGATGATACTTGAGAAAAAAATAACTATTCATCTAATGAGAAACTAAAAATAAATTAAAATTTCATACAAGTAAAAGAAAACATGGGTTGCCTCCCAAGAGGTTCTGCATTTATTTGTCTACAGCTAGACAATTGCAGTAGACTACACATAGTCTGAGGGTGGCCACCATATTTTATCAACTCCAAAGTGCATCCATAAAACCTTCTCCTTTGGGATTCCTGATTATTCATTGGATAATTTATCCCCTTACTTGATTGTGTTATTTCAATTAAATGGAGGCAGAAATGTAATATTACTATCCTCCCTTTGGTCTCCAATGTGAGCAATGATTCATTCCACAATGTGATAGTTTTATATGATTGGAAATTAAGGAATATGTCTCAATTCTGGTGGTTCATTTACATAAGGATTAGATAACACAAAACCACAATATGAGATCCTAATTTATTTTGACTCATTCATTTCATCACTTATAGATGTATAGTAATGACAATCAGTGGAGTTATAAGACTAAATAAAATTTTAAATATCATTTATTTCAATGTTTTTCAACAATGAATGGTCAAATTCAACCTCACCAGTGATCACTTTATTAATTAGGGAACACATCACACATCATTCACTCTCATTAGGACAAGATAAACACATTTTAGGGTTAACTCACAAATAATAGTATTTTTATAATCATGGATAGGAAATGATAAATGTTGGATAAACTGATTTGAATCAAAAATGATAATTTTAGTTCATTTTCCACATTTTCATCCAAGCTGTAGAAGTGGAGGTCAGAGGCAATATGAGAGTATATAGATTTTTGAAGATCCTTTATATAAATGGAGTTTGAATTTTTTATTTCAACATCAACTTAATAAGGATGAAATATTCACAAAATCCTCTATCTGTAGAACAAGAAGGAAATGATGGATTGGGATTCAACTCACTTTCAGAGAGAGTTTCTGAAGAATTGATAGAAAATAACGATTCATTCTCTAATGTGAATCACATGGATTGAAAATTATTTAACATGAAAATTTGGTCACAAAACTCCATGAATAAGATATCTGCATTTAAATCAACTTTGGTTTTAGATGTCATGATGAAATGAATTCCTAGAATTAGGGGAGATTGAGAAGAGTTCATCTCACTATCCATGTCAAGGACATAGAAATCAGCAGGGAAGATAAGATAATTCACACAAACAAAGACATCCTCAATTATTCCCTCAGGACTTTTTGTGCTTCGATTTGTTAATTGAATGGAAACACCCTTTGGATGTAAGGGACCTAGAATAAGGTTTGAGAAGATGTATTTGGGAATGAAATTAATTGATCATCCTAGGTCTATTATTGCATCATAAAATTTGGAACTTCAAATATTGCTAGTAATAGTAAAGGTCCCTGGATCTTTTCACTTTATGGGAATAGACTGTTGGGTGGAAACATTTTCAAAGGTCATATGTTGCCTCTTATGGGTACCCAACACCTTGAGAAACATAACCTAATTAGTAATTTGTTTAACATCATATAAGTGGGGATTTTTGACTTCAACACGTCTAAACAGGTCAAAAAATTAAGGATCGGGTTCAAAGGACTTATTTGGCATAGATATAGCTCGAGAAAAAGGAATCGGGTTCCTATGTGGAATAGAAGGAGGTGAGGGAATGAATTTTGTCTCTTTTTTAGGATTATTTTTATTTTCATTTTAAAGGTAAACATTTTAAGGTGGGTTGGAGGACATATCATGAGGCATATAAATTTTCATTCCCAATCTAAGTGTAATTTCACTTACCTTACCCTTGGGTTTGGGTAATGGTTGAGCTGAAATTTAGGAGGAATATGATTGTTGTTACTGGATTAGGTGGGATGAAAGTTGACCAATTGGTCTTTCAATATTTTTAAGGTTGGAACGAGTGAATGATTAATGGTCTTAAACTCTACTTTCCCATGGTTTCTCAGAAGAAGAGGCTTCTATCATATTGGGATTGCCTTGATTTTGGTTCTTGGTAAAGCAATTTTGTTGGTTTGGGAATTGGGAAAGCTCAATAGGATAATGGAATCCGAGAGGAGAAAGAGGAGGATTGTTCCCCTGTTTTTGATGAAAAAAAGGATTCAGTTGTTGGAAGTTACCAACACAGTGACCATAATCAAACTAGTTTGTGTTTTTAGGAGGGAATTTAGGAGTCTGAGAGAAGAGATTAACATACCTCAGGCCTTGGTTATAGGAAGAAGAAAAGGGATTAGAGTGAGTTTTGTTGATGTTTCTAATGAACTGACATGATTTTTGAGGGTTGGGGTTTCAATGAGCATATGATGTGTTAAGCTCCACTAGTCCAGATGAATCATATTGATCTTCTTGATGTTGTGGACTTGTTGTTGTTAGATGAGCTGGTGAGTTACAGATTCCATAGTTTTTTACAGGTCCAGGAAACATTGATTTTGGAGAAGAT
This sequence comes from Viscum album, assembly GCA_963277665.1. Lineage (NCBI taxonomy): Eukaryota > Viridiplantae > Streptophyta > Magnoliopsida > Santalales > Viscaceae > Viscum > Viscum album. The sequence continues at coordinate 1,211,483,343 of OY728146.1, read as the reverse complement.
GAAGCTGGGGATTTGGTAGCCTAGATAGTTGTCGCCATTGCAGAAGACCTGTAATTTTACCCATAAACTCTGTCATCTTCTTCAAATATATAGACTTACTATCTTGGGCTTGTTAGACGTGAGCATGTGCTCGAGTATTGAATTATTGTGTGTTTACATCCATGTTTCTTATGAGATCTCTTGTAGCTATATAAGTTTTATCAAAAAGAGAACTACTACTTCCAGCATCAATGAGAGTTCTCTCCATAGACAATAAACCCTCATTGAAGTATTGGATCATGAGTTGGTCAGGGATTGGTGATTTGGAGACGTTTCCAAATGATTTTTGAACCTCTCCCAGTACTGATGGAGTGATGAATTTGGGATTTGACAGATACAACTTATTTCATTTCGGATAGATGCAGTACGAGAAGGAGGGGAGGATTTTTCAAAGATAAGACACTTCATTCCATTCTATTGGCCAATAGAACATGGAGGGAGGTAGTAGAGCCATGAATTTTCAGAGTCATCTAAGAAAAATTAGAATGCTCAGATATTGATTTGTTCCTCAAAAACCCCTCGAGGCTTCATGGTAGAGCACACCACCTGGAACTCTAAAAGGTGGAGATGTGGATCCTCACATGCTAGCCCGTGGAAAAGAGGGAGAGGATGAATCGAACCCGATTTGAGTTCAATGTTAGCCTCTATGTTTGGATATTCGGTAACATGATTTTGGTAATTCAGATTAGGGGAATCATGTTCTTTAACTGTTTTCTCCCTATAATTTTCCATATCTAATTCAATTGTTTGTACAAGAACTAGTTATTGAATGAGTTTATTATCTCTTATGTTCGGCCTATGTTGGAAAAGTGTTCATTCAATTTCAGGGTCAAACAAATCCGATGTATTTTTTGGGATGCTATGGGGCATTCGGAATGGTGTTGGAAGAAAGAAGAAGATGGGGTTTTCATTGTGTTTTTTTCATTTTTTTTAAAATTTTGTTTTTTTAAAATAACTAGAAAATAATGTCTATATAATCGAATCATCCACATTAATGGAGCCATTTCAAAAGTGCATCATATTTTTTCCAATCTACAGATCAATATTCTAATGCTCTACTAATGTGTATAGAAGCACTTGGTTCGAATCCGTAGCGATGATACTTTTTAACAGTCATTTGATTTTAGTTGATTCTATTATGATTTGGGGGGGTTGTTTTCATAGATTATGAAATGATTGGTTGATTAATATTTATTTAAAAAATTTATAAATATTTGGTTGATTTCATTTTTAGAGATTTATACTTGTGATATCCTTGAGCATTGCTTTATATTGCATTTTAATTAACACTCACAACACAAGATAACGTTGATTGGAATTAATAAGTGTTAAGGCCTTAATCCAAGCCTTAACATAACATAGTGTTCTAATATCAATTAGATCTTGTTGTGGGTAGTGTATTTATGGTTCCAATTATTCATGGAATGAACACATTAAACAAAACAATTCATTAATCCATTACATGTTAAGTCGAACATACACAATATAAATTTGAAAAAATATTCATCAAGAAAAAACTCTCAATCACTTAACATCCCTAAATATTGACTCCGCCCAATAATAGACATACCCATCCATTAAGAATATTATTCTAGTTACAATGATTATGATGATAAATTAATAAGATAAAAAGTAATAGGATAAGTAAAGAGTTTTGTGTCGAACACACACACACACAAATAAAGATGAGAATTAAAAATGAAATTTAGATTGAATGAGAATGAAAAATAAATAGAGGGGATTAGACTGTATCTAAACTATTTTAAGAAAATTAATATTGAACTACAGATGTAGTATGAGAAAAAATGATTTTAAAGAATAATCGTTCATTAAAATAGAATATAAAATTAAGAGACTTACAAGATTACTAAAATGAAGAACACAAAAGTAAATGGAATAAAAAAGAGGAGGAATGGGCTCTCAAGAGAACATAAGAGTATGGAAGGTACTATGAAGACCTTGGAAAGGCATTGGTCGTGCCAATATGTTATACTCTCTTCTGAAATTTCAACTCCTTAGAAGGAGAGGAGGGGGATGAATTTATATTCCAAGTAAGTGGACTGTTTGCATTCCCAATATTTTCTTCCAATTGGATCGATGATTTGGACATTCCAAAAGATGAATGTCAAAATATCTTCTTTTTAAAAGTTGTATATAATACTGTTTTCCATATAAAAACAAAATATTGAGGAATTTGAACACATGGATCCAACTTTATGGCCATTTTATTAAAGAAAAATAAACTGTTCATTTCAATCTATACTTTTTAGAAGCCCGAAATGAGAATGGGTTTATCAATAGAAATATGCCTTTAAATATGATTTCTTAATTCAAAAATGTATGTAGCCTGTATATACTCTTTCATGATGAAAATTATCATCCATATTTGATGAATATATCAGAAGACATGTCATGAATACTCTACTGATTGTAATTCCCAACCATAATGGTGAACTGAGTATAAATAAATCACTTGGCCCCCTCATATTTGGATTTGGGATTTGAAATTGTTATCAAAGATTCCACACATAAGTCCCTGATCCTTGGAGGATAATGATAGAATTTTAATTTTTATACTGAGGCCAAAAATTAAATCTTCATGGCTGGTCCAGTTTCATCACAGATTCTGTAGTTTATCTTGTGTGGTCTATATGAGCCTTCAAATGGAAGAATTGGCCCATGATCTCTTCTAGTGAAATGTTTTATATTGAATTATAAATCATAAAAAAAATAAACTACACAATTTGGATTAGGAAGGAGATAGTTATAACTAAAATAGTAAACTAACTCAATTGGACTACTTCTAAAAATGATCAAAAATTATACTTAGTATTAAAACATTAATATATCACACACATTATGCACATTTCATATAAAATAAGTAATTATAGTATATAAAAAGTCATGAAAATATTAATAACATCAGTAACCCTCTAGGAAGTGCTCACAGCCTATCCCCTATGGTCCTACCTAGATACACAAGCAACCCTCTGGGCAGTATAATCAGTCTAACCCCTCTAGTTCAGCATTAGCATAGACTCTTTGAGGAAGCACTAGCTGTCAATTGATCCTAAAGTCTCGTATCAGTATCTAATGGTTCTCTAAGTAATCACGTACATTAAATTCCCTCTATGGCCCACATCGAGGAACTAAAGAAACTATGAGGAAGCACTTAAGCCAATTCCCCCTATGTTATTGCAAAGTTAGTAAAACTGACACTCTGGATAAGACCCTGTGTCCATTATCCCTATGGTCTACTACACCAGGTTCTCACGACCCTGTGTAAGTAATGAAGGTAAAAACTCTCATACCATCCAACGTAAACATCAATAACTTCTTGGCTAGAAGTCTACAGAATAACAACATGTAAGCATACTAACACCCCATCCTACTATACTTGGAATGGTAAGTAAATAGCAGCCTAATGTGAAAACATGAACCAATGGTCAAAACATGAAATCATGCATGGGAAAACACTTCAAAAGCACAACAATTAACCCTATTAACAATCCATTAACCTCTAGAAAAGCATACAAGCATAGCATACAATCAATAAGGCAGAAGCAGTAAACAACCAATACCCCGCTCATGGGTATTTCTGATTTTTCACATATAACTCAAAGACATTTAATAAAAAGGAACAAACCATCTTCCTATGTTTTGGAAGATCAATATAATCTAATTCCATGAATTGAATCACCAATGAATTCTGAAGATCTACAAAAATGCCTAAAATTTTCAACAGATGATAACTTGAGAGTGAAGAGGAATCATGAAAAGAAGATCAAGCAGAAGGAAGAGCTTTCTGAGGCGTTTCCAATGTAATATACAATAGTATAATTTGATATCTAATGATAAGTCTAGAGCCTAGAGGATGATCGCAGCCGTACGGGAGCTCTCAGATGAACTTGGTTGAGATGAAGGTTTTTTTGCGATTATACGTGACCCGGGTACGTTTAATGAAAAAACAAAAATACATGTCGTGTACTTTGGAAATACACAGTGTGTATTTGTGTTTATATTCTCTACATTAGGTGGTCACTAGGTCACCCCCAAATGGCCATATGTGTGGCCATCACACGACCTCCTACGGTGACCCAGTACATAGGTTGTACTCATAAAGTACATAGCATGTACTTCATATATTTCCAAAAATTCCCCTTTTTATAAAAATCAACCAGACAAAATAAAAAAACCCAAAAAAGAATATACAAGTTTCTAAAAACATACCCCATAAAAGAAACATGTCATAGAATTTCCCTAAAATGCGGCAATGAGGAGGAAACCCCAAATAGATCCATCCAATGTGCGCGTACCTGTTTCCTCTTCTCCCAAGTATCATCCTGTACTTTTTTCTACTTCCATAGAACTCATACCAGAGGAACATATCATCCTAGGATAACCTTCGTACATCGATCAACAATCCAGACCAGGTGATCTTCGAACAATTCATCCACTTCCAACTCAACCTTCACGGGTTGGAAAACATGAGATGGGTTTTAGAAGTATCATCAATGTTGAGAAACATGAAAAACATCGTGCATAGCCTAGTACCTCTGGGGTAGCTCTAAAAGATAGCTAACTGGAATAACTCTCTCTAACACCTAAAATAGCTCGACGTACCTCGGTGAAAGCATTTCATGTATCTTATTACGTCTATGTCCCAGCCTCGGTGTGACATGTAGAAAAACATGATCCCCGAACATGAAATCCAGAGGTCGTCTACATTGATCAGCATAAGACTTCTGTCGAGACAGTGCAGTAGTCATCCTTTTCCGAAATCATCCTTATCTACTCTGAGGTTTTCTGAATGAGATGTGGTCCTAGAAAAGCTATATCTCCTGCCTTCAGAAAACATAAGGGGGATCGGTATGACCTACCGTACAAAGCCTCATAAGGTTCCATCTGAATAGTTTCTTGAAAACTATTGTTGTGGGAAAAATCCATAAGAGTTATGTGTTTCTCCCAAAAACCTGCAACATCTATAATACATACTCGAATCATGTCCTCAAGAACCTGTATCATACACTCTCACTTTCCATCTACATAGGAGTGGTATGTTGTACGCACAAGTAACTATGTACCCAATGCCTTCTAAAGACCCTTCCATACCTGAGAAGTAAAACATACATCTTTGTATGAAACAATAGAGTGAGGAACTCAATGTAAGTGTAGAATCTCACAGATGTACAACCTTGCTAGCTCATTGGAATTGTAGGTATCCTTGACCAGAAATAAGTGAGCATCCTTCATGAGTCTTTCAATGAAAACCCAAACTGAATCATTCCCTCACGGAGATGTCGGAAAACCTTTCATGAAATCCATCGCTAAATTATTCCACTTCCACTCAAAAATGGGAAACTATTTTAATATCCCTGCAGGTCATGATACTCCACCTTCACCTACTTATAGGTCTAACACCTCATGAAAAAACTAGAAAAATCTATCTTCATAACAGGAAACCAATAATGATGGTGTAGATCATGATACATCTTGGTGACACCATGATGAACTTCCCAAACTGAGGAATGAAAGTCCCGCATTAGATCCTCGTGTATGTCAGCTGGCACCGATACATGCCACAGGAAACACAAGATCTCATTCTTGTATATAGTGCATCCAGTAAAAGGGTTCTCTCTTGACACACTAGCATCTGTGTTGAATTCAACCTCCCTTTCAGCTCCAGAAAGGATAACTCACAAGAACCTGACCAGAAGAATATTACAACCTTATCAGCTAGACCTGTAAGTGGTGAAGCTGAGAATGAAATGTCTTGAATGAATCATATTTTGTACCTAGCCAGCCATAGAAAACCTGGTACCTCAAAGAAATTCTTCGGCCACTTCCAAGAAACTTCTGATCTCACATTTTATGGGTCTACTAACACTCCTGTCTCACAGATAACATGACACATGTAGTAAATTTGATCAATCCAAAAGTGGAATTTTGAGAGCATATCATATAAATGATTCTCTTTTAGTGTACTCAAAACAATCTCATGGAGTGTGGCATGATTGTGTCGAGTGTGAGAGTACAACAAGATATCATCCACAAAAACCACCACTAAGGAATCCAATTATGGATGGAAGACTCGGTTAATCAGTTCCATGAAAACATCATGAGTGTTTGTGAGACAGAACAACATAACCATATACTCGTATAGACCACAGCTACTCCAAAACAAGGTATGAGGTATATTTGATGGTCTAACAGACAATTGATGGTAACCCGAACTCATATCAATCTTCGAGAACACCTGGGCTCCTCGAAGCTAATAAAAGAGATCATCAATCCTCAGTAATGGATATTAGTTCTTGACCGTCAACTAGTTCAAATTATGATGATCCACACCAAGCCTGAGGGTACTATCTACCTTCTTCGTAAAAAATATAGGCGAACCACAAGGAGAAGTACTGGGTTGGATGAAACCCTATTCTTTCAACTCCAACAACAACTTCTAGAACTCATGTTACTCTGTTGTAACCATCCTATAAAGATAAATGGACAGCGGTGCCTCTCCTGGCACTAGTTTAATAGAACATTCTACCTCACACTCAAGAGGAAAACCAGAAATGTATTTTGGAATGTAATATCTAAAACAATCTACCGCTGGAGGAGAGTGCATCTGTGAAAACCCCTGGTCATCTAGATATACACTATAAATTTTGGTTGTAACTCTTCATAACCCATGATGCTTAGGTCCTGCTCTGCTCGCCTGGACATCCCATTCACCCTTATTATGAAATGATCCACCCTCTGGTGATATGAAACTAAACATGTGGAAATAACAGTTGATGACTACCTGGAAGGGAAATGTACAGTTTATTCCAAGAATGGCATCATAGCCTATCATATCTAGGACATGAAGGTCCCATAAAAAGTGGCCCCAACCAACCTCTAGTGGGAATTCTTCCACTGACGTACACTCACTATTCTAGTCCCCAACTAAATTTCTAGTGTCAAGATATCAGCATAAAAAATATGTAGAGCCTATGTCTCTCCATGACCGTAGTAGATGAAATGCTATGGGAAGCCCCTGTATAGAAAATAGCTGAAGCTAAAACTGAGGAAACTATAAGTGCTGCAAGGAAATACGAGAAAGGGAGGATTCATGTTTTATAAAACCTTATTACATGGCTTGTATAATCTCTAAATGGAATGTTCCATTATGCCATTCACATGGGCGTGTACTCCATCCACAGCTGGTCGTGTAACACCCCATACACACGGTGTGTTGTCCTAACACAAAATGTGTACTTGACTTCTCTTCCACAGCACGAGTCCTTCTACACGGTTAATTCACATAGATCACCGAGAAGAATAATACATGGTGGGTTAGTACCAAAAACGGCGTGTACTAGATGAGCATCACAAACACATGTTGTTAGTGACATGTCCGGATACACATCCCACACAACACGACATGTTCTATATGGATACGTCGTATTCTAATAAGATTTTTCTGAACCGTGTAGTTTGTTACACGGCTGGGTACTCGGGTTATATTACAAGGCGTATTCCAGACGGACATTGTGTGTATTAGAAAAGACTCAACTAACTCATGTTGTTAGTTACATAGAAATTTTACAAAGTCAACAAAAAATCATGAACATCTTGTACACGACATGTCATGCCAAAGATTCCATACCATTTGTCCCCATCCACACTGTCTAAGACACAGTTAGAGACTACACTACATGTATATACAGTACACAGAGTGTACTTAAGAAAAATACTTTCTTCCCGAACCTGAGAACACATGGTGTGTATTCAACATTACACATCATGTATTTAGGGTTTTTTCGAACAATATGACTCCATAACTACTGCAAAGCTGACAAAAACTCTAAAACAAACATCAAAAAGCCAAAATCTTATTCTTGAGGGCCCATATTCCCCGTGAATAAATGATTGGAATCTCATACATGTTGTAAACAATGGAAACAGGTCGATGATACATATGATTCACCCAATTGTGAAAATCAATTCGACATTAAATTTTTCAAACTACAAAAATTTTATTAATGAGGTTTATTGACTTTTCCTTTTACACGGGTTAGCTACTCCCAGGTAGAACTTATTACCAAGTACCTATTCCATCTTATCCCTAGATATAGGCTCAAAAATGTAAGTCAGGAGAAAATATTCCCTTTGATACCACTTTGTAACGTCTAGCATCTGGAAGCCACCCAGAGGCGCCCTATACCCGGTGGGTCACATGGCCTCAAGCGCATTTTCCAAAATGCCAGAGGCTACCGACTAGCATGGAGGGCCATGGGTGTGATTGTGGGGAAACTATGCCCTCATTGGCAGAGTAAATGGGGGAATTAAAACAAATATCAAAAGAAGAAGAATCAATAATCCATACAAATGTAAACAACAGAATACTGGAAATAATAAACTGTAGAACACATATATATTTGAGTGATTCATGAAACATATGTCTACGAATGTAGCCAAAAAAATCACAATGCTGAAATAAAATTGTACTAAACCAAAGTATAAAATAAAGAAAGTAAACAACTCCTCAACGTTATAATCCATAGCTTGGTCCAATTTTATCCAACTGCACAGCAAATCAAGTACCTGAAGTAGAGGGTTGCTTTCCCTTATCTATACCAGCAACAATATATTATGTTTGGGCCCAAAATCATAACCTAAACAGGGTGTGAAACAAAATACCCGTAGGAAACAACCACAATATCTGTGCCTAATAGTCAGTGAATATATGGAATGTATTAAGTAAAGAAATCAGTAAAAAAGGATGTACTAAGCAGTAAACATTCAGTAGTTTCAATGCATTCGGTTTCATATATCCAGCAACAGCTGATCAATACAGGTAATCAAAAATAGGTAATCAATAATATGTAACCTTCGTGAAAGTACTCACATCATATACCTTTAGGTCCTACCTAGTAAAACATGAACATACCAAAACAAAAAATGTAGCTCTCTGGGATTTATAAACATCCTATCCCCGCTAGTCCTACCTAGAAACAGAAGCAATCCTATGGGAAGTACATTCATTCTAACCCCTCTAGTTCAGCTTAAGAATAAACTCTCTAAGGAAGCACTCAATGTAAATTCCTCCTATAGTCTCGTATCGATAACTAAAGGCTCTCTAGGTAAGCACGTTCATCAGATTAGCTCTTTGGCCCATGTTGAGTAACTACAGACATACAAGGGAAGCACTTAAATCAATTCTCCCTATGGTCCCCCATCGTATGTAAAACAGACAGTCTAGAGAAGCCATTTTGTCCATTCTCCCTATGGTCCACTAGACCAGGTTCTCACAACCTTTGTTTAAGTAAGGTAGGTACGTAAAAAAGTATCAGCTAATATAAACCACAAGAACTACTTTTCTATCTGTCTACAGCATAACAACATGTAAGGATATAAACACCCCATCCTACTATACTTGGAATTGAAGGTAAACATGAGCCTAACAAGGAAACTAGACCCAATGGTCAAAACGACCAATCAGTCATGGGAAATCACTTCCAAATCATATAAATCTACCATATTCACGTTAAATTAACCTCTACTAAAGCATAAAATCATAACAGGAAAACAATATGGCTGAAACAGTAAACGAGAAATACCCCGTTCATGGGTATTACCAATTGTGAACATATAACTCAAAAAAATTCAAAAGAAAGGCACAAATCGTCGACCATGTCATTGGAAGATCAATATACTTGTGTCTCAGGGCTTAAATCAAATTAAAATTCCAAATATCTACAAAAACATCTAAAATTTAAACAGATGATTACTTGAAAAATACGAGGAATCATGAAACGAATCTCAAGAAGAATGAAGATCTAACCGAGTCAATCCAAACACAATCGACAATGGTCGAATCCGAAATCTGATGCTCGGTCGGGGGCTCGGAGAGAGATTGCGGTTGTACAAGAACACTCAGATGAACTAGGTTAAAAACAAGGTTTTTCTGGCAATTAAATCCGACCCTGGTATGTTTAATTATACAAATTAAAATACACGATGTGTACTTTGGAAGTACACGACACGTACATGGTGTTTTCGTACTATGATTTGGGCTCCCTCTAGGTTACCCTCACATGGTCGTGTGTGTGGCCATCAAATAGCCAACACACGGCCTCCTGCGGTGACCAAGTACACGATGTGTACTCATAAAGTACATGATGTGTACTACAGAAATTTCTAGAGATTCCACGTTTTCTAAAAAATGGCCATAAGAAAGAAATCATACCTCAAAATAGGTTCTAGTTTCTTAAAAAATACATGATATTTTTAATAACATTATATTGTACTATTCTCCTAAGAATCAATGTTTTCAAAAAATTTAACCAAACATCATAAAAAACAAATATTTTAAATTTTATTTAAAAAATAAAAATATATTTTTCACCTACAAATGATGAAAATTGTTATTTACTATTAAATGGAATTACAGAATACAATGTAAAATAGTTTTTTCATAATAATAAATTTTACAAATATTAATAGTTCAAACAAATTTTTTTAATATTAATTAAAAATTAAATTATTAGTAACTTGATATTGGTATTAATAATTTAAATTATCATCATTTAACCATATTCTCTAACTTAATGTATTTACACATAGACAATGAAAAAGTATTTTAAAAAAATTATAATCATAACATTAATTTATTATTCTTATTTGTTTATAAGTTACATTTGGAGGGATGTTAAATTATTTTCATGTTATGTATATCAATATATTTCATTATATTCATTAATTATTTAAAATTAGAAAATATATTTTAAAAAATCATTTATTGATATTAGTTTTATATTGAATAGTAATCACCAAACACTATAAAAATTCATTATTTTTAATTTTATTTTTTAATTTTACAAATCCACCAATAAATAGATATTTCATTCAATTTTATAAATATGTGACTCATTATTACATTCTCATATGATATTTATTTTAATCATTAATTATAATATTTAATCAAGACAATATGTATCTTAGTTTTTCTTATATTAGTTTATCATATGAATTAATAAATATATTTTGTTAATAATATAAAATAAAATTAATAAAAAAATCTCAGTTTGTTGCATGTTCAGTCACTAAATAATTTATAAGATTACATATTGAATATATATGATAAAATTGATAATATAAGTAATGAACTAGACTAATAGATTCAAACACTGATGAAACATGAGTGTTATATATATATACCCTATATATCTAAGGATATAATTCTTAAATTAATGTTTGGTAGGCCACATGACATGTATATTTAACTAGGATGATATATAACAGTCATTTTAGTACTAAAATTATACAAATATTTAGGGTGTTTCCTATTATTTAAGTGAGTGACATTTTGATATGTATAATTCATATTAGATCCTATTAAACATGTATAATATTAGTTGTATAAAATTAAAATACTTTTTATTGATGATTACATAATTAAGGAGATAAATATATGTTGTTTTAGAAGATGAATTTTAAAAGGAATGTGGTTTTTAAATGAATGGTTCCTGGATGGATATATCGTATAATAATAACAAATATTTGACATTGTTAATTTTTAAGGATGATATATAATCATCAACACCATGATATTTAATGGAATAATACATTATTAATTTTTATTGGAAAAATTAATAGGTCTCAATTTATTATTTTTAAGGGTGCCTTAAATCTATAAATCAGTAATTATGGGTCTCATATATTTAGGTTCCCATAAAAATGGTTCAATTGTATGATAAAACTATTATTGATTAAAATTTATCCAGATAATTTTTAAATTATAAGTAAATGAGTTAAGAACAATTAAATGGAAAATTATTCCATTTATACAATAATATAATGGGTTTTCAATACATATAACTATTTTTCTTATCATTGTCCTAAATTTCTATCATAATTAATATTTTCCATTTAATGCTGACACCATTTACACATATTTTATATTGGTAATGATTGTTATCCCTATGTGATAATTTTTTTATTCCATTATCATTAACATTTTTTTTCTTATAAAGTTAATACTATAATAATATAATTTTTCATTCAATTATAAAAAAATAATATATATTTTCCTTATGATTTTAGTCAAATAAATTATATGTAGATATGCTCAATAAATTTCACTTATTATACATGGGTGTTTTTGGGTATTTGGGGTGTAATAAATAATAATGGGTAGGGTATTGTAAAAAACCTAGAATAAAATCCACTAGGGGATTTCCGTATTCATAATATACACTTCGGGATACTACAATGTAAAAAAATAATGGGTAAATAATTGAATTTCATTTACTGATTTTATTTAGAGATGGATGTTTTAATTTAAAATTTGGCATGTATTATAAAAAGTATATTTATTATATGAATGGTTGAACTTTTTCATTGAAAATCATATTGGTGTTATAGAGGTGTATTTGGCTGATGACGAACCCTATTAATATGGTGAAGATGGTTCACTGGACTGATGCATATAGTAATGACAATTAACATGGATAGAAATGAATATTTCTCTAAACGTTGAAAATATATCTTGATGCTTCCATTCATGTTTTCTGTTCATAAATTTTGGGTCATGTTAACATAACATAAATCAAATGTGGTTGTTTATACAACTAGATTTATGTTGGTATCGTATATAGTTAAACATTTTTTTGGTTTAATGTAGAGTGTCAATAATTTTGACAATGATACACTATATTTAAAATTGAATTATAGTGAGTGAAGTTGTTTTAATATATAAGGATGATAATCATGTATATGAGAAATATTGTATTTAAAAGATTCATGTGGATAAGAATAATAGAGGTGGGGGTTTTGGGTTAAATTTGGATCACACTATATGTTTACATTGGCTATGGATGAAATTTTATTATTTGTGGTATGCGACTAGAGGAAAGTAAAATGCCCCATCAATGTTATAAACATTGGACATTTCTTTCCATATTATTACATATAATCATAGTTAAATTCTGTGTCATTGTATTTTTTCCATTGGTACAATAGATTATATTTTATGCTTTGTTTTTTAATGATAGAATTTTATATATTCTGGTTTTCACATATATATTATATATCAAAAAAGATATTAGTACCCTATAATGTTGATACAAAAATCATTCATGGTATAACTGTCTTTACTATAGAAATTGGGATTTATGGAAAATGTATGGGTAAGGGGTCTTCGTCACCTTCCACATAAAGATTGAAGTGTTGATCATATCAGTGATATATGTAATGACATTGATGAACAGCCGTGTGGTTCCTCAATGTGACAATATAATATTTTTATACCATTTTAGGACTATATATATGATCAATATATATTGGATCTATTTGGGTTTTATATATTGTGTAAAATTTTTGATATCTATATCACTTGTCACAAGTTTATATTTTTTTATTATTTAAAAATTTATTAATGTTTCATATGTTTTACTTGAGTACTATTGTAATGTATTCCTAGGTGTTATAGTCCTTCCACTATAACCAAAAAATCATTTATATCACGTTTGAAATTTATTTATATATTTAGTCATGAATTAGGTCTACTAACACTATAATCGAGTCTATATAAAGAGAATAATGTTGTAATGATACATTAATTCTTAAATCTGAATTACTGATTTGCCTAGTAATACAATTTTCTTCACTAGAAATAGTAATAGTTCACCATTAGAGATTGTGGGATTGTTTATTATAATTAATTATTCATATAGATCATTATACTACTATATGATGAGAGAGACCAATGTGTATCACTTTTTGATTTTTATTAATGATACTCCATTAATATAGAGCAAACATGAAAAAAGATATGATATTTGTGGTTATGTTATTCCTTTTCCGATTTATTTTATAATTAAATATTACTAATTCAATTCAATATCATACATATTTTTTGGAAGATGATTACATGAAAACCATTATTCATAACAAAATATGATGGTCCCATGGACATTATCTACTTTATATTATTTATGTAATTCTTTCGGATCTCATTTTTTCCATTAATAATCATCTTATTTTTCTATTATCATGGATTCCACAATGAGAGTTCTTTAATATGACAAGACATATTAGTCCCTCCTCCACTTATCGTCTAATCACATCAAGAATTTTTCAAATAAATTATTTTTATTAATGATTATTAGGATAATTAATAATATTAAATTTCATTATAAAATTAGTTTTTTATTAATACTTGTTGTGTTGAAAATAATGATCTGATGTTAGTCCTTTCTATATATTTTATAAAATATTATAGAAATTTTTATAATAACATTAACTTTTTGATTTTAGGATTTCCACCATAATAATGGGATACATAGTTCATTCATAAATGGGGAACCCATACTTTTATGTTCATGTGTAGTTTTTTTGGTTGTTATTTCACTAGTTATTACTAAATATCGAGTATTCTTTCGAGATTTTATTATTAGTCTTAAAATGTATTTTTTCTTTGTACATGATTTTTTATAATTATTTTTTTATTTCATGTGTCTTTAATCAATGTGGAATAATTTAATATTTTATTTAATTCTAATAAAACTAATTTTACTTGTTAACCAGAGTTATTTAAAAAATTCTATTATGTATGAATTTCCTTGTTTTATGAATTTATCTTTATTATAATACATGATGATTTTTTTAAAGAATATAATAATTCTAAACATTTGATGTAAACTATCAATCAAGTTATATTGATATAATACCTTATTATTATAAAATTCTATCACATAATGCGATTAATATATCATTTGGTATTGAAAAATTTATGGCTCCATTATAATGTATTAAATTATTTATATTTATAAATAATGTACATAATTAATGTAATTTATTGGGAAATATTTAATTATTAATGATTAATCTTGAATTAAATCATATTCAATAATAAATATTAATTAATAATAATGATAATTAATGTTACTAAAATATCATTTTGATGATAATGTGTTGGCATATAATTAGTTAATATAAATATAGGGTAAAACAACATATGATTGGAATTATTATTTATAATGTATAAAATATAATTTATGTTGTTATGTATATTATTTATTTTTCATGGATTATAAATTCTCATTTACAATGGGAATTATAATTTTTGTATCATTATAATGATTTCTCATTGTATTATATAAGATAATGAATGACTGGTAGTTATTTTATAATTATTTCATTTAGATTGTAGGAAATTTTTTGTTATAAACATGGAATATTCCATTGTGTTTTAAAACATAGATAGTTTGGTGATATTTATTGGAATGTTGGGTTACATGGTACATCGATTAAAATAATAAATAAAAAATAATAGAATATGAGTTTAAAAAATGCAGAATGTTACAAATTTAACTATACAATGACATAATAAATGGGGAATAAAACTAATATCATATGTAGTATATTAAAATTTGAATAATAAATCATCAAATTATATTAAGAGAGATATTAAAATGTCCAAGATAATACCAAAATAAAACACTGGATTTTCTATGAAAACATTATATGGTAACTCATGTTGTGAATTTTTTTAAATTATTTAACCTCATATGTTACAAGATAAAAATAAAAACATGTGACTCTCCATGTAAAGGAATAACACACATACCAGTGTCCCCCCTTTCACAAGCTCAATTGTTTTTCAATGAACCAATCCATACCTATAGTAAATAAAGTGTTTTAATGGAGATGAAAATTAAGATAAAAAGAAGGTGGATGATAATGGATTGCTTATTAAATGTATCAAATAATAATGAATGTTAAAATGTTGTTTTGAAAAATTATCAACATTTTCTGGAATTTTTAATAACCAGTATAGTTTCATAGTTCTGTATGTATTACCAGCTATGTTTTCCTATGAATATATTATTAAATTTTACATTAATGATAACTAAAGAGTCTCGTAAACCATTATATATTTTTAATGGTTATATAACATTATTGTAAATACGCAGAAATTTTGTAGAGTTTTTTTAAATATATGGGAATTTAATGAATCCGCGAAAACAGGTGGCACGTGATTTTGATGCACGGTGTGCCAAGAATAAATTTTTTATGATTTTTGGGTACTTTCAGTAAAAGAATGAGCGGGTTTTTATAACATTTAAACTGGTGCTCAGAATTGAAATCTGACGGCACTGTTAAACTCGCAACAACAGTATTTTCTTAAGAAATCTTTCACATTGACGGTAGTGGTTTGAGTTTAAAAAATAGTTTTTTGGGGTTTTTAGAGATTGAATTAAATAAAAATAAAGTGTGTGGCTGTATTTTTATATAACGGTTAAAATATCTTCATGGAAGTTGGAGGTGGGACCACCACACCTTATCCTCTCATTAGAGGTTATTATGGTGGGGCCCACCCAAACCGAACCTCCAATGATAGGTTATGACGTGTGGACCACACTGGGCTAAACCCCCTATAGATGGAGGAGAATAAAACCTCTCAACTCTCTCTCATTAATGAGGGAGAGCCTCATGACATACCCTTTTATTAATTGGTTCCAACTCCCCTAATTAATTTGTGACAAAACACATTAATTAATTAGGGGAGCCATGTAATTAATTCAGCAATATGATTTCTGTGTCAGTAACTAAATAATATACATAATCAATCTGTTGTTATTTTTCTTGGAATTTTTCTTTTGGTGGATCTTGGGAAGAGAAGATCTTGGGACAAAATTTCTTCCGACAAATAACATTCCACCGACGAAGAACTATGACTTTCATTGACTTCCTCCCTTGGATCCTACCAACGTGGGGGGTCATCAACTGACCTACCCTCCACATCGTCCTCATCAAGCCGACACATCACGGGATTAGGAGTGTATTGCGGATGAGATGAATGATGAACTCCTTCATCTTCATCCCGTTACTTCAACGTCGATGACCAAAGAACAAAGGGAGGGTTTGTTTTCTTTTATGTGTAGTGTTCTTTTTTTCAAAATGAAGAACGAGGTTATGATTCTTTTTGCAGGTCAGTTGTTGTTCATCGTTCTCCTACCATGACAGGCCATGTGTTACCACCCTAAACATGGAGGTTGTGGGCCAAGACAATATGGTCGAACCCTTCTGCCGTTCTTGTTTATGATGATATTCAGCATGGCAACAAAGAAATGAGGCGATGAAGGCGGCGAAGTCAATGGCTGTGCTACCCATGGCCACTGTGATCCCCACCGCCCCTACAGCATTCTGCACTACCCCCGGCCAAATCGGCCCTGACGGATCCACTGTCGGCCACATCACTCAAAGAGCCATGATTATTCCCTGAGCCGACACGCTCCTCGTCGGCCTGCCTAGCCCCTCCCGGCCGCCCGCCGGCCTGCCCGACCTCACACTGGCTTGCATGGTGCCCTGCCCGCCAGCCCGACTGCCGGTCTGTCTGGCCTCCTACCAGCCTAGCCAATCCCAGTCGGCCTACCCGCCGGGCTGCCCGACCGCCTCCCGTGCAGCCGGCCCAACCGCACCATCCCACACACCATGTTCCACCCAAGCCATGCCCCACGCGGTGCTAGCCTAACCGGTCTCGGCCATCCGAACCGAGATGTCGAGTCGCGCCCCACGTGCTCTGGGCCAGACTGGCCTTGATCATTGGCTGAACCACCAACACGGTCAGATGGGGGAGGCCCAGCATGCCAGGCCAAACCGAACAGGTTGGCCTACCCAATCGGCTGGGCCAGACCCAATTAGTCTGAATGGGTCGGCCCAAACGGTGTCTGACAGGGTCGGTATGACCGGGTCAGATCGGACTCTGGCCCCCTACTGAATCTTTACATTCTTTGTCCATGTTGTTGTCACCGGAAATCCGTTTAATGAACCTTCAACGACACTGGTTTTCATGGAGCATAATGGTCCCTTTGAGTATACCCCACTAGAGTTTAGGGTAAAGTTGAGTTATGTTCAGGTTAGATCATACACGAATCCAACCGGTCCCCAGGGACTAAAAGGCTGATAATTCACAGACCGGGCGTCCGATTGACCCACCATCTATTGCATTGAGAACTATATGAAATGGCAGACATTTGAGATACCTCTTCATGGGACTTCGTGGCAGATGGAGCATCGACCAGTAGATTGTGGCGTTGATCTTATGGAGATGAGAAAACTTTTGTGTGGGAACATAATAACTGGCTGAGACTTGACGACTACAGACTGTTTGACATGGAGTGACTCTACTAGACCAGTAGGGAGCGCCTTGATGTTGTGGCAGACCCACAGTGGGGAGCGCCTTTGTGACGCAGTAGAGCCACAGTACTCGACAGGAGGAGTACATCAGTATGCTATGAGGGGGATCGCATCTGTGGGATGCAGTAGACCCACGATGGAGAGTGCCTCTGAATGGCGCATCATACATATGGTACTCGACAGGAGAGGTACCTCAAGAGTCCAATGATTGATGGAATCACCTCTTTATGACATAGCAGGCCCACATTAATCGATAGGGGAGGAGTTATCCACCAGCCGAGGGTTCAGATTGATATTATCCCTAGAATAATATCTTGGTTGAGCTGAGTCTTTGAGAGTTTGTATTTACATCTTTATTGAGATGGATCTCTTTGTAACATAGGTATATGTATGTTCATACACCTAAGTATGGTTATCTATTGATTTCTTACTTTTTGGTTTATCTTTTTTGGATTCAATGAGACCTTGAGTGTCGTGGGGTCCCAACTGAGTATCGTTATAATCACCCATGCACGGGATATGCCCGCACCTCGTTGTGTTAGATGCAGACGACATATATCACTGACTGAGGCTATGTTTACTAGGACTGGATGATCCCTAGAGGTGGGCCACATGGTGTGACAGTACAAGGAGGAGATGGATGGATGTGGATTTCTGTAGAGGCTATCTATACCTACCCTTCAGGTAAGATCCATGGTGGACAATCCATGAGGTATTTTTCACCTTTCAGCTATGTTCCCCTTTTCAGCTGTACTTGTAATTTATATTTGGGCTTATAATTCTATAACCTTTACTTTTTATCACACCTTTTGTATATAATATTTATTTACTGTTTTGTTTCCATCTCATACCCTATTCTGTATGTTTACATCTTTTAAAGTAAAAGCCTTCCTAGTTTAAGGATTTACGCCACTGGTGATATTCGCCACCCTGTAGACTATGGAAGGTGGGCTTTGGGTTGTCATGGGATGGGCCTCGAGGGACTGGTCTTGACAAATTGGTATCAGAGGCGTCAGTTCTACCGCAGAACATAAGACTCTGATATTTTCTATGAACCATTTGTGTTTCGGGTACTGAGTGTGGTTTTTAGTTGAGGGAGTCCAGTGTTGGTGCAGCGGCCAACGTATCCATACACGAGGACCCTGACTACTGATTTCTGACTCAATTCATGAAAGCACTGATTGCGTGTGTTTTTTCAAAAGTTTTCTTCAAGTCATACAAACTAGGTTTGCTCATAATTTATAATCTTTTGACCGAGTCACATCTGTTTTTTTAGGATGCCTCCCCATAAACGACCAGCTATTTCCTCAAGACTTGTACACGTGGATAGCCCACCGAGGGACAGGGACTCGGTGCGGGGCACTTTTCCAACAGAGGCACCAGCGGTACCACAACCTGTTGGGCCATCGATTCCACCCTCCCTAGCATCAGAGGATGCATGCTGCTTGAGCGTGTTTCACAATTTCTAGCACTAGGGGCCTCCGAGGTTCAGGGGAGAGATGGCCCCACATGTGGCTAAAGATTGGAAGGAGGTTGTGGTGAGTGTTTCCCGACTGGTAGGGACACCAGTAGACCTCATGGTGATACTTACTTCCACCATTCTACAGGCACCAGTAGGGAGATTGTTGAGCCTGATTCTCTAGGTTCACAATTAGATGACACATATTTTGGTAGATTTCAAGATCCTGTTTTAGGTAGAGTTAGTTCCAGCGACTCTCCGCAAAGTGCGCATAAAAGAGTTTCTTTATCTGCAGCAGGGCGACATGACTATAGCTCTATACTCAATGAGGTTCACAGACCTCTCAATTTACACCACCGATATGGTACTGGACTCATTCTTCCATGCCCGGACAATCGAGCAGGGGCTTATATGGGATGACAGAGCTCCAATGATCTTAGTCATCATCCCGACGCAGTATGGGGTGCTAGAGAGAGCCCTCTAAGAGGAGAAGTTCCATGAAGAGCAGTCTCCAGCCACGAGATCCACCTACAGGTGACACATAGTGGAGGCTTCTATAGCTACCAGTAGACTGATGTCGTAAAAGTGAAGAGGACCCAAACTACAGTTGGACGGCCGCATGACTCAAGATCGGTGGTGCGGGGTACCCAAAGCAGAGACATACATGCCAGGAGTGGGATGTGTTTCACATGCGGTGGTCAGGGTCACATGGCTTGTGACTATCTAACCCAATGTTCAGATTATCAATAGACGGTCGAAAGACTTCCCAGGCATAGATATAGATACAATCGAGGTGGTCCGCAGGGGAAGTCAGACGTGACAGAGTATATGGTCGTGCAGCTAGCAGTGGGAGATGTTTTGAGGTGTTACATCCACCACTGCCAGGAGGTCCACCTTGACCGCAGGGAGTAGGTGGACATGGGAGAGCTCGGCTCTAGGCAACTGAGGCTTACGATAATGGAACTCCGGAGATGATTCGAGGTACAATCTGTGTCTACTCTACCATAGATGAATTTCTTATAGACACATGTTCTAGTAACTCTTTCATTACCACTACCCTTGTTCGGATCTCAGAGATTCCGACAGAGCCATTGGAGAGATTTTTATGGCTAGAGACTCCTACGGGAGCCGACTTGACTATTACGTTCTGGTTCCGGCAGTGGAGCTTACTCTAGGAGGCAAGAGCTTCATCTAGGATCTCCTAGTAGAGGCGTCAAGTTCTTATACCATCATCTTGGGTATGGACCGGTTTTCTATTTTCCATACTGATATTGACTATATTAGTTGAAAATGGTTGTGTGTCCACATGGATGGGACTAGGTTTACCTTCACTGGTGAGAATGGAGCCTTTGCAGCACATGACTTACTAACTCAGAAGAGGGTGCAGCCAATCACTCATCAGTTGGCATGCCATACCCTCAGAGCAATTAATGTGGAGAGTCTGAGCTATCCTGTAGTGGTGGACTAGTACGCAGATTTTTTCCCTAATGATGTTCCAGGTCTGCCTCCTTATTGAGTTAGAATTTTACAATGACATGTACCTCGGTACGACACTGATATCTACACTAGAATATCGGTTGGCTCCCACTAAGATTTGTGAGTTGCAGATATAGCTAGAGCACTTGCAGGGGAATGGATTCATCTGGCCCAGTGTTTCCCCCTCGACATCCCCGATTCTGTTCTCCAAGAAGGTGAATTGGATCTTGAGTCTTTGTGTCAACTACCATCGCGAAAATCAGGGGACCATGAAGAATAAGTACCAACAACCAAGGATTGATGACCTCTTTCATTAGATGAAGGGTGCAAAGTGGTTCTCAAAGATAGGTTGTAGATCATGTTATCTCCAGTTTAGAGTTTGGGATGAGGATGTGAAGAAGACAACCTTCAGATGTCGGTACGACCACTATGATTTTTTGGTTATTCCTTTCGGCGTAACCAATGCTCAAAGAGTGTTCATGGTACTCATGAACAGGATTTTAAGACATTCCTAGATTGTTTTGTCATAGTGTTCATAGATGAAATTATTATCTACTCGATTACTTATGAGGAGTATGCCTACCATTTGCATGTAGTATTGGACACACTACGAGATCACCAGCTTTATGGTAATCTCTCGAAGTTCCTGTTTTTGATCCAAGATGTTCACTTTTTAGGACATGTGATATCAGAGGTTGGATTTTCATTAGATCTAACAAAGATCAAGGAATTACTTTCTTGGGAGCCAACAAAGAGTGTGACAGATGTACGATGTTACCTTGGTTGGTCTGGTTACTACTTGAGGTTCGTTCCAGACTTCTCGAGAGTTTCTCCACCACTATTAACCTTGACGAAGAAGGGGAATCCCTTTGTGTGGTCGGAGAGGTTCCAACAGAGCTTTCCTGAGCTAAGGCATAGGCTGACTAGTGCCCCCATCATGAGGCTTCTTGAGGAATGTGTAGGGTATGTTTTCTAATGTGATGCAATGGGGACCGGACTCGGGTGTGTCCTGATGCAGGGGTGAGAGGTGATCACGTATGGTTCTCAGAAACTGAGACAACTCAAGAAGAACTCCACTACCCATGACCTGGATTCAACAGATGTGGAATTCCCCTTGAAGATGTGGTTACACTATATGAGGGCAGAACCTTTTATCGTGTACTCTGATCACAAGAGTCTCATATATATCTTATCACATAAGGACCTTAACTTGAGACATTGGCGATGGATTGAGTTCTTCTAGGACTATGACTTTGAGACAGTCTATACTTCTGGAAAGAGTAATGTTGTAGAATATGAACTCAGCAGGTGATCTGGTATACAGCTTCTAGGTGAGGTGACTGAGCAGCCGGATGCTTTACAGATATCCATTATGGATAGAGATGGAGCAGGTTTTCGTCATTCCCATACAGTTACTCCCCCACTTCTTCACTGAGTTATGGAGGCACATAATTGGGACACTAACTTTGAGACATGACGTACTCATATATCCATAGGGAAATCACTTGATAGATTTTTTGATGTTCTGGATCACATCATCCTTTTCATAGTATGTACTATGGTTCCAATGTCATTCAAGAGGAAGTGTTGATGGAGTTCCACACATCCTCTTTAGCGATACATCCAGGAGTGGTGAAGATGTACCAGGACCTTCAACGACGGCACATGTGTCCTGGTATGAATAAGGAATTAGTGGAGTTTGTCTCCTGATGCCTCACTGGTATGCAAGTGAATGCGGTGAACCAGGTACCAGCAGGCTTGGATTAGTCTTTAGAGGTCTTAAAGATGATGTGGGATGGGATATCCATGTACATCATGACAAAACTTCTACATACATCTAGGGGTGACAACTCGATTTGGGTGATTGTTGCTCGACTCACCAAGTCATCTCACTTCCTACCGATTAGATAGTAGGGTTCAGTAGAGAGCTTGGGACGCCTCTATATGTATGAGATTTTCTTGCTACATGGAGTACGATATTCTAGAGTCTCTGATCATGATACACAGTTTACTTCCTGGCTATAAAAGGGGTTGAAGGAGTATTATAGGATGTAGCTTCATCTGAGCACCACATTCCAACCTCGGATGGACCGCCATACTGATCAGACCATTCAGTCCCTTGAGGACATGCTATGTTCTTGTGGCCTCGACTTCGGTTGCAACTAAGAGGATCACTTACCTTTGGCGGAGTTTGCCTACAACAACAGCTACCACTCTATTATATGGATTGTAGAGACTCACAGTTGACAGACATGGTCATTAAATTATTTTTTTGGAATACTAAATAAATAGAAAAAACAGACACCCAAGGACCGTAATAGTTTAGTGTCATTAAAAACTCAGAACATAATCTTATATTCATGGTGAAAGATATTCAAAATTTCCATAAATATATTCCCCTTTGGTTTTCTTACCTGAAACCTTTCTTTATATCCTGAGGAAAATAAAACAAAAAAAGGGTGGGCTCAAATTCCCAGTAATGGTAAACAAAGGAAATATAAATCATATCATATTCGTAAGAACATAACATTTTGAAAATCATAACCTCTAAAAGATATCATAATATAATAACAATGGATAAATCATAGTACTGATATATAAACCCAGTATTCATAACATATAACATGAAACATTTTCACATAAACAAATAATCATAGAAAACCATTTCATATTAGTAAATACCCATTTCCATGACTATCATAGCCAAAAAGTCCATTTCTGAACCGAGTTCACTCCTCGTTCTAGTCCTGTTTCTGTGAACCATATTAACTTTCCATTCCATCCATGTATATCTCATGAGATAAACATATTTACCCAATCCATTGGAGGGATATATAGGTCCCGCACATATCATAATGAAACAATTTTTATGTGTTCCACAAAATCATAAATCATATATCATAGCATAACCCATGTAATAAAAATGGGATTCATAAAAATCATGCCTTCATTACATAATCTATATAAGATAAATGGAATTTGTAAAAATATTTCCATCATTACACAATCAAATCAGTGTAACAATACGAATAGAAACATAACCATATATAATCAAAAAATGGTTAATAATTTTGATAAAACACATTAACTCCATTCTTGAGGAAAATATCCTTTCTACTTCAAAAACAGTGTTCCTTTCATAACATGTCATATAATTTTAAACTAAAGAGTTTTAATAAAAAATAAACTTGAAAACTTGTAAAGGAAGTTTCATGGAAATAATGGACTATGAAATCATAAAATCACATTCATTCCGTATAATTTAAAAATTTTATTATCATGGTACATTTTTTGGAACGGTCAAAAAGTTAATCGTATGGCAAACAAAAGAAAGATTCCTTCCACAAAACAATGAAAAATTGAAAGTGGGGTAAAATTGACTCTAAAAATACAAGAAATAATATTAAACAATTTATGAAAAACTTTTTTATGGACATGGATGAAAAATATAACACCAGTAAATACTTACGTAAAAACAACCTTGGATAAAAATGAGATTTTTCAAATTATCCCTTACCTTTCGTATGAAATGATTCGTACGTATCTGAAAATCCTGTATAAAGATTTAAATAATGTCATTGAATTATTACAGAATCATATTCATTATTATGATATCATATATGGCCATATTTTTATCTCCTTATTTCTAATATTTCATTGCTTCTTTTTATTTGGGTGTTCATTGCTTTATGTTCTTATACATGTTTTGTCAAATATATTATTATTCCTCTTTATAAGTTATAGGTACCAAATTTACAAGATGGTATTAGTGTAATAAATATCATATTTATTCATTCAATTCATTTATATATTAATTATTAAATGATGATCATGTAGAATGAGTCGCATCACATCGTGGAGACGGTAGGTCGTACGTACGCATGAGCGATGATATCATTTTTTTGATATTAAAAATCACATATAATTGGATGGTATATCATATATAAAGAATAATAATAATGTTATATTTATTATTTATGTAATTTATACTCATTATCATACCCATACAAATGATGAAATGTTTGAATAACAATCTACACTATGACATGGAGACGACAAGCCATACGTATGCACATGTGATGACTTTTTCATTCATAGGGTGGATAGAATAACAAATATTGTTGTAAACTTTTTATACTAACATCACAGTATATAAGAGATACCAGAGTTATTATTTTATAATGGAAGAAACAAAGATAGAGGAAGTGGAAGAAGATAGGAACTTGAAATAGGTGGTGATATATTTACATATTCTTTGATTTTTTTCATTTGGATTTGTTCAAAAGGGCTCTTTAGGTAGGTTTTCTGACTAAAGGAAGGCCTCTTGGATGATGGAAGGACAGTTGATAAGGTATTTGGGCTAGGTTTGGACGAGCCAAATGGCATTGGTTGTGTGAATTAGAGAGAAGGAGGGCTTCCCTTTTATAATAGGGGTGAGGGTCATATTAGGAAAAATATAAAATATTATTCTATAATAAATTCATATTGAGATTATAATGGCTCCAAATTGACTTATTTTGAATCTAGGGTTCGGATGGGTCGAAATACTCTCAACCAATATTATTTATCCAAGTTTAGGTTACCATTTTTTCATTATCATTTAGATTTAACTCTAAGTTAAATAATTTAACTTTTACCATGTCTTCTTGTATTCTTACAGTATATGGTTTATAAACATACTATAAACTACCAATAAAATCCCAATTGGTTCATTAATTCCATTTATATTATTATATAAATACTTTGGCCGAACCTTAAATTTTTAGGAACAGAATATCAATTAATAATTTATTATTTTATTAAAAACTCTTTTATGTCAATTTTGAGGCTATTTGTTGTTTTGTTTTTTATAAATTAATAACAAAATTATTATTTCGATAAAAATTCATCTAACCAACCCTAATATGTTATTGTAACCTAGAAAATTATTTTAATTCATAAAAAACTCAAATTACATTTATTTGTGCATTTATAATGTCAATTATGTTAATATTTCATTAATAAGTTAATTGATGCATCATCATTGTGTCATAAATAAATTTAAATATATAATGTATACAAAATATAAATAAAATACCATCATGTAGGAAATATTTTTATATTTATAATGAATATTTATAGATGAATTTATCATATGTATTACCCTATATTAAAAATGTTTTACTTATTAATCAATGATTTTAACTCTTTTAACTCTTCTTTGAATTAAATAATAATAAATGTCCTAATCTAATACATGTTAACATAAAGGATAATATTTTAAAACTAAGGTTGTTTTTGATCGAATTACACTTATCTAATTGAAGTTTTTCATGTGTTAGGGTAATAATAATATAAATTTTACCCTTAATTGCCCTGTTTGCTTTTAACCGTGGCAAATACAAGCTAAAACTTACTATTTTTCAAAAAATTATATTCATCTCATTGAACAAAATTTTACTTTCAGATATCATCTGTTTCTCTTGGATTTTTGAAATTAAACTCATAGAAGCGGTAAAATTATGTTTTATGTAAATTTACAAATGCTCCAATAGGTGGATAATGACGGTAAAAAGATCAACGAAATTTTTATATATCTAAAATGATTAGAAAATGTCTCCAATTAATTACATGGAAAATATATAGGTATAATGTATCTATTTTTACATAAAATAAATATAAATAAAATAAAATATTATTTTAAATAAAACATCGGTTTCAATGAATAACTCAGTGTTTTCACTATTCATCAAAAAATGCATGTTTTCAAGAAAATACAAAAAATTCACCATAGGATAATTTTGATATTCCAAATCCAAAAATGAAGTCCATTTTGAAAAATAAAATTTTAAAAATTTTAAAAATGGGGTTTACTATTCATAATGGCTAGTTTATATAATATTTTAATAACATATCGTTGTCTAGTGAAATTTGGTATTGCGTACACTGAAAGCTATCGAAGAAGGTTGTGCTTGTGTGTAATGCATGGCAGGAATAATGTTGTGTTTTCTAGAAGCTAATACGGTATTGTGTATAGCACAAGATAATCTTGGTGTAGCGTAAGACACAAAACATCAAAGAAATTAAAAATATTTCTCATAAAATATCTGGGAGTTACATTCTACCCCCCTTAAAATGAATTTCCCCCTCTAAATTTTTCGGGCTTATAAATTGTTTACTACTTGAATGTTTCATTCATAGAATTCCACTTCATAAAAAGTAATAATACAACTTAATTTTAAAAACAAATGTATGAAAGGTAATAGCTACCAAAATAAATGCATCACTGGGTTTCCACATAGAAGAACATATGTGAAAATATGGATATGGAAGAGAAATCAAACCATCATGTTCTGATATAGAGTTGTATAAAACATGGGTATGAAAAAGCCAAAAATCTCAAAGCCATAAACATTTGATGATCTATGATACTATCTAGGACATTGTTTTTTGTTTTCAAGATTATTTCCCTAAAGTTGAAAAAATAAAAATTAGAATAAATACTTAATTGATTTTGGTAGAATCTCATTGTTAGTTAATCTGTGATAAATTTACACATCATCTCTTAAAGAAATGAATTTGAATTTGTCATTCCTGAAGTATTAGAAGATCATGTGATATAATGATAGGTCATTCCATCTGTCTCAAAAAATATAGAAAAAGTTATTAAATATACATAAGTCCATTTATGGTGATATTAATCAGATATGGTTCCTCAAATGGACTTATACTACATATATCATATATCATAATAAAATAAAACTATTGCAACTAACCAGGGACATCCTGTAGGACAGTGATGGGGGATAAAGTCTTGTCGCTCTTCGATTGTGGGTTTGATTCCAGCATCCTTGTCCGACGCGATGGGTTTTGCTCGTCCTACGGGTTGTCATTTTTCTAGAACTATACTACTATAACATTTCAGAAATAATACCAAAAAGTTATAGCCTTAAACAATACTATCTGATGTCTTACTTCATCCATTCCAATATTTAGGCTTATCCAAAATATTTATGTCCAATCTCATAGTATAGGTAAAACAATTACTAGAAAGGTCAAGCATGTTAATACCATTATTTATCCCCCATATATCATAAGATATAAATTGTTGGTCACATTAAAAACATGTGAATACCATAATCATGTATTCTCATGAAAAATGAATAAACATTCAATCTTAGTGAAAACATGAATTCTATCAAAAGTTTACACTTTCCACATACTAAAATTCCCAAAATTCTATAACCTTAAACCATGATATCACGTTTTTCTTTATATCAATCATGAACTCATTAATAGTATAATCATATTATTTCATCCTTATCCATTCATTGTGATGATATCCGCTTCTATCCAAAAATATTTCAATCACTTTTCATGGTTATCAGTACTATATTCTTATGGAAACCCACAATGGACCAATATATAGATATTCCAATATACCATAAAATTACCTCAAAAACATTATTCATGAATAAAAATATATAAACACATCAATACATCAAATTTAGTGATTTTCATGCAATATGTCCTTCCTTGATTTAGAAGTAACCTCTTAGGTTAGGGCATTGAGTTGGGTAATGACCATGTTATCCAAAAATAAGACATTGAACTCCATAACAGTCTATCACTCTATGACCATTTTTCCCACATAGATAACAGCTTCCCCTCCATTTTGGGTATTCCTCAATGTTATTCTTCCTTTCTTCTTGACATTTACAATGCTTCATCATCCTTCATATATGTTCCTCACCATGCTAAAATGCATAAAATTCTATCTTCCTCTTATATGATGACTTATGAATACATATAATTCTCACCTTGTTAATCATATATCGTGATGACAAATTTGAAATAATAATAATATCATTATTTCCATGAATTAAATTTTTTTGTTGATCATAGTCACCAATTTGTCCACTGGAATCAATGTTAACTGAATTCTTTCTCATTCCCTCCATTGACTAAAACTAGAAACAATACTGTAAGAAATAGTTAGAATAACATGGAACCACATAATCATAAAAAGTCACTTATGGGATGTATGGGATGTCTAATGTATCACAAAATCATTAATTCATGACACCTTAGGATCACAATAGTTTATTCATGATCGTCAACATATTTCAAGGACTGTAACCTATAGTTATACTAAAACTTAGTGATATTCCTATACATGCCTTAAAAATATATCTAGGGATCTCACAAAATATTCGCATCATAGTTTCCACAGGATAACTAAACCATTCCTCTGTTACAAACTATAGAGACCCACACATTACATACATGGAAAATAAATTAATTTTGTGGAGTACTTAATACCTAACAAAAACAGACACTTAAGGACCGTAATAGTCTAGTGTCTTTAGAAACTCGGAACATAATCTTCTAATCATGGTGAAATATATTCAACATGTCCAATAAATATCTTCCCCTTTTGTTTTATTAACTAATCCATTCTTTATATCCTTGGGAAAGGAAAACATAAAAAGGGTGATCTCAAATGCTCAGTAATGGTAAAAAATGAAATATCAAGAATATCATATTCATAAGAACATAACATTTTTAAAATCATAAACTGTAAAAGAGAATATAATATCATAACAAGGGATAAATCATAGTATTGAAATGTAAACCCAATAATTATATCATAAAACATGAAACATTGTGTCATACACACATAATAATTGAAAATCATTTCATATTAGTCAATACTCATTTAAAAGACTATCATAGTGGATGAAGTCCATTTATGAACCGAGTTCACTCATCCTTCCTATCCTGTATCACTAAACAAGTTTAACTTACCATTCCACCCATGTCTATCTCATGAGATATAAATCATCAACCAATTCATTGTAGGGGGATATATGTCCCACCTATCTCATAATGAAACCATTATTATGTGTACCACAAAATCATTAATCATATATCATAGCATAACCCATGTAAAAAAATGGGTTTCTTAAACATCATGCCATAATAACATAATCCATATAAGATAAAAGGAGATCGTAAAAATAATTCCATCATAACATAATCAAATCAATGTAGAAATAGGGATATAAACAAAACACTATATTATCTTAGATTGAATATAATTTTTATAAAACATATGAACTCCATTCCTGAGGAAAATTTAATTTTTACCTCAAAAACAATTTTCCTTTCCCAACATGTCATTCAATTTTGAACTAAAATAAGTTAATTAATAATAAACTTGAAAACATGTAAAGGAAGTGTCATGGAAATAATTTTATATGAAATCATAAAAACCCATTCATGCCATTGAAGATAAGAAAACACTTTGTGTACTTCTGCCAGAAATGTTAAAAAGTTCCTTGTATTGTAAACAAAAGAATGATTCCTTCCATAACATAATGAAAAAGTAAATGATGGGTAAACATGACTTTAAATATACAATAAATAATATTAAACAATTTATGAAAACCATTTTTATGGACAATTATGAAAAATATAACCCCGGTAAATACTTACGTATAAGAAATCTCGGATAAAAATGAGATTTGCGAAATTATCCCTTACCATATGTCTGACATGCTTCGTCCATATCTGAACCTCCAATATAATGATTTAAATAATTTCATTTACTTATTATAGAATCATATTCATTATTATGATATCATATATGGTCAATTTTATCTTTTTATTAGTAAAATTTCATTTCTACTTGTTATTCGGGTGTTCAATGCTATATGTTCTTATGCATGTTTTATCGAATAGATTCATATTTCTCTTTTAAAATATAATTAGCTCATTATAGAATCACATTAATGTAATATATATCATATTTATTCATTAAATTCATTTATATAATCATTATTTAATGAAGATCAGGTAGAATGAGTCGCATCACATCGTGGAGAGGGTAGGTCGTACTTATACACGAGCGATGATATCATTATTTTGATATTAAAATCATATATAATTTAATGGTATATCTTATATAAATAATAATAATTTCAGATTTATTATTTATATCATGTATACTCATTATCATACCTATCCAAATGATGAAATGTTTTAATAACAAACTACACCACGACGTGGAGACGGTAAGCCATACGTATGGACGTGTGGTGAATTTTTCTTTATAGAATGGATAAAATAACTAATATGGTTGTAAAATATTTATAATAAATTAAAATTTTATATAATATGCTAGAGTTATAATTTTATAATGGAATCATAAATGAAGGAGGAATTGGAAGAAGAATGTAACTTCAAATAGGTGGTGAGATATTTACCTCTTCTTCGGGTTCTTCTTCTTTATTTGAACAAAATGGCACCTTAGGTTGGATTTCTAACTAAAGGATGGAATCTAGGATGATTGGAGGAATGTTTATAGGGTATTTGGGTAGGGTTTTGCCGAGCCAATGTCTGGGAGGTGTGAATTAGAGAGATGGGGGAGTTCCCTTTATTAAGAGGGGTGAGGGGAACATTAAGAAAAAAATAAAATATTATTTAATAACACTTTATACTCTGTTTATGATGGCTCCATTGTGAGTTATCTAGAGGATAGGGTGGGGATGGGTCTAAATCCTCTCAACCAATAGGTTTTAGACACTTTTAGGTTACCATTTTAACCTTATCATTTATATTTAACTCTAAGTTAAATAATTTAACTTTTATCGTGTCTTCATGTATTCTTACACTATATGGTTAATAAACATTCTACAAACTGAAAATATAACCGAAATTGGTTCATTAATGTCATATATATTATTATATAACTCTTTTTTCTGAACCTTATATTATTATGAATATAATATCAATAAATAATTTAATAGTTTCTTTAAAAACGCTTTTTTGCCAATTTTGACACTATTTGAATTTTATTTTTGTTAAATTTATAAAAGAATTATTACATCAAAGAATATTCATCTAACCAACCTCAACATGTTTTATTAACCTATTCAATTTGTTTAATTTATAAAAGGTCTCAAATTACATTCATTTGGGTATTTTTAATATCAATTATGTTAATATTTCATAAATAAGTTAATTACTGCATCATTAATGTGTCTTAAATAAATTAAATTAATTAATGTATAAAATAAATAAATAAATTACCACTATATAGGAAATATTTTTAAATCTCTAATGAATATTTATATACTAATTTATCTTACGTATAACCCTATATTAAAATTTTTTTACTTATTAAACAACAATTTTAACTCTTTTAACTATTCTTTGAATTAAATAAAAATAAATGTCCTAATCTAATCCAATTAGACCTAAAGGGTAATATGTTATTCCTATCATTTTTAGGTCAATTTACACTAATCTAATAGAATTAGTAATTGTGTTAGGGTAATAATAATATCATTTTTACCTTTAATTACCATGTTAACTTTTACCTGTGGTAAATAAAAGATAAAAATTAATATTCCCCCAAAATTATTTTCATCTCATTGAAACAAATTTTACATACTGATATCCACCGTGTCTCTTGGATTTTATAAATTCAACTCACAGAAGCGGTAAAATTATGTTTTATGTAAATTTGCAAATGCTCATAGGAGGTGTGTAAAAGACGGTAAAAATATCAATACAATTTTTATATATCAAAACTTGTTATAAAATTTCTCAAATGAATTAAATAGAACATATATAGGAATTTTTTTATCTATTTTGACCTAAAATAAATTTATATAAAATAAATGATTATTTAAATAAAAAGTCAGTTTTACCCAAAAACTCAGTATTTTCACTATTTATAAAAAATTGAATGTTTTTAGAGAAATACCAAAAATTTACCATAGGCTAATTTCGATATTCTGAATCAAAAAATGAAGTCCATTTTGAAAGATAAAATTTATAAAATTTTAATAGTGGGTATTAATATTCATAACAGCTAGTTTATATATTATTTTCGCAATATATTGTTGTTTAGTGAAACTCAGTATTGAGTACAATGCATGTTATCGAGGAAGGTTTCTCTTGCGTGTAACACATGCCATGAATAGTGTTGTGTATAATTCAAGATAAAAAAGTGTTGAGTATAGAACAAGATAGTCTTGGTGTAGTGTACAACACAAGTCATCAATGAATTTAATAATATTCCTCTTACAATCTTTGGGTGTTACAGGGATGGCGCATTTTGAGGCATTATACGGACGCCCTTACTGATCACCTTTGTGCTGGACTCACCCTAGAGAGTAAGAACTAGTGGGACCATAGATGGTACAGGTTACCACAGAGAAGTTAAAGATCATCCGGGAGCGAATGAACACTGCAAAGAGCAGACAGAAGTCATATGCTAATAGAAGATGGAGACCTCTGGAGTTCGAGGATGGAGACCACATCTTCCTATTGGTATCACCTCGACGAGGCCTATGGATATTTGGAAATGGTAGAAATTTATAATCGTGTTCTATTGGACCTTTTTATGTCCTCAGAAGAGTTGTCAAGGTGGCATGCCTCTTAGCTCGTCCACCTCATTAGAACCGGGTCTACGACATCTTTTATATATCCTAGCTCAGGAGATACGTACATGACCC
Organism: Viscum album; assembly: GCA_963277665.1. Lineage (NCBI taxonomy): Eukaryota > Viridiplantae > Streptophyta > Magnoliopsida > Santalales > Viscaceae > Viscum > Viscum album. The sequence continues at coordinate 1,211,449,677 of OY728146.1, read as the reverse complement.
TTCTCACATAATAAACCACGGAGAGTTGGATGTAGACGATGTGGTGACTTTTACGGTGGTTTCAGGGGAGAATGATGATCGATTGGAGTGGGTGCTTCGTGGATGGTCGATACATTTAGTGTAAATTCACTGGCAGCATTGGAACCTCCAAGAGAGCACATGGGACTGGGAGGATCAGATTTGTGCTCAGTACACCCACTTGTTCCTTTAGTTCGGGTTGAAGCTTATTGGGATGTAAATCCATGATATGTGGAGATGTAAAGACCTGAAAATTCAATGGAATTTTTTTAAATACATGGGAATTTTAAGAGTCTGTGAAAACTAACGGCATGTGATTCTGAGGCTCGGTGTGCCCGGAATCAATTTCTAAAGTTTTTTTCAGGTACGTTCAGTAAACGTATGAGCGGGTTTTTATAACATTTGAACTGGAGCTTGGAAGATAGATATGAGGGAACCGTTGAACTCACAGTGCTAGTATTCTCTTAAAAAGTCTTTCACATCGACGATAATTTGTCGAGTTCAAAAGATAGTATTTGGGGTTTTTAGAGATTTAATTAAATCAAAATAATGTGTGTGGATTTATTTTTATTTGACAGTTAAAATATATTGATGAAATTTGGATGTGGGACCACCAAACCTTAACCACCCATGAAATGATATGGTGGTGGGTCCCACCTAAACCTAACCTCTCATGAGAGGTTACGACATGCGGACAACACAAGGCTAAACCCCATATTGATGGAGGATAGTAAAACCGTTCAACTCTCCCTCATTAATGAGGGAGAGACTCTTGACGTAAACTTTAATTAAATGAGTGCCAACTCCCCTAATTAATTTGTGCCAACACTCATGAATTAATTAGAGGATCCAATTTATTAATTCACCAATTTTTTTGTGTGTCAGAAACTAAATAATGGACAAAGTGAATATATTATTATTTTGCTCGTCATTTATATTATAGTGGATCATGGGAAGAAAATAGAATAGGAGAAGAGTTCTTATGACAAAGAACCCTCCACCGATGAAGAATGCCGACCTTCTTCGACTTCCTCCTTTGAATCCTACCGACGTGGGGCATCTTAAATTGTCCTACCCTCCGCATCATCATCAACAAGCCGATTCATCTCCAGATTGGGAGTGTGTGGTAGACGCGATTAATGAAGAACTCCATCATCTTCTTCTCGCAACTTCAATGTCGATGAACGACGAACAAATGTAGGGGCTGTTTTCTTTTATGTTCCATGTTCATCTTCTCATTCAAAATGAAAAATGAGGTTATGCTTCATTTTGTGGGTGATTTTCTGTTCATCATTATTCTACATTGATGATCCAAGTGTCACCGCCGTAAATACCGAGGGTGCAGGCCAAACAAACATGGCCCGAACCATCCGTCGTTCTTGTTTATGATGATCTCCTGCATGGAAACGAAGCAACGAGGTGACGAAGGTGGTGAAGAAAAATCATGCCCTCACGTGGCCTCCATGATCCCCACTACCATTGCAGCATTCTGCACCACCACTGGTCGAGCCAACCCAGGTCGAGCAACCCCCCCCCCCCCGGAAGCACCGATTGTAGAGCCGAGATGCTACTCTGATCCAGCTCGCGCCCCTCCGGCATGCCTAGTTGCCTCCCATTCACCGGTCATCAAGCCCGTCCACCCGCTGGCCTGCATAGTGCCCGACCCAACTGCCCGACGGCCTGCCTGGCGCCGCGCCCAGCCACCTTCCGGGCTTTTCGTGCCTTGCCCGGCCACCCGCCTGCCCACCTACCGGTCTGTCTGGCTGCCTTCCGGACTTGTCGAGCATCTCTAGCCTACCTGCAGCCTGCCTAGCTGCGTAACGTGCACCTTACCAAACCACGCTAGCTCGTGCTCCCCACGCGCCCTATGTGACCCATTCTGTTCCCCTCATGGGGCTGGCCGAACCGGTCTCGGCCATCTAGGTTGAGATGTCGAGCCACACCCCACATGCTCTGGGCCGAACCAGCCCCAAGCTCGGGCCAAACCGCCCAGGTGGCATGTAGGGCGGGGCCCAGTAAGATGGGCCGAACCTAATAGGTTGGCTAACCCAATGGGCTTGCCCAGATCCAACAGGTATAACCAGGTCGGCCTAAACTGGGTCGGTCCATGTCGCACTGGACCCATACCCAGTATCGCCATTTCACTTTCTTTGTCCATATCATTGTCACCGGATGTTCGTTTGACAAACCATTAGTGGCGCTTTTTTTCGTGGAGCACGATGTTCCCTTTGAGTATACCCCACTGGAGTTCGAGGTAATGTTGTGTTACGGACTGGTTGGATCGTACACGAATCCAATCGGGCCCCTGAGACTAAAAGGGTAATAACTCGCAGACCGGGCATCTGATTGACGCACAGTTGATTTCATTGAGACCTCTATGACATGGAAGACCTTTGTGATATCATTGTCACCATATTTTCGTTTGAAACCCCATTATTGGCTCTTGTTTTCGTGGAGCTCGAAGTTCCCTTTTAGTATACCCCACTGGAGTTCGGGGTAATGTTGTGTTATGGACTGGTTGGATCGTACACGAATCCAATCGGGCCCCAGAGAATAAAAGGCTAATAACTAGAAGACCAGGCATCTGATTGGCACACCGTTGATTGCATTGAGACCTCTATGACATGAAAGACCTTTGTGATACATCATTGTATGAATTCATGGAAGTTGGAGCATTGACTAGTTGCTTGTGGTGCAGATCCTCTAGTGATGAGCAAGAATTTGTGCGGGGTACCTAGTAGCTGGTTGAGACCTGACGACTACTGATCATTTGAATCGGAGTGACTCTACTAACCCAGTGGGGAGCGCCTTGGTGTCGCAGAAGTCACATAGTGGGGAGCGCCCTGGGGACGCAGCAGACCCACGGTACCTGACCGTAGGAGTACCTCATCAAGATATAAGGGGGAGAGCCTCTTTGTGATGTGGAAGACCCACAGTGGGGATCACCTCTGTGTAAGGCGGTAGACCCAAGGTAATCGATAGAAGGAGTACCTCAGAAGTACAAGGTTAGTGGGAAGTGCCTCTTTGTGATGTAGCATTCCATCTGTACTTGATAAAGGAGGAGTTTTTTAGCAATCGAAAGTTCAGATTGATATTATCCCTATAATAAATTCTTGGATGAGCCGAGTCTATAACTTTTTGTTTTTTTCTCATGATTGAGATGGACACATGACAACTTAGGTATATGTATAGGCATATACCTAAGTATGGTTATCTATTGATTTCATACATTTTGGTTTATCCGTGTTGGATTTTGAGAGACCATGAGGGTCTTGGGGTCCCTATTGGGTATATTTTACTCACCCCTGCATGGGTTATGCCTGCACCACATTGTGTTGGATGCAGACGATGGACATCGCTGACCGAGGCTGAGTATACTAGGACTGGACAGTACCCAGAGGTGGACCACATTGTGTGACGGTACACGGAGAAGACAGATGTATGTGGAGTGTTGTGGAGGCTATAAGTATCTACCCATCATGTAGGATCCGTGGTGGACATCTATGAGACGTTTTCACCTTTCAGATGTTTTTCCCTTTTCAGTTTTACCTGTACATTATATTTGGTCTCGTATTTCTAGACCCTTTACTTTTCACCACTACTTTTGTATACAATTTTTATTTAGTTTTTTGTTTCCAACTCGTACACTATTGTGTGTGTTTTCAAGTTACAAATGAAATTCCTTCCAAGTTAAGGGATTTACGCCTTTGTTGCCAGTCGTCAGCCCCTGTCCAATGGAAGGACGGTTTGGGGTAGTCACGGCATGGGACCCGGGGTACGTGTCATAAAAATTATGTTGGTTTTTATGCACTAATTAACCCTGATTGTTTATCTAATTTTACCATTGTTTATATATCATTATTCTATGCATATAATGTTTGAAATATATTCTCAGTGAACTTTATGCATGATATTATAAAACAATTTGTATTAAATTGGACTAATTTAGAATTATTGGACATTATCTACTAATGATTGTGATTTTTAATTATAGTAGTTTTACCTTAATAATACCTACTATAATAAATTTAAATTTCCTATAATAATGTTTCATATTGACTCTCTATGAATAGTAATTAGGATGTACTATTAATAATGATTAAATTAGTATCTATCATAATGACAAATCAAGAATAAACTATTACTTTATTCTTGATGATGTATAAGCCATTTGATCTTCAGAATGTATAATACTCTATTCCATTTCCATTAGGGGTGGACGTGGGAACAAAAATTCACTTGGAAGGGTTTTTTAAGGATGGATGGATCAGCTTTCCTATATAGTTCTTCTCATATATGAGTAAAAATATTGATGTAGGTTTGATGACTATAGACCCTCCTTATAAATGGAGGTGTTAATTTTAATTATTTCCATATTTGTTTTTTCAATCAAAAACTATTTAAATTATATTGTTAAAATGACTCCAATTTTTTTACTTTAACTGTTTTACCTTTATGAAATGTATGAACCTATGTTCAATAAAGGTCTGTTTAAATCATTATGATTTTTTAAAATTATTTATATGCTCCATAACAAAATTTACATTTCAGTGGATATATTAACATCACATTCTATTTGGAATGTAAATAATCAAACTAATATATGTATGGTCATTATCTTGTTATAAAAGGTCATTGTTAGTTTATGTAAGGCTATAATCGTTGATCATGTTAGTGATAAATATTTTTTTTTGATCAATGGAAAATTTTTTATAGTTATAGTTGGCTATTTATTGTTAGTGTGGAACATGAATTCATGTTGTGATAAATTAATTTATACATATTTCATATTGTATTATATATTTATTTTCAATATTGTGTTATTATATGGTTTTATTATTTGGAAGATCAAATACTAAATGATTAACTAGAAAAAAATATTTAATTTCCTAACCGCAACATTTTTTTTATTTTAAATATAGTCATTTTATATCCAAGATGATGTCATTTTGGAGATTGAGTCAGCATATATACAATTATATAATATATAAATGAGTATTAAAGAGATTATTTTAATGATTAAATTAAAATTGAAATAAAATAGGAATATGTTGTTAGTGTTATTAATAATTAGAGGTAATAAAAAAACTACCCATGAGTTTGAAATTTATGGATTTAAAGTGTACTCATTTTTAATCATTGAGATATTTATACTGGAAATATAAATTCCAACCATAATTATATTGAGTTATTCTATGATCATTATCTATAGCACTAGAATTGAATGTTATATCAATCTAAAATTAGATTTTATTTTAAATGTGATATTATTAATAATAATAGATACGAAAATTATGACTTATTAAAATAATGGATTTTGCGTTGGATAATAAAATGAAAAACTACAACTATGAATCACAATAATTTTATAAGGTGTTATCTCTAATTGACATATATAAATAATAAAATTATTATTACCTTGATAATATTTAGTTAATTCTTTTTAAATAGAGTTTAATTGAAATAATATGATTAGAACATTCTCATATTACCATGAATATAACAAACATTATATATTTTGGTTCTCCAATAAAATACTGATATACCATATGTTGGAAATGAGGTTACAGTGGAAGATTAAAAGAGGAACGATAATAAGTTATTTAATTTCCAGTTAATCATGTCGTCATTAATTTCGCTTGTGATGATTACAGACTATATGGTTAACGATATATTGAAAATGTTGTCTAAAAATGATTTATATTAAAAAAATTAATATTGTAAATTGATTTGGGATATTTAAGTTTACTTATCTAAATAATGGAATAAGTATTTGGGTCTGTTAGTAATGTGTTCAAAATCATCACTAAGTTAATCAATTATCACTTTTGTGATTTAATTTAAATATTTATCTACCAGTATTTGAAATTATTAATTTTATATTATCAATTTCAGAAAATGGTTTTTAATGATTAAAATAACATATAGAGAATAATATCATTGCCTATTTATTTTTTGTTCAACGAAATAATATATAAATGATTATATCCTATTTATGTGTTACTATAATAATTTAAAACAATGGAATGGAAAAAAATGTAAAGAAAAAATATTGATGAAACTCTTTATATTTTCTTATGGAATCCATAAAATTCATGCTAGATCCGTATGATGGAATTAATAAACAATTATATTATAAATAAAATGATAAAATAAATATTTTAAAATAATAGTAATGAACAATTGTAATCAATTACAATAAGTGTTTCTATTGTGAAATGAATTTATACTATATCCACATCATTTGTTTGAGCGATAATTCCTCCAAAATATTTTCTTTTCAAATATATATTCTAATTTATTAATTAAAATTTATAATGAAAAATATTAACTTAATCCAAAAATAATGTATGAGTTATTTCCTTTTTTAATTAATAATACAATATATCCTTTACATGTTTTATGATTTGGATTTTGGAGAACATCATGAATATTTCTTTTACTTATATAAACATATTTTATTATCTTTTTTTAATAGATCAAATATCATTGGATAAATTATTTAAAAATGTACTTTAATGAATATTGATTATACTAATTTATAGTAAATTTAAATAAAATAGTATATATATTTTACTTTAAACATAAAATATATTATATAAATAATTTTAGTATTTATATTGATAATTTTCACAAAAAAAATATTTCAATATAAACATGTTCATAAAAACCAAATATTGTTGATAAATTTATATGATTATATAAGTTAGAACCCTTTTATTTATATATATTAGTTACAATCATAGATTATTCTAATATTATAATGGTAAAGAATAATTTCGTTGCAATGTTAAATATGATATAGAGACACTATAATTATGTTACAAAAACAACTAAGAATTATTTGAGAACAACATAGAGGTGTATTTACATACATCCTTAAACATATTAATGATATTAATAGATATTAATGTATGTAAATGATATGATCCAAATCACATTAATTTATGAAATTAAATTATTTTGAATATAAATTTTATTAGACACATGGTTAGATGACAAAAAATTAAAAAAAATGTATTCGGTAACAAAATATTTAACATTGATTTAATTTTTTAATTCAATGAAAGTCAGATAATAGCCTAAGACACTATACATTGTAATCCACAATAGAATAGATTATGTTATTTATGGAATCAAACCATGTTAGAAATGAAGATACAAATAATGAATTATATAAGAGTTTTATTATCTATTTTATGATATTCATTGAAATTAATCACATTTATATTTAAAAATTTTCAATCCACGGTAATATATGATGTCACTTATAATTTATAATATGGGATAAAACACTCCATTAAATATATTCATATATGTATATGTGATGATTTTATAAATAAAAATAAATGAAAAAAATTACAACATGTGTTATTATGATAAACAATACTGAGCAATATTAAACTAAAATTGGATACTACCAATATAATTCAACGGATAGAGAAGTTATTATAAATAGAGAACTATATTCACTATAAGGTATCACATATATTAATGGGATATTGTGAGGAATCTTTAAAACCATGAATTATATGATAAAACTATTCATGATTTGAAATATATGGAACAACCTGATAATTCTCAACAAATCAATGAAAATGGTGATTTTAAGATGAATAGACTATATAATTTAATGAGTAAATCCGGAGAAGCATGTTGATATGTTTTTTTATTTTTTAGATGGCAGCATATTATTTTTTGATAGAAATAAACCATTACATTAAACCGGGGTATAAAATGAAATGAATGAAATCCAATGTAATGAAAATAACAATTAAAAAATTACCATAATATATTATTTTATAGACTTTGGAAAAATCTATTATCCAAAAATACTAACACCAACGACACACCATGTGGGGTGATGATACTAAGACTATAATAAGACAATTTCCTTCAAATAGTAATAGTTTAGAATCTAGATCAATGATTATAATTATATAAAAAACACACTTACCATTAAATATTTTAATGGATTAATCAAAAAAATATTACTAAGTAAATATTCAGAAAGCAATAAAAACACTACATGATCAAACAAAACCCTTGAAATAAAATATTGCTACATGTTATGAAAATATAAAATATTTTATATTCATATAAAAACAAAATAAAAAAATGTTCATAAAATGTAGAACGCCATGTTTTTGGTATGCAACCCTTGATGCATTTCGTGGTTATAAAGACAGGGGTGATGAATGGGCGATTTATGAAAATATTGAATGATGTTTTCAGGTAAAGGGGAAGCTGCATAGGTGGCCCACATGTTGTATAACAGTACGACCAAACCATGCATAGTTGGTCCTTTTTAGGTACTGGATCGTACATTTTTAGAGCATGGATAGAGATTCGATGCAAATAATCCATGTGAGGGTCAACCTAGGAAGTGTATAATGCATGGTTAGCGCACAGTTTGTCTAATTGTACAAACTAACGATACAGGTACATTATTGAGATCCAAAAAATGTGGATCTCACATGTTTTTTCCTCTATGAAGCTCGTTTTTTCTCCTATGCATGCATAACTAGGAATTGTTTTCTATTAAGGCCAAAAAAGGTTCTCTATTCATTATACAGGCGATCATAAGGCTTCCATTGGATAATCGAAATCGTATTGTTGATGAATTTGATTGTTCTTTGTCACTGTTGATTGGTTTCTTAGATCAGATTAGATCTACATATCCTCTTCACTCATTTTCATAGATCTACAAACAATATTGGTAGATCTAGGTGTTTGGATGCTAAATTTGATGATATTTGGTCTTGTTCATGTTAGGAGAAGAGATTTAAGGCCGGTTATTGAAGAATCAACTCATTTTTCATGAGTGTCCTTCATTCGTTGTGGTTTTCATTCAAACCATTGAGGTAGTGAGTTCTTTCTCAACTCCACATAGTAGAACTGATAGGATTTCATTTGAATTTTATTTTTTTTCTAAATTGATTGTGATTTGGTTATTGAATACTTTTTCGAATCCTTCATGACTAATGGTTGTGAAATATGAAAATTTTGATATTTTGAATGAGCGCATTGGTTATTGGTTTTAAAAAATTTGTTTTAACGTGGAGATTTTTCAGGATTGATGTCTCAATAATATCATTAGTTTTTATCAATAATATGAAAATATTGATTGAAATTAATTTTTTTTAAATTTCATGTGCTTGGTTTTCAATAAAATATTAGTATTATTGAAGTTGATTGTTTGGAAAATGTATATATATGGAATATATTATGTTGGTGTGAGTTCATGCTTAACGGGCCCTTAATAAGGGACGAGTACCTTTGGGGTACATGGGAAGTGACCTTAGATTGAGGGTATTTTTCGTTGTGAGATAAGGTAATTGGATGAAAGACCACTCATGTGTGTGGAAATTTCTATCAAATAATGCATGTGTGGATGTGATTTGAACTATGGAATGGTTATGCCAAATGATAAGAAAAGTTATTTTCCAAATATTTTAATAAGATATTGTTCTTAGAAAATAAATTCTTGGAAACTGGCTTCATTTAGTTTGGGTTTTCACTTTTTTGTAAATGGTTTTTCGAATATGGTTATATATTGTTATAAAATATGGTGGCGTATTATTTTATGTAAACTATTTTATATAATGTGGGTAGCTAGTCTATCCAAGATGTGTGAGTAGGTATGTCATTGGGGAAAACCAACAATTTTTTATACTCACCCATGCTTTGGGACTTTTGTTCTTTTGTATATGATTTTTTTGGGACACGTGAAATGGTAAGGTTTCACATGTTTTCGACACTTCCTAATCATATTTGGGATGTTCTGTGATTTTGGAGACTAGAGGATGAAGGGAATGGAGTCTTGTGGTCTATTGATATATTTTAGAAGTTTAAATACCGTTTACTTTTATTCTAATTTGTTATTCGGTTGTTGCGCACATTACATCTGTTTTAATATATATGATGTTTAGGAGTTTTATTTCATTTTTTCATGCATCATATAGTTAATATTTGGTTATTTTTGGTTTTTTGTTGGTTTATTTCAGAAATGGTAAATTTTCCAACACTTTTATTTTACACCCTTCAGCATTTATTTCCAGAAATTTGTGTCATGGTGATGTTTCTTAAGGCCATGTAATGACTTGTTAGACTCTAATTGTAATGGAAACTGGGGGGTCATTAAAATGGTATCATTCTTTTCCTTCCCATGTGTTACAAATCATCAGTGTTCTTGGTCTTGGAGTTGGAATTAATTTTCGTCTATTCCATGGGTAGGAATCTTAGAGAGAAGTAGGATTGTCAGAACATGAAATTTAAAGCATAAAAATACATAGCTAATCTATTTTTGTTGAACTTCAAGTTACCAAGGAGTATGGTAGGAAAGTGTTTCCTGGACAGTTATAGGATTTGGAAATCTCATTGTTAGGGGTTTATCCAATGAGACGAGAATGACATGAATTTTAGATAAATTACATCCCACTGGGATTGCATATTTTTATAGTAATGATTTATGATTTTGTTGGAACATAAATTTCATTAAGAAAAATGCATACTTTTTTCTCAAATGAAAGCCATATAAAAAGGGAATGATTATTGTATTTTGAAAATGGGTTGATTTTCAATAGGATGAATAGGTTTTTTAAAAAAAGTTTGAACCTATAAAATGGTTGTTTTTTTAAAACGAAATGTTGTGATAGTTGATGTCATATTATTTGAAATGATAAGCTATCAGTTTATAGAGATTGAGTATTATATAGTTTGATGTTGGGTTATAAAATGACACCTCATATACTTTATAAGAACTAGTTAGAAAAGGCTCTTGAGAATTCGGTTTAACCAGAGTCATTGGTGAACTAATTGTTTCTCCAAAGCATCACTCATGATTTTTTGTCGATTGGTATAGGACTGTAACTAGATACTCCATTTATGAATTCATTCAATATTTAAAATCCAACAAGAATAAGTGTGGTTCTCTTCACAATAGGATCAGAGAAATCTAGCACTGTGATGGAGTGGAATTGATGAACCTATTCGTTATATTTAAAAATTGTAATGATGCCTTATAGTCTAGAACTCCAAACAATTCTTAGTTAAATATAATGTTGAGCCTTTACGTATAGATATTTTCAATATCTTTTGGAGGGATCTGAGTTGAAATTGGACTTCTTGATGATGGAAATGGATTTCTATGACATAATCCTTGGTATGGAATGGCTGAAAACGATTTAAGGCTCACATAGATTATTATAATAGAATAGTTAGTTTCATGGATGATGATGACATTTATCATCTCTTCATATGAGGTTGGATTGTAAACAATGATCCAAAGAGATTTTTGGCCCAAATGGTGGGAACAATCTTTTCTCAGTTAGTTGCATTGACTTTGGAAGTGATATAAAAAATTGACGAAACTAGTTTAATGCTGACGCCATTTACACATATTTTTAATTGGTAATTATTGTTATCCCTAGGTGATAATATTTTTATTCCATTATCATTTACATTTTTTGTTATTTCTTTTAAAATTAATATTTTAATAATATTATATTTCATTCAATTATAAATAAAAATATATATATTTTCATTATGATTTTATTCAATTAAATTATATGTAGATACTCTCAATAAATTTCACCTTTTATATATGGTTGATTTTGTGTATTTGGGGTGTAATAAACAAGAATGGATAAGGTATTGTGGGAAACGTAGAATGAATCCTCTAGGGGCTTTCAATATTAATTATATACACTTCGGGATACTACAATGTAAAAAAATAATGGGTTAATAATGGAATTTCCAGGATTGGTTTGATTTTGAGATGAATGTTTTAATTTAAAATTTGGCACGTATAATTAAAAATATATTTTTTATATTTAATGGATTATCTGGTTCATTCGAAATCAGATTGGTGTTACTGGGCTGTATTCGGCCGATGATGACCTCTATTAATATGGTGAAAATGGTTTACTGGTGTGATGGATATAGTTCTGACCATTAACATGGATAGAAATGAATATTTCACTAAATGTTGAAAATATATCTTGATGTTACCATACGCCTTTTATGTTTAGACTGTTTGGGTCATGTTTACATAACATAAATCTAATATGAATATTTTTACGACTAGATTGAGGTTTGTATCGTCTGTAGTTAAAATATTTTTTGTTTCTTGATATATAGTGTCAAAAATATTGAGGATGATACACTATATTTAAAATTAGATTATAGTGAGTGAGGTTGTTTTACTTTAGAAGGATGATAATCATGTATATGAGATATATTTTATTTTAAAGATGTTAGTGGATAAGTAAAATAGAGGTGGTGGTTTTAGGGATAAATTTGGATAACACTATTTGTTTACATTGGCAATGCATGAATTTTTTTTCCTATGGTATGAGACTAGAGGAAAGTCAAAAGTACCTTCAATGTTATAAACATTGGCCACATATTTCTAATATATCATACTTCATTGTAGATAAATTCTACGTCATTGTAATTTTTTCATTGGTATAATAGATTACATTTTATATGTTGTTTTTAAACGAAAGAATTTTCCATATTCTAGTTTTCACGTATATATTATATATCAACAACGATATAAGTTACCTATAATGATGATATAGAAATTAGTCATGGCATAATAACCATTACTATAGAAATTAGAACTTATGGAAAATGTATGGGTAAGTGGTCTTCGTCACCTTCCATATACAGATTGACGTGTTGATCATATAGAATGATATATGTAATGACAATGATGAAGAGCCGTGTGGTTCCTAAATGTGACAATATAATATTTTTATACCATTTTAGGACTGTAAATAGGATCAATATATGATTTATCTATTGGGGTTTTATATATGGTTTATAATTTTGGATATCTACATCACGTGTCACATGATTATATTTTTTTATTATTTAAAAACTTATTAATGTATATTATTTTTTACTTGAGTACTATTGTAATGTATTCTGAGGGATTATAGTATCTCAACTATAACCAAAAAAACATTTATATAATGATTGAAATTTTTTTTATATAGTGTTTCAGGAATTTGGTCTACTGACACTATAATCTAGTAAATATATTGAGAATAATGTTTTAATGATACATTCATTCTTAAATTTGATTTACTCTTTAGCCTAGTTATACAATTTTCTTCACTGAGAATAGTAATAGATTACCATTAGAGATTGTGGGATTTTTATTATAATTACTGATTCATATGGATAATTATACTACCAGATGATGAGGTAGACCAATTTTCATCATTTTCTGATTTTCATTAATGATACTCCATTAATTTGGAGTAAACATGAAAAATCATATGATATTTGTGGTTATGTTATTCATTTTCAAACATATTTTATAATTAAATATTATGAATTCAATTCAATATCATCCACATTTTTTGGGATATGATCACATGAAAACCATTATTTATAACAAAATTTCTGGGTCCCACAGACATTATCTACACTATATTATTTGTGTAATTCTTTAGGATCTCATTTTTTCCATTAATGAACATATTATTTTAATATTTTCATTGATTCAACAATGAGAGTTCCTGAATTCGACAAGCCATATTAGTCCCTCCTCCACTTATCATAAAATTACATAATAAATTTTTCGAATAAATTATTTCTATTACTGATTTTTAAGATAATAAATATTAATAAATTTCATTATAAAATAAATTTTTTTGTTAATACTTGTTGTATTGAAAAAATTGGTAAAATATTAGCCCTTTAAATATATTTTTAAAAAAATAATATAAATTTTTTAAATAACATTAATTTTTTGGATTTAAGAAATTCCACCATAATATTGGGATACATAGTTCATTCATAAATGGTGAACCCATACTTTTATATTCATGTGTAGTTTTTTTGTTGTTATTTTACTATTTACTGTTATATATCTATTATTCTTTGTAGATTCTTTATTACTCTTATAATGTATTTTAACATTTTAAATGATTTATTATAATCATTTGCTTATTGTTGTATGGCTCCAAACCATGAGGAATAATTTAATATTTTCATATATTCAAATAAAACTATTTTTACTCATTAAGATGAATTATTTAACAAATTCTATTATGTACTAATTTTTTACTTTTATGAATGTATCTTTATTATAAAGAATGATGACTTATTTTAATGAATATACAAATTATAAACATTTGAGGTAAACTATAAATCTAGTTATATTGAAATAATACAATATTATTATAAAAGTTTATCACATAATGATATTAACATATCATTTTGTATCGTAAAATTTAGGGCTCTATTATAATGTTTTATATTATTTATATATATATATATTATATAATTAACGTAATTCATTGGGAAATATTTAACGATAAATTTTTAATATTTAATTAAATCATATTCAATAATATATTTAAATTAATAATAACGACAATTAATGTTACCAAAATAACATTTTGATGATAAAATGTTGTCATATAATTATTTAATATAAATATAGTGTAAAACAACATATTATTGTAATTATTATTTATATAATAAATACTATCAATTATGTTGTTGTGTAAATTATTTATTTTTCTTCGATTATAAATTCAAATTTAAGAGGGTTATTATATTTTTGTATCATTATAATGATTTCCCATTGTATTCTATAAGATAATTAATGATGAATTGTTATTTTTTAATTATTTTATTCATATGGTAGGAACTTTTTTGTTCTAAAAAAGGAATATGTCTATGTGTTATAAAACATGGACAATATGGTGATATTTCAAGGAATGTTGGTTTACATGGTACATCGATTAAAATAGAAAATAAAACATAATATAATATGAGTTTAAAAAATGTGGAATGTTACAATTTTGACTATACAAGAACATAAAAAATGGGGAATGAAACTAATATCGTATATAATATATTAAAATTTTAATAATAAAACATAAAATTATATTAAGAGTGATATTAACGGTTCCAAGATAATACCAAAATAAAACATTGATATTTTTATGAAAACGATATATGGTAACTCATGTTGTGAACATTTTTAAATTATTTAAACTACTTTGTTAGAAAATCAAAATCAAAACATGTGACTCTCTACCTAGATGAATAACACACAAACCAGTGTCCCCCCAATTGATTAACTCAATTTTTTTCAAAGAACTAATCCTTACCCATAAAAAATAGAGTGTTTTTATGGTGATGAATATTATGAAAAAAAATGTGGTTGATGATAATGTATTACATATTAAATTTAATAAATAATAATGAATTCTAAAATGTTGTTCTACAATATTATCAACATTTTCATAAATTCTTAATAACCACTTTAGTTTAATAGTCTTGTATATATTACGAGCTATGTTTTCCAATGAGAACGTTATTAAAATTGACTTTAATCATTAATAAAGAGTCTTGTAAACTATTCTTTATTGTTTAATGTTTATAGAACATTATTGTAAAGACTCAAAAATTGTGTGGATACTTTTTTAAATAGATGGGAATTTTATGAGTCCATGAAAACTGACGGCACATGATTTTGAGACCCGATTTTCCCGGAATCATTTTCTGATGTTTTGTTCAGGTATGTTAATTAAACGTATGAGCTGGTTTTTATATCTTTTGAACCGGTTCCCGGAATTGAAATCTGAATTCATTGTTGAACTCACAGCACCAGTATTTTCTTAAGATGACTTTCAAATTGATGGTAGTGGGTCGAGATTAGAAGATTGTTTTTGGGATTTTTAGAGATTGAATTTAATAAAAATAAACTCAGTTGCATTATTTTTATGTTATGGTTAAAATCAATCCATGGAAGATGGTGTTGGGACCACCACACATTAACCTCCCATGAGTGGTTATAGTGGTGGGGCCCACCCGAACCTAACCTACCATGAGTGGTTACGACATGGGGACCACACTAGGTTAAACCCCCTTATTGATGGAGGATAGTAAAACCTCTCTAATCTCCCTCATTAATGAGGGAGATCCTTTTGACCTCCCCTTTAATTAATTTCTTCCAACTCCCCTAATTAATTTTTGAAAACACTAATGAATTAATTAGCGGTACCATGTTATTAATTTACCAATTGGATTTTTGTTCCAGCAAAAAAATTAAAGTGAAACTCAATCTATTATTATTTTTCTTGGCATTTCTCTTTTGGTGGAGCTTGGGAAGAGAAGAGATTGGGAGAAAAGTTCTTGCAGGGAGGAATGCTCCACAAAAGAAGAACGCCGACCTTCTTTGACTTCCTCCCTCAGATCCTTCCGACTTGGGGAGTCTTCAACCGACCTACCCTCCACATCATCGTCAACGATCTGACATAGCTCAGGATTGTGAGTGTGTGGAAGATGCGACGAATGATGAACTCTATCATCTTCTTCCTACAACATCAACATTGATGACCGAAGATCAAAGGTATAAGTTTTTATCTTTTAGGTGTTGCGTTACTCATTTCATTCAATACGAAGAAGGATGTTATACATCTTTTTTCGGGTGATTTTTTGTTCATTGTTCTCCTACCTTATAGAGCCATGTGTTACCACAGTAAATGAGGAGGGTGCGGGCCAAACCAACATGGCCCGACCCCTCTGTCATTCTTCATTATGATGATCTTAGTCGTGGAGATGAAGCAACGAGGTGATGAAGGATGTGAGGACAAAGGCCACACTACCTGTGGCCTCTGTGATCTGTGCTGCCCCCGCAGCGTTCCGCCCCTCCACCGGCCCCGACTGAGCCCCCGTTGGCCACAACTCTCGCAGATCTGAGCCACTACCCCATGCCCGCCAGTTCCCTGTCAGCCTGGACGGCCCCCTCCCGGCCTCCTGCCCAGCCGCCTGGCCGGACTCCCACCGGCCCGCCTACGTCCTGTGTCGCCCGAGCCATGCCCCTCGCGGCACTGGCTGAACCAGTATCATATATCCACGACGAGACTCTAAGATGCTCCCAACGTGCTATGGGCATAACATCCCCCTAACCAGGGTCAAACCACCCACGTGGCCTGCTGGGCTCGGCCCAGTGGGTCGGGTCGAACCAAACAGGTTTTCCCGTCCACTAGGCCAGGCCAGACCCTACAGGTCTGAATGGGTTGGCCCAAACAGGGTCAGACCAGACCCGTGCCCACTATCGACCGTTTACATTCTTTGGCCATGTCATTGTCACCAAATTTTAGTTTGATGAACCGTCAACGTATCATTATTTCTTGGAGTGTGAAGGTTCCTCTGAGTATACACAACATGAGTTTGGGGTAAAGTGGAGTTACGGTAAGGTTGGATCGTACACGAATCTAACCGGGCCTTCGAGACTAAAAGGCTAGTAACCAATAGACCGATCGTCCGATTGACGTTCCATATATTGTATTGAGACCTCTATGACGTCCATGAACTTTGATATACCTCTCCGTGGGACTTCGTTGTAGTTGGAGCCTCGACCAGTAGCTTCCAATGCAGATATGTTAAAGACAAGCGAGCATTTGTGTGGGAACCTAGTAACTGGATGAGACCTGACGATTAATAATCATTTGACTTAGAGTGACTATACTGGCCCATTGGGGAGCGCCTTGGTATCATGGAAGACCCATAGTGGGGAGCACCTTGGTGACGTAATAGACCCATGATACTCGACAGGAGGAGTACCTCAACAAGCTATGAGGGGGAGTACCTCTTTGTGACACGGCAGGCCCAAGGTGGGGATCACCTTTGTGTGAGGTGATAGACCCACAATACTCGATAGCAGGAGTACATCAGCAGTCCAAGGATAGTGGGAAGAACCTCTATGTGACACGATAGTCCCACTGTACTCGATAAAGGAGGAGTTCTTCAGCAGTTGAGAGTTCACATTGATACAATCCCTAGAATAAAATCCCACTTGATCTTAGTTAGTAACATTTTGTTTTTTCCTCAAGATTGAGATGTATCACTTGATAACTTAGGTACATGTATGGGAATATACCTATGTATGTTTATCTATTAATTTCATAAATTTTTTTTATCCTTTTTAGATTTTGAGAGAACATAAAGGTATCAGGGTCCCTACTAAGTATCGTTATACTCACTCTAGCACGGACTACTCTCACACCTCGTTCTGTTGGATGCAGACGACATACATCGCTGACTAAGGATGAGTGTACCAGGATTGGACGCTGCCCGAAGGTGGACCACATGGTGTGACGGTATATGGAGGAGACAGATGTTCGTGGAGTGTTGTGGAAGTTATCTGTCCTTTCCCTTCATGGAGGATCCGTGGTGGAAGATCCAAGAGTTGTTTTTCACCATTCAAATGATTTTCCCATTTCAGTTGTACTTGTACTTTACAGTTGGGATTTTATTTCAGCCCCTTTAAATTTTATAACTCTTTTTGTATAAAATATTTATTTAGTTTTTTCTATCCATCTCATACCCTATTGTGTGTGTTTTCTAGTTATATAGTAAATTCCTTCCCAGTTTAAGGATTTATGCCTTTAGTGCTAGTTGCTATCCCCTAGCCTATGGAAGGCAGGTGTGGGGTAGCCAGGGCACGGGCCCCGAGGGACGGGTCGTGAAAAATTGGTATCATGGGATTCGGTTCTACTACAAAACCTTGCACTCATATATTTTCTATGAATCAATAGTTTTAAGGGTACTGGGTGGGGGTTTCAGTTCAGGAAGACCAATGTTGGTGCAGCGGCCAACGTATCCATAATCCTAGTCCCTGACTACTGATTTCTGACATAGTGCATGAAAACATTGATTGCGTGTGTGTTTTCAAAAGATTTATTTATGCCATATCAACTAGGTCCTCTCACTAGGTGTAATCTTTTGACCGATTCAAATCTATTTCTTTTATGATTCCGCCCCACAGATGTCTATCAAGAGCCCCAAGAGATTTACGTGCAGAGAGCCCACCATGTGATGAGGCCTCGGTGAAGGGCCCATTTCAAGCGGAGCCACCAGCAAAACCACATCCCATTGGGCCATCGATGCCACTAGCCCCAGCAGTAGAATATGCATGCTGCTTGAGCATGTTGCACGAGTTCTAGCGCTAGAGGCCCACAGGTTCAGGGGAGAGACATACCCATAGGCGGAAGAATATTTTCAGGAGGTTGTGGTGAGAGTTTTCTGACTAGTTGGGACACCAGCAGACCTAGTGATAATACTTTATGCTAGCCTTATATAAGAATCAATTGGCAGATGGGTGAGCCTGATGCTCCAGGTTCATGATTAAATAATGCATCTCTAGGTAGACTTCGGGAGCCTGTTTCAGGCAGAGTTTGTTCCAGCGACTCTCCGTGAAGAGCGCAGAGGAGAGTTTCTTCATCTGTAGCAGGAAACATGACTGTAGCTCAGTACTCAACGAGGTTCACAGACCTCTCACACAACTCCACTAATATGGTATGAGACCCATTCTTTAAGGCTTGTACCTTTGATCAGGAGCTCAGACAAGAGATCAGAGCTCCGATGATCTCACTCAGCATCCTGACGTAGGCATGGGTGATAGAGAGAGAAATCCTAAGGGAGTGTTTTCTTGCTGAACAGTCTCTAGCAGCGAGATCCACAACCAGTTGACACGTAGTAGAGTCTTCTGCAGCTAGCAGTAGATGGTTGTCACAGTTTTCCATGAAGACCAGACCTATAGGTGGAGGACTGCAAGACTCAGGATTGGTGGTGCGGTGATCCCAGAGTAAAGACAAACATTCTAGGAGTGGTAAGTGTTTCAAATGCGGTGGTTAGGGTCACATGGCTCATGACTCTCCTAACCGATGTTCTGATGATTAGCAGATGGTCGAAGGACCGCCCGGGTAGAGACATAGATTTGACCGAGGCAGTCCGCAGGCAGCACATGGACATGGCAGAGGAGCATTTTCTGTAGCTGGTGGTGGGTGACGTTTCGAGGTTATACCTCCACCACTTCTAGGAGTTCCACCTCGATCATAGGGAGCATATGGACATGGGAGAGCTCAGATTCAGGCGGCTGACAATTATGATCACAGAACTCCAGAGATGATTCGAAGTATGATCGGTGTTTACTCCATCGTAGCTACAGTTCTTATGGACATATTTTCTAGTCACTCATTCATTACCACTTCCCTCGTTCAGAGCTCAGATATTCCGACAGAGCCATTTTCTTGATCCTTACTGCTTGAGAATCCAACGGGAGTAGACACGACTATTATGCACTGGTGCCAGCAGTGTGAGTTTACTCTAGGAGGTGAGAGCTTTAGATGGGATCTCATAGTAGAGGCATTGAGGCCTTACAACATCATCATTGATATGTACTAGTTATTTATAGCCCACTCTCAGATTGACTTTATTAGGTGCAATGTGTTTTGTTTCTGCATGGATGGGACAAGTTTTACCTTCACCAAAAAGAAGGGAGCCTTTGCAGCACATGACTGATTTAGTCAGATGATGGTGCAGCCAATAACACATCAGTTGGAATACCATACCCTCATAGTAGATGATGTGGAGAGTCTAAGCTATCCTATATTGGTGGACTAGTACATGAATGCTTTCCATAATGATGTTCCAGGTATGCCTCCTTGTAGAGAGATGGACTTTTACGCTGACCTGTACCCTGAGAAGACCCTAATATCGACACCTGCATATCAGATGTATCACACTAATCTTCGTGAGATGCGGGTAGAGCTAGAGCACTTCCATGGGAACAGAATTCATCCATCCCAGTGTTTCTCCTTTGGTAGCACTGATTTTGTTCACCAAGAATGCAGATGAGATCTTGAGGCTTTGTGTCGACTACCGTCGCCTAAATCCGGTGACCATGAAGAACATATACCCACTCCCAAGGATTGATGTCCTATTTGATCAGCTGAAGGGAGAATGATGGTTCTAAAAGATAAACCATAGATTATGCTATAACCAGCTCAGTGTTCGAGATGAGGATGTGCAAAATACAACCTTCAGATGTCGGTATGGACACTACGTGTTCCTGGTTATGCCTTTCGGCGTAGCCAATGCTCCAGAAGTGTTCACGGGACTCATGAACATGATTTTCCATCTATACCTCGATCTATTTGTTGTATTCTTCATCGACAACATTCCTATCTACTCGACTAATGAGGAAGAGCATGCCTACCATTTACAGGTAGTATTGGACACATTATGAGAGCACCAGCTTTATGGTAAGCTCTCAAAGTGCCAGTTTTGGAGTCTGAGAGGTTCACTTTTTAGGACACATCATTCTAGAGGGTGGAGTTGCATTTTATCCAGTGAAGAATAAGGCAGTACGTTTTTGGGAGCCACCCAGGATTGTGACAGATGTACAATGTTTCCTGGGATTGGTCGGTTACTACCGGAGGTTCGTTCTAGACTTCTCCAGAGTTGCGGCTCCAATATCATCATTTAGGATGAAGGGGAAACCCTTCGTGTGGTCGGAGAGATACCATCAGTTCTTTAAGGAGATAATCTTGAATCATACTAGTGCTCCCATCGTGTGGCATTCATAGGAAGGAACAGGGTACGCAGTACACTGTAATGCATCAGGGACTGGACTCGGGTGTGTCCTGATGCATGAGCGTGCAGTGATCGCGTATGGTTCTCAGCACAAGAGATAGCACGAGCAGAACTACTCTACCCATGAACTGTAGTTATCATTAGTGGTCTTCGCCTTGATGATGTGTTGACACTATCTAATGGTTGAATGTTTTACCGTTTACTATAATCACAAGAGTCTCAGGTATATCTTCTATCAGATGAACCTGAACTAGAGACATCAGTAATGGCTTGAGTTCCACCTGGACTATGACTCTGAGATAATATATCCTCCTGGTAAAGGTAATGGTGTAAAAGATGCACTCAGTATGAGATCTGGTATAAAGCTACTAGGTGAGGCGACAGAGTAGCTGGCTGCTTTGGAGATATCCATTGTGGATAGAGATGGAGCAGCTTTCCTTTAGTCCCTTACAGTCACTCCCCCAATTCATCAGCATGTCAGGGAGTCACAACATGGGGACTCTTACTGCAAGACTTGATGTTCACAGATATCCACAAGGCAGGAACCTGGTGGATTTTATGAAGGTCTCGAGAACTTCATAATCTTCAGAGGTCGTACTATGGTGCCAATTTAACTTCTAGAGGAAGTGTTGAGGGAGTTCCACACATCCCATTTAGTGGTACATCCAGGAGTGGTGAAGATGTACCGGGACCATCGATGACAAAACTGGTGGACATGAATGATAAACACAGTAGTGGAGTTTTTCTCTTGATTCCGCACTTGTCTGCAAGTGAAGGAGGAGCATCAGGTACCATTAGGCATGGATCAGTCTTTAGAGGTCCCATAGTGGAAGTGGAATCAGATATCCATGGACATCGTGATAATACTTCAACGTACATCCATGGTTCATGACTCGATTTGGGTGATTTTTGATCGACTCACTAGGTCTGCTCAATTCCTACTGATCAGAGAGCATGGTTTGGTAAAGTGCTTGGGACACCTCTATATGCAAGAGATTATGCGAATATATAGAGTACATTCTTCTATAGTCTCTGAATCATAAGGCATGGCTTACTTCCTAGATATAGAAGAGGATGTAAGAGGCTTTCGGGACATAGCTTCTTCTGAGCACCGACTTCCATCCTCAGATGGACGGCCAGACTTAGCTGACCATTCAGACCCTCAAGGACATGCTACATGTTTTTATCCCTGACTTTGGTCATAGCAATGAGGATCACATACCATTTCTGGATTATTCATACAACAATAGTTACCACTCCACCATAGGGATGGATCCTTTTGCGGAATTATACTGACGACCTTACATATCACCTTTGTATTGGACTGACACTGGTGAGTTAGCACTAGTTGGACTAGAGATGGTACGACCTACCAACGAGAAGGTAAAGATCATTCGGGAGTAGATGAACACTGTACAATGTAGGAATAAGTCATTTGCTTACAGGATATAGATACCTCTGGAGTTCGAGGATGGAGACCACATCTTCCTACAGGTCTCACCTCGATGAATCCTCTGGACATTTGTCTGAGGTGTAAAGTTATCTTCATGTTTCATTGGACCTTGACAGGTCCTCAGCAGAGTTAGCAAGGTGGCATACCACTTATCTCTTCCACCTTAGTAGAATCTGGTGTACGAAGTCTTCCATGTATTCTAGTTGAGGATATATGTGCACGACCATTCTCAC
This sequence comes from Viscum album, assembly GCA_963277665.1. Taxonomy (NCBI): domain Eukaryota; kingdom Viridiplantae; phylum Streptophyta; class Magnoliopsida; order Santalales; family Viscaceae; genus Viscum; species Viscum album. The sequence continues at coordinate 1,211,426,562 of OY728146.1, read as the reverse complement.
ATCATTGACCATGGAGATTTGGACATCAACGATTGGGAAACTTTTACTGTGGTTTCAGTGGAGATTGAGGATCGACAGAAGCGGGTCCTTCTTGGATGGTCAATAACTCTAGTACGCATTAAATGACAGTAAGAGAACCTCCAAGAGAGAACATGGGAGTGGGAAGCTCAAATTCATTCTCAGTACCCCCACATGTTCTCTTATTTCGAGTTGTAGCTTATGGGGATGTAAAGCCCTGATGTGTGTAAAGACATGGAAATTTCGTGGAATTTGTTTTACATACATGGGAATTTAAAGAGTCTGTGAAAACTGACGGCGCGTGATTCCGAGTTCTAGTGTGCCCGGAATCAATTTCTGATGTTTTTTTGGTACATTCAGTAAATGTACAGGAATCAATTTATAACTATTGAATCAGGGATCAGAAGTTAAATTTGAGGGAATTGTTGAACTCACATCACCGATATTCGCTTCATAGGACTTTCACTTCGACAGTAGTGTGTCGAGTTAAAAAGATAGTTTTTGTGGTTTTTAAAGATTGAATTAAATAAAAATAATGTGTGTGGCTTATTTTTATTTGATGGTTAAAATATCTTCATGGAAGTTATAGGTGGGACCACCAAACCTTATCCTCCCCTAATAGGTTATGGTGGTGGGGCCCACCCGAACCTAACCTCACACCAGAGGTTATGATGGGGGGACCACACAGGGCCAAACCCCCTATTGATGTAGGAGATTAAAACCACTCAACTATCCCTCATTAATAAGGGAGAACCTCTTGACTTCCCCTTTAATTAATTGGTGACAACTCCCCTAATTAATTTGTGCCAACACACATGAATTAATTAGGGGAGCCAAGTTATTAATTCCCAAATTTAATTTTTGTGTCAGAATCTAAATAATAGGCAAACTCAATATATAATTATTTTTCTTGGAATTTCTATTGTGGTGGTGATTGGGTAGAGAAGATCTTGGGAGAAATGTTATTCCAAAAAAGAACCCTCCACCGATGGAAGACGCCGACCTTCTTTGACTTCCTTCCTCGGATCCTACCGACATGGCGTATATTCTACCAACCTACCCTCCCCATCATCATCAATGAGCCGACACATCTTGGGATTGGCAGTGCGTGGTATACGTGAAAAATGACGAACTCCATCGTCTTCTTCTTGTGACTTCAATGTCGAAGACCGACGAAAAAAGGTAGGGGTTGTTTTCTTTTATGTGACATGTTCATCTATTCATTAAAAATGAAGAATGAGGTTATGTTTTTTTTTGTGGTTGATTTTTTTAATCATTCACCTACCTTGATGAGCCAAGTGTTATCACCCTAAACACGGAGGGTGTGGGACAAACCAACATGGCCTGACCCCCCTGTCATTCGTGTTTATGATGATATTCGGAATGGAAACAACGTGATGAGGTGATGAAGGAGCTTATGATAAAGGCTGTCCCCCCCGACCTCAATGATTAGTGCCGCCCTAGTGGAATTCTACACCACTACCGGTCGAACTGGCCCCAGCTGAGCCCTCGCCGACATCGTCGCTCGCAAGGTCGCGTTGCTGCCCCGAGCCGTCCCATGCCCCTCCAGCATGCCCGGACACCTCCCGACCTCCTGCCGGCCCGCCTGACCACCCGCCTTCCAAAAGGGCCCCCTGCCCAGATGGTCGCCGGCTGTCCCGACTTCCTCCCGGCCCACCCTGCCACCCGCCGACCCACCTACGGGTCTACCTTGTCGCCTGCTGGCCTGGCCGCACCCAGCCGGCCTGCCCGACCACATCCCATGGGCCCGGATGAACCGCACTAGTCTGCATGCCCCACCCACCCAATATCACCAAATCCACGCCCCTCACATCACTGGCTGAACTGGTCTCGACCATCTGGGCTGAGACGCCGAGCCCCTCCACACGCGCTCCGGGCCGAACCGGCCACAAGCCCGGGCCGAACCGCCCACGCGGAAGGCTGGGCCGGGCTCAGGGGGCCAGGACAAACATAACAGGTTGTCCTGCCCAATGTTCCAGGCTAGACGCAACAGGTCTGACCAGGTCGTCCTAGGCTGGGTCGGAGCGGGTCAGACCAGACCCGAGCCCACTGCCGACACTTTACTTTATTTGGAAATATCTTTGTCTCCTGACATCCATTTGACGAACTATCAGCGGCACTAGTTTTCATAGAGCGAGGCAGTCTCCTTGAGTATACCCCACTGGAGTTTATGTTAAAGTTGAGTTATGGTCCACTTGGATCATACACAAATCCAATTGGGCCCCCGGGACTAAAATCTAATAACTGACAGATCAGGCATCTGATTGACGCTTCTTCAGTTGCTTTGAGACATCTCTGAAGGTGCCGAACATTAAGATAATATTTCATGGGAATTCATGGTAGTTAGAGAATATACCAGTAGCATGTGGAGTGGATCCCTTAGAGATTATCAAGAATTTGTGTGGGATAATATTACCGGGCTAAGACCTGATGACTATTGATCGTTTGCCTCGGAGTGACCCTACTGGCCCAGTGGGGAGCTCCTTGGTGTCGTGGAAGACCCACGATGGGGAGAAACATAGTGATGCAACAAACCCATGGTACTCGACTGGAGGAGTAACTCAAGAAGCTATGAGGGGGTGCACCTCTGTGTGACACGGCAGACCCACATTGTTGAGTCCCTCTGTATGATGTGGTAAACCCACGGTACTCGACAGGAGGAGTACATCAGCTTTCCACGGATAGTGTGAATCACCTATATGTGATGAATCAGGAAAACTATACTCGATATAAGAGGATTTCTCCAGCAGCTAAGATTTAAGGTTGATTATATCCCAGGAATAAAATCCTGGTTGAGCTGAGTCAGTATCATTTTGTTTTTTCCTCATGATTGAGATGGATCACCTGTTAACTTAGGTATATGTATGGGCATAAAACGAAGTAAGGTTATCTATTTATTTCTTACTTTATGGTGTATACTTGTGGGATTTTGTGAGACCTTGAATGACATAGGATCCCTACTGTCTATCGTTATGCTCACCCATGAACGGGCTACACCCGCACCTCATTGTGTTGGATGCAGACGATAGACAACGCTGACCGAGGCTGAGTGTACTAGGGTTGGACTGTACCTAGAGGTGTACAATAAGGTGTGACTTTAAAAAGTGAAGACAAACGGATGTGGAGTTTTGTAAAGGCTATCTATACATGCCCTTCAGGTAGGATCTATGGTGGATGATCCAGGAGCTGTTTTTCACCTTTCATCTGTTTTTCCCATTTTCAGTTGTACTTGTACTTTACAGTTGGGTTTGTATTTCCGGCCCCTTTACTTTTTGACACTCCTTTTGTATATAGTTATTATTTAATGTTTTGTAGCAAGCTCATACATTGTTGTGTGTGTTTTCATGTTATAATGTCAATGCCTTCCTAGTTTAGGGATTTATTTCTTTTGTGCTAGTTGCCAACCTCTGCCCTATGGAAGGTGGGCTCGGGGTAGTCATGACATGGGCCCAGGGGATGGGTCGTGGAATTTATTTATGTTTTTATGCAAAAATTAACCATAATTGGTTTTCAAATTTAACCATTGTTTTCACATAATTAATCTAAGAATAGAATGTTCAAAATCTAATCTCAGGGATCTTTATGCATGATATTATATAACAATTTGTATTAAATTGGACTAATTTAGAATTATTTCACAATATCTACTAATGGTTTTTTATATTAATTATAGTAGGTTTACCTTAATACTCCCTACTATAATAAATTTAATTTTCCTGTAATAATGTGTCCAATTGATTCTCTAGGAATTGTTATTAGGAAGTACAAATAATAATTATTAAATTAGTATGTATCATAATTCCAACTCCAGAATAAAACATTACATTATTCCAGATTATATATAAGTTATTTGATCTTATAAATGTATTATACTCTATTCCATTTCAATTATGGGTGGGAGTGGGACCAAAAATTCACTTCGAAGGGTTTTTCCAGGATGGATGGCTCAGGTTTCCTATATTGTTCAACTCAGATATGAGTAAAAAGAATATTTTAGGTTTGACGACTATGGATCCTCCTTAAAAATGGAGGTGTTAATTTTAATAATTTTTATATTAGTTTTTTTTCAATCTATAAGTTTTTAAACTATTTTGTTAAAATGACTTCAATTTTTCATATAATTGTATTTTATTTCTGTAATGTATAAACCTAACTTCAATAAAAGTCTGTTTTTATCCTTATGATTTTCTACAATGAATTATTTTCTCTTTAACTACATGTACATTTCATTGGATATAATAACATCACATTCTGTTTGACATGTAAATAATGCTACTAATATATGTTTGGTCATGATCTTGTTATACAAGGTCATTGTTAGTGTAGGTAAGGCTATAATCGGTGATCATGTTAGTGATAAATATTTTTTCATTGATCAATAGAAATAATATTATAGTCAGAGTTGGTTATTTATAGTTAGTGTGTAATATCAATTCATGTTGTGATAAAGTAATTTATACATATTTCTAATTGAATTATATTTTTATTGTCAATAATGTGTTATTACATGGTTTTATTATTTGCAAGATCAAATCCCAAATGTTTAATTAGAATAAAAAATGTAATTTCCTAACCCCAACAAACATTTCAGTTCAAATAGAGTCATTTTATACCCCATATGAGTGTCATATTGGAGATTGAGTCAACATATATACAATTATATAATATATAAATGAGTATTACTGAGTTTATTTTTATTATCAAATTAAAATTAAAATAAAATAGCCATCTATTTTTAGTGTTATTAATCATTAGAGGCAAAAAAACCCTAGTCATGAGATTGAAATGTATTGATTTAAAGTGTACTCATTATGAATCATTGAGATATTTATATTGGAAAAATAATATCCAGCCATAATTATATTGAGTTATTCAACTATCATTATCTATAGCACTAGAATTGAATGTCATATAAATTTAAAATTAAATTTTTTTGAAGTGAGATATTATTAATAAAAATAGATATGAAAATTAGGACTTGATAAAGTAATGGATGATGCGTTGGATATTAAAATAAAAAACTACAATTATGAATCACAATAATTATATAAGATTTTATTTATAATAGAAATTTATAAATAATAAAATTATTATTATATTGACAATGTTTTGTTAATTTTTTTAAAATGGAGTTCAATTGAAGGAATATCATTGGAACATTCTACTATTACACTGAATATAACAAGCAAGATATATTTCGGTTCTCTTATGAAATATTAATATACCATATGTTAGATATGAGGGTCAAATGGAAGATTAAAGGAGGAACAATAATAAGTTATTTAATTTCCAGTTAATCATGTCGTCATTAATTTCAAGTGTGATGATTACAGAATATATAGTAAATGATATATTGGATATGTAGTCTAAACTCGATGTAAACTATAAGAAATAATATTGGAAAATAATTGGGGATATTTAAGACTACCTATATGAATAATGGAATAAGGGTTTGGTTCAATTATTCATGTGTTCAAAATCAAAACAACTTTAATCAATTATCACTTTTGTGATTTAATTTAAATATTTAATTATCCATTATTTGAAATAATTAATTTTATATTATCAATTTCAGAAAATTGTTTTTAATGATTAAAATAAAAAATAGGGAATAATATAATTGTCTATTTATTTATGGCTAAACACAATAATATTGAAATGAATATATCCTATTTATGTGTCACTATAATAATTAAAAATAATTTAATGGAAAAACAAAAAATGTAAAGAAAATATAATGATGAAACTCATTTTATTCTCTTATGGAAGCCATAAAATTACTGGTAGAAACGTATGATGGAATTAAGAATCAATTATATTAGAAATTAAATGAATTAATAATAATAAGAAAATAATAGTAAATAAAAAAATTGTAATCATTTACTATAATTTTTTTATTGTGAAATGAATTTATACTATTTCCACATCATTTGTATGAGCCATAATTCTTCCAAAATATTTTTTATTCAAAAATATATTTTAATTATATTAATTAAATTTTTTAATGAAAAATATTACCTTAATACCAAAATAATTTATATGTAATTTCCTTTTTTAATTAATAATACAATATAGCTTTTACATGTTTTGGGATTCTTACATTAGAGAACATCATGAATATTTATTTTACTTATATAAACATATTTTATTATCTTTTTTTAATATATTAAATTTCATTTGATAATTTATTAAAAAATTTAATTTAAGGAATATCTTTTAGAATAAGTTATTGAAAATTTAAATATAATTATATATATATATGATTTTAAACATAAAATATTTGATATAAATGATAAAGATATTTATATTGAAAAATTTCAAACAAACAAATATTTCATTATAAACATGTTCATACAAAAAAAATAATGTTGATAAATTAATATGATTATATTAATTAGAACCCTATTATTTAAATCTAGTAGTTACGAATTTATATTAATCTAATATTAAAATGGTGAAGAATAATATCGTTCTAATGTTAAATAAGATATAGTGACTATAATTATTTTACAAAAAAATCTGTTATTTTAGAACAATGTAGAGGTGTATTTTCATACATCATTAATTTTATTAGTTATAGTAATAGACATTAATATATCTAAATTATATGTTCCAAATAACATTCGTTTATGAAATTAAATTATTTTAAATATAAATTTTGTTAGACACAAGTAAATATGACAAAAAAGTAAAATATTGTTTTGGGTGACAAATAATTTAATTGTGATTTCATTTTTTTCACTGAATGAAAGACATATAATAGCCTAAGTCACTCTACATTGTAATCCATAATAGAAGGTTTATGTTAATAATGTAATCAAACCATGTTGGAATTGATAATGCAAATAATGTGTTATATAAGAGTGTTATTATCAATTTTATGACATTCCATGAAATTAATCACATTTATATTTAACGTTTTGCAATCCATTGTAATATATGATGTCATTTATAATTTATAATATGGGATATATCCCTCCATTCCATATATTCATATATATATATATATGGTATGATTTTTTAAATAAAAATAAATGAATAAAATTACAACATGTGGTATTATGATAAACATTACTCAGAAATATTAAAATAAAATTGGATACTACCAATACAATTCAACGGATACAGTAGTTATTGTAAATAGAGGACTATATTCCTTATAAGGTATCAAAAATATTAATGGGATATTGTGATGAGTCTATAAATCCATGAATTCTATGATAAAACTACTCATTATTTGAAATATATGTAACAACATGAAAATTTTAAATAAATCAAGGAATTTGTAGATTTTAAGATGAATTGACTATATAATTCTATTAGAGAATTTGGAGAGGCATGGTGATTGGTTTTTTATTTTTTAGATGGTGACATATTATTTTTTTACAGTAATAAACCATTATAGAAAATCGGGGTATTAAATCAAATGCATGACATCCAATGTAATGAAAATAACAATTGAAAAAAAAACATTTACCATACTATATTATTTTATAGACATGGGAAAAATATATTATCAAAATATACTAACACCAATGATACATCATATGGGGTGATGATATTAAGACTATCATATGGTGATTTCCTTCAAATAGTCATAGTTGGAAATCTAGCTCAATGATTCTAATTATATAGAAAGGGCACTTTCCAATATATATTTTATTGGAATAATCTAAACAATATTACTAAATAAATAATCTAAAAGAAATAAAAATTCCACATGATCAAACAAAACCCTTAAATGAAAAAGTTTCTACATGTTATGAAAATATGAACTATTTTATATTCATATTAAAAAATTAATTAAAAATTGTTCTTAAAATCTAGTACCCCCAGTTTGTGGTTTGTATACCATGATTTATTTCATTGTTACAATGATATGGGTGCTGAATGGGATATTTGAGAGAAAATTGAATGATGTTTTTAGGCAAAGGGGAATCCGTACATGTGGCCCATAGGTTGACTAAAGGTACAACCAAACCGTGTTTAGTTGGTCCTTTTTAGATAATAGCTCCTGCATGTTTAGAGCACATTTAGAGATTTCATGCAAATAATCCATGTGAGGGTCAACCTATGAAGTTCCTAATGCATGATTAGAGCACAATTTGTCTAATTGTATGAACTAACGATGCATGTACATTTTTGAGATCCAAAAAATGTGGATTTCACATGTTTTTCCATCTATGTGGTTCATTTTTCCCCTAAGTGGATATAACATGGGATTTTTCGTCTATTAAATTCAAAAAAAAATTCTCCCATCTTTCTAGGGGAGATCTGAAGGCTTCCATTGGATAATCGAAGTCGTATTGTTGAGGTATGTGATTTTTCTTTGCCGTTCTTGTTCGGTTTCTTAGATCTAATTAGATTTACATATAATATTATCTCGTTTTCATATATATATATATATATATGTTATTGGTAGATATACGTATTTGGATGCCAAATATGATGATATTTGGTCTAGTTCTTGTTAGTATAAGAAATATAAGGCAAGTTCCTACAGAATCAACTCATTTTTCTTGAGCGTTCACCGTTTGTTGTGTTTTTCATCCTAACCATTGTGGTAGTAGGCTAATTTTTCATCTTCACATAGTATAACTCATAAGATTTCATTGAAATTTTATTTTTTGTTTAATTGATTGTGATATTTTTATGTAAAACTTTTTTGAATCCTTCTTTAGCGATGGTTGCGAAATCTAGAAAATTGGGGATTTTGATTGAGTGCATTGGTTATTGGTTTTATAACATGGGTTTTAAAATGGATATTTTCTAGATTTATGGAACATAAATTGCATTATTTTTTATCAATAAAATGTAAATATTGATTGAAATTTGTTTTTTTTTCGAAATTTGTTGTTCCTGTTTTTTAATAAATGTTAAATTTTTTTGAAGTGGTCTGTTTTGGAAATGTAAATATATGGAATAAATGGTGTGGGTGTGAGTTCATACTTAATTGTACCTTAATAAGGACGAGTACTGTTGGGGTACAAGGGAAGTGACCATAGATATAGGGTGTCTGTCATTGGGACATAAGGTAATTGGACGAGAGACCACTCATGGGTATGGAAATGCCTATCAAAGAATGCATGTGTGGGTGTGTTTTGAACTATATAATGGGTATGAAAAATGGTACAAATAGTTGGTTTTTAAATATTTGAATTAGATATCATTCTAAAAAAATTAAATTTCTGTAAATCTATTTCATTTAGTTTGGTTTATCACTTGGGTGTAAAGGGTTTATGTAACATGGTTATATTTGGTTATAAACTATTTTGGAAAATTGTTTTCTGTAAACTATTTTTTATAATGTGTGTAACTGTTCTATCCAAGGGGATTGAGTTGGTATGTCATTGGGGAAAACATACATAGTTTTAATCTCCCACATGCTTTAGCACTTTGGTGCTTTTGTAAATGCTATTTTTCGGGACATAGGAAATGGTAAGGTTTCTCACTTTTTTAACACCGCCTAATCATATTTGGGATGTTCAGTGATTGTGAAGACTAGAGCATGTAAAGAATAGAGTCTTGTAGCTTCTTGATATATTTTAGAGTTTTTACTGATTTTTAATTTGATACTAATTGGTTCTTCTATTGTTTCTCACATTAATGTGGTTCTAAGATATATGAAGTTGTGGAGGTGTATTTCATTTGATCATGCATCATATAGTGAATGTTTGGTGGTTGTTGGTTTTTTATTGGTTTATTTCATTATGGTTAAATGATCCCACACAATTATTTTACATCTTGCAACATTTATTTCCAGACAATGGTGTCATTGTGATTCTTCATAAGGGAAAGTAGTGACTTATTGGACTGTCAAGATAATAGGAATTGGTGGGTTATTACAAATTTTACCATTTTGGTCCTTCACTTGTGGTACAAATCATCAGTGTTCTTGGTTGTGGAGTTGGAATTACTTTTTGTCTATTCCTTGGGTAAGAATCGTAAATAGAAGTAGGATTGTCAAAACATGAAATTTTTAGCAGAAAAAGACATAGCTAAAGCATTTTTGTTGAACTTCATGTTACCAAGGAGTTTGGTGGACAAGTGTTTTGTAGACAGATATAGGATTTGGAAATCTCATTGTCATGGGATTATCCAATGAGACTAGAATGACATTAATTTTAGATAAATTACTTCCCAATAAGATTGTATATTTTTTTCAGTAATGATTTTATATTTTGTGGAAACATGAATTTTAATTAAAAAATGCAGAATTTGTTTTGAAATAAATGACTTTTAAAATGAGAATGATTTTTTTGAGAATGGAGAGACTTTTAAAAGGATGAATATTTTTTTTAAAAATCTTTGGACCTATATACTTATTTTTTTTATAATGAAATGTGGTGATAGTTGCTGTGATATAATTTTAAATGCTAAGCCATCAGTTTATAGAGATTGATCATTATAGAGTCTGATGTTGGGTTATAAAATGGCACTCTATATGCTTCATAAGAACAAGTCAGAAGAGGCTCTTGAGAATTTGGTTTCACTAGAGCCAAAGGTGAACCAATATTTTGTCCAATAATCACTCAATATTTTCAATCCATTAGGATGGTACTATAAAGGGATACTCCATTTACAATTTCTGTCATTACTGAAAATGAAACGGGGGGATGTACGGTTATCTTCACAAGATTAGTTGATAAATATAACACTATGATGGAGTGTAAGTGAGGAACCTATCCACTTTGTTTAAAACTTGATATGATTCCTTCAATGATAGAACTCCAATCTGTTATTAGTGAAGGAAAATGCTGAGACATCGTGTACATATATTTTTATATATCTTTTAGAGGAATCTACGTTGAAATTGGACTACTTGACATTGGATATGGATTTCTATGACATAATCCATGGTATGGATTGATGAAAATGTTTAAGTCTCACATCGACTATTATAGAAGAATAGTTAGTTTAATGACCAAGGATATCATTGGTCATCTCTTCAGTGGAGTTAGGATTGTAAACAATGGTGAAAAGAGATTTTTGGCACAAATGTTGGGAACAATATCTTAATAGTTAGCTGCATTGACTTTGGATGCGATAGAATAAATTGATGAAACTAGTTTTATTATAGTGGTCGATTAATTTCCAGATGTATTTCACAAGAGGACTTCAGGGTTACCACCTATAGGGGAAGTAGAGTTTTTTATTGATCGCATTTTGGGGACCAGAAATATTTACCTTCTATCTTATAGAATGGAAATAATAGTGTTAATGGAATTGAAATTGCAGTTGGAGGTGCTACAGAAAAATGGTTTCATTCAACCATGAATATCTCTATGGGCAACACCAGCCTTGATCATGAATAAAAAAGATGGAACACTTCAGTTCTGTGTTGATTATCGAAAGCGTAACCATGTTTGGTTAAATAATAGATATCCACATCCATGCATTGATTATCTGTTTGATGAATTATGGGGAGCTCAGTGGTTCTCCAAGATTGACTTGCGATCTAGATATCACTAATTTTGTGTTCAGAATGATGATATTCCAAATTCGACTTATAGATGTAGATATGCCCACTATGAATATTTAGTCCTTCCTTTTTGTCTAATGAATTCACAAACAGTCATCATGGTTGTGATGAATAAGATATTTTATTAATAACATGATTCTTTTGTTTTCATGTCTTTGGTTGAAATCTTGGTTTATTCAATGACAACGTCTGTAACACCCCAGAATGATAAAGGGTTAAATGACAAAATGATATGACTCATGCCAGCAAGGTGCACCTTGCTTTTCGGGAGCCTATTTGATTAGAACCCCACAGTTAAGCATTCTTGGCCTAGAATAGTGATCAGGATGGTTGACCTTCTGGGAAGATTCTCAGGATGTGTGTGAGTGAGGGCAAAGCACACTGGATAGGACATGTGTTTGCCTGTGGGGACTGTCATTAGTCAGATGACCCGTTCAGGCATGTGGGTAGACCCTGGGGTGGGTCCTGGTTGGCTAGGACCTGACGACCATGTTAATGCGGGGAGGTTGTGTTGTCACCGGGACCCGGTTGTCACATTTGGTATCAGTGGAGAAACCCAGGCTTAAGTGCGGTGCACTGCCTGGGTTGAGATGTAGGTCCCACAAAGAGGGCGTTATTCCCTAAAGGGGTGGTGCTTTTAACACCCCACAATGATAAAGTGTTAAATGACTAAATGATATGACTCATGTCAACAAGGTGCGCCTTCCTTTTTGGGAGCTGATCTGATTAGAACTCCACAGTTAAGCGTTCTTGGCCTGGAGTAGTGATCAGGATGGGTGACCTTCTGGAAAGAATCTTAGGATGTGTGTGAGTGAGGAAAAATCACATTGTAAGGGACTTGTGTTGACTTGTGAGAAATGTCATTAGTCAGATGGACCGTTCAGGCATGTGGGTAGACCCTGGGGTGGGCCCCACGTGTCTGCGAGGGAAACTGGGGGTACCTGGTGGGCCAGGACCTGACGAACATGTTATGGCAGGGTGGTTGTGCTGTCACCAGGACCCAGTTGTCACAATGTCTGAGCATGAAGAAAAGTTGATGTTAGTGATGTTAATATTGAGACATCACGGTTTGTATGCCAAATTATCAGAGTGTGTTTTTTTGGATACAGGAGATACATTTTCATGGCTATATCATTTCTGAAAATGGTGTTTTAATTGATCCTTAAAAGATAGAAGTTGTTATATTGTGGAAACTATAAAAAAATGTCTTCAAGACACAATTTTTTCATGGCCTAGACATATAATAACTAGGGTTATTATATGATATCTCATGACTAGCTTCGCCAATGACATCTTGGACAAATAAGAATTATCTATTCTAGTGGACAAGAAGAATTCCATAAGACTTTTGAAGAGCTGAAAATACAGCTCAAAATGGCCCATGTATTGATTTTTCCAGAATCTGGACAGGAGTATGTTTTGTACTATGATGCTTTGGGAACATGATATGTCTCTATTCTCTCATAAGGACACCATGCAGTTGCCTATAGTTCTGGAAATTTTGGGTTTAGGAGGGAAATTCCCCAACACACAAATTGGTGTTAGATGCATTCATATATTCCTTGAAAACACACAGACACTATCTTTTTGGTGAGAAATTCATTGTGTTTATTGACAAAAAAATCTTAAACCACATTTTCTCACAGTGAGATTTGAATCTTAGGCAGAGAAGATAGATGATGTACCTCTATATATTTGTATTGGAATTAATGTATACATAGGTAAAGGGAACTCTATATTGGAAGAATTGAGTAGAATTTGATATGATATGTAGTAAAAAAAGGTTCATATGATAGGTAATTGATGTCGGTCCTAGTTAAAATGCATGTGGAATGTGAAAAATGATGTGGTGTTGCAGTTTTCTTCTCAGCAATGCTTATTCCATATTAGGTAATTATAGTCATAGAGGCACAAACATATGATAAAAAATGTATGGTTATGAGTTGAAAATTCAACGGAGGGGAGATCATTGAGGTCATGAAACATCAATGGAGTTCAGTTGTGTTCTTTAGAGAATGTATGGTTGTACCAATGTCTTGTTAGGAACAAATCATCCATTCATAATATTATTTCAAATGGGTTGTACATCTAGGTAAATTGAATATGAATACGGCCTTAAAGGCACTGTTTTGGTGGAGTGGCATTATAAGTCCCCGACCGTAAACATTACTTAATATTTAATTAAATGAATAATTCACATTGAGGACCTTTTCAGGTTTAGATTTTTCGACAATTAGATCATAACTACTAAATCTAAAAAAAAAATTACACATTAGACACTTCTACTATGTTCCCTTTTTTAAAAATCATAAACTCTTAAAAAAAGAGTCATGTCTATTTCCATGTTTAAAACAGCCTGATATTTCCTTGATGTTATACCTGACCCTATTCCACATTATGTCATGTAAAAAACATTTCAAATATACTTGGGGTGGGCATAAAAAGCTCAGTGAGGGATACACAAGGAAGGAAAACAGTTAGTTTTTTAAAACATCAAGTAAACCATGAATACATTATCAATGTAACACTTTTCAACAATAAGAATTAAAACGATTACCATAAAACCCATATAAAGAAAACATAACATATTAAGGTAACTTGGGACATAAACATACTTATATGGAATAACCATATGGTCGACTTCGACACATATCACTTAAGGGAATAGCCATACGGCCGACTTCCATACCCAATGCATTGGAGGTTATAACGTAACAACCCATCCTGGTATTCACAGCACCACCCATCATATGGTTTATCACGTAACTACCTATCAAATGTCCAATTAACATTATAAAATCATAACACATAAAAAAATTCAAAAGGAAAGAAAACACTTCCAATTTTCGATCAAAATATATCACATAAATATATTGACATAACAAATCCATTATGAAAACATTTATCAAAACCAATATACATAAAAGAGTATACGGTATTTATTTAATTTTAAAAACATTACGACTTGTTGAGGAAGCCAAAGACCAAATAATACTCGTGGCGGCGGAAAAGGTAGTTGTCACCATGCACGTTAAAATAAAAATTACTTTCTGTCATTTAGTAAAACACTTCATCGAATAATATTCCCATTGAATAAAATGAAAATTCAAAGCTTTTTTATACATCATATAAAACAAATTCTTGTATTAGGACAAAATATGCCTCAATTAAAGGAGATTGAGACGAAGTCCCTTACCTAGTGTCCGACTTGACTCGATCGCTCTTTAATATCCTGAATAATAAACCAGTGTTGATTTCTACATTCTTAAGAAACATTTTCGAACTTATTATTCATTTTATATCACTTATTTCCATGTTATAAATATTATGTAATCATTTAATTTAATAATTTTCATTATGTCGATATTTTGTTCTTAAGTCAAAAATGGACTTCTTACAATTACATGTTTTTCATGTGGTCAAAGGTTAATTATTTCCAGAATGATATTCATGATTTGGATATCATATATATCATATATATCCAGCATATACATGTATTTATAATAGTATATAAAATTTATAGGTATGAAATGAAATGCACCGTTCATGGAGATGGTAAGCCGTACATACGCATGGACGCTACTTTCATTTCTATTTCATATTTAATGGAGTGAAATCATAATGATATAAAGGTATATTATAATTTTATTATAATATCATATATAATATCATTAACTCCATCCTTTATACGTACCACATATGGAATTAACGAATCAAATCACTTTGTGGGGCGGTAGTCCGCACTTCCCAAAAAGAAATTATCGGGTTTACCCATAATGGAAACCATAAAGGTATGCCATAAATGAAAAAATACAGAAGAATATGTAAAAAATAAACATAATATATATCATATATAAAAATACTGACATCTTAATGGCCACTATGAATGTTGTTAAAAGAATATTGAACAATCATCGTTTCGTGAGGCAAAAATTTTCCAACCACAGAAACAGTATGTTCTTTAACCATTAGATGGAGGTTTGTGTAAGTGTAAATCAAATCCATCACATAACAACATCATAGTATATTTAATATTCTATTTTTGTTACCAAATGAAGTAATAAAAACAGTTTAGGGGGATGAAGAAGAAAAATAAAACAATAGAACACATGTGAAGATGTTAACTTTAATTCGGGTAACACCTCTTGATTTGAACAAAAGGGGTTTTTTGAAGATCTTTCTGCCTATGGTAAGGCTTTAAGGATGAGGATATGGATTTGGAGAGATAAAATGATCTGAGAATGTTTGATCTAAAGGCTTTCGAGTTGTGGGTAAGGTGGTAGAGGTGGGGTCCTTTTATAAGAGGAGAGGAGGGGCACTCTTGGAATGTTATAAAATGTTACTTTATTAAATAATGAGTTTCGTATTTTAAAGATCCCAAAATTATATATTTCGAGGATATGGTGATAATTTTTCGAAATACACCCATACAATAGGTTTTTTACAAGTGTAGGTCTTATATTTTACATTTTATTTTCATTTTATTTAAATCGTTAAGTAATGAGGTAATCGTTGCATCGTCATGGTGTCATAAATAATTTAGATTATTTAAAGTCTAATAATTATAAAAAAAATTATGATGTACGAAATAATTTTATCACTCCAATGAATATTTACAGTCAAAACTATGACTTTTATAACCCCATGTAAAATTTGTTTTAGTAAAACAATACATGTTTGTGAAATTTTTATTTTAACTTTAAATAAATAGTTATTAATGTCATTTTATTAGACAAGTGGATCCATGGGTTCCCCAAGATGACCCTTGGATTTTCTTGGTCGTCGATGACACATAAAATATGGATAGGACATGTGGCAAGGTCATTTTATATTATTAAAACATTATTTTTACCTTATATTACACTAATTACCTCTAAACGTGCTTAATAAAACATAAAAGATACCATTAACCAAAAAATTATTTTAATTCCATTGAACCACATTTTAAATTCTAATGAAAACCATGTATGTTGTATTTCGGAAATTAAATTCACATAAGTGGTAAGATTTAATTTAAACGAAAAATTAGTTTTTTAACTACCACTTAGTGGTTTCACTATTCATAAAAAATTGAAGTTTTTTAGAAAAATACCAAAAATTCACCCTAAGCTATATTTGATATTCCGAAATCAAAAATGATGTCTCTATTACAAAATAAAAACATATATTTTTCATTAATTAATTTCATAATTAATTCCCGCTGCCAAAACAAATATCGTGTTTTTAAGAAGCAATATCTATCAAAAGATTGACATTTGTTTAAGTCCAATTTCAAAGTGAAATTAAATCCAATGACCACCATTGGATTAAATGGTAAAAATATATTCTAATTTCACTTTAATCAAATAAATAAATTATATTAAAAAAGGTCTTGGAGTTAAAATACAACATTCTTCAATATTCATTAAAAAATGAACTTTTCTCTGAAAAATATCAAAAATTAACACAAAGTAAATTTTGATGTCCCGATTCTAAAGAAGAATTTTATTTGGTCAAATATAGTGTATAAGAGTGACCAAAACTATATTTAATGAGGGTTCACCATCAAAAGTTGATAGGTCAGCCTCTTAGTGAATATTATAGTATATATGCCTAAAATTGAATTCTTTTATAATTTTAAGCCTTTATCTTTTATAGGATACATGTAAAAACATTTAACAAACATATATATTCATATTTTAGTTATTTCTATTCATTCCCACCAATACAGAGGCTATGTGTTAACTACCTTTTATAATAATATTATTATATTAGTAGTGTGCAATGTAAGATTTAAAAGAAACTCGTTGTTGCGTATCAGGTACACTATCAAACTTATCAACCCCTTTAAAGTAAAATTAATACTTAATTCGCAAATAATAATAAATATGAAAATGTATTATTCTTTACTTACCTGGGATGTTACATCTTTCCCCCATTTTAAGAATTGCATCATCGTAATTTTATTCACTTATCAAAATAAGTGGGGGTATTTATCCCTCATAGTATTTTTAGATTCCCATGTTTCCTCTTTAACCATATGGTTTTTCCACAAAACCTTTACCTGGTGAATTAATTTATTCGACAAGACTTTCTCTCTACAGTTATGAATTTGGATTTTTTGTTCTTCATAAGATAGATTCTCTTCCAACTAAACTACCTCTGGGTTCAAAACATGAGATGGATCTGGAATATACATTATCAACATCGAAACATGAAAAACATTGGGTACCTGGGACAAAATTGGAGGTAATGCCACTCGGTAAGAAACAGATCCAACTCTCTCTAGAATTTCAAATGGTCCAACGAACCTTGGATTCATCTTTCCTTTCTTACCAAATCATATCACACATTTCCATGGTGAAACATTGAGAAAAACATGATCACAAACCTCAAACCATAGATCCTTCCTCCGATTATCCGCATATCTTTTCTGCCTACTTTGACCTGTTCTCATGTGTTTCTGAATCAACTGAACTTTTTCTGCCATCTCTTCTACCAATTCTTGTCCCATCAGCTTCTTTTCACCCACTTCATCCCAAAAATCTAGAGTTTGACACGTTTTCCACACAATGCCTCAATTAGAGCCATCTATATAATAGAAATGAATACTATTATTATATGAAAATTCAACCAAAGAAAGATTTTGGCCCCAACTTCCCTGATAATCCATCGAGCAAGCACGTAGAATATACTCCAAGTTCTGAATTTTTCATTCTGACTGCCCATCTGACTGAGGATGAAAAGTTGTACTAAAAATTAATTCACTACCCAACAACTTCTGAAAGCCTTTCCAAAAGTTAGAACTAAAACTGCGATCAAAATAAGATATAATAGAGAGGGAAACTCCATGGAACCTGATTATTTATTTAACGTACAACCGATAAAATTGATCTAGAGACAATGTATCTCGAATATGAAGGAAATGAGAAGATTTAGTCAATCGATCAACTATAACCCATATTGCATTATTACCTCGAGATGTCTTTCTTAATCCCACAAATAAGTACATTGATATATTTACCCATTTCCACTCTGGCACCGGTAATGACTGTAGCATCCATTTCGGTAACTTCCGCTCTGCTTTAACTTATTGACAAGTCAAACACTTCGTAGTAAAATCAGAAATATCTCTTTTCATTCCATCCCACCAGTAATACTTTTGCAGATCTCTGTACATCTTAATACTTCCAGGATGAACTGAAAATGGGGAACTATGATCCTCACATAATAACTCATTCGTCAACTGTGAATCACAAGGCACACATAATCTCTTCCCAAACCTCAAAACACAATCATTATCAATGTTAAATTCAGGCATCATACCCTTCTAAACCAGCTCCACCTTTTTCTGCAACCCACTATCTTTCTTCTGCGCTTGCTTAATTCTGTCTGATAGAGATGATCACACTGACACCTAAAACAAAACAGAAGAACATCTTGCACCAAAAAATTATATTCTAGGGTTCATAAAATCCTTAACCAAAGTATCATGTTCTAAACGTTACATGTTTAATGAAGCATTACATTGTTGACTCAAAGCATCAGCCACTTTATTTTTTTTCCTGAATGATAATTAATTGTAAAATCATAATCCTTGATTAATTCTATCCATATCCTTTTTCTCATGTTCGATTCATTCTGAGTGAATATATATTTTAAAATTTTGTGATCAATATATATATTAAACTTTAATCCATAAAAATGATGCCTCTAAATTTTTAATGGAAAAACAACAGCATCTATTTCCAAATCATGTGTAGGGTAATTTACCTCATGAATTTTCAACTGACGTAAAGTATAAGCAATTACCTGATCATTCTGCATAAGGACACAACCAATTCCCTTGGACAAAGCATCATTGTAGATAAGAAACTCACCATTCCTAGAAGGAAGTGCCAATACTCGAGCATTCACCAATCTTTTTTTCAACTTTTGAAAACAATCATCACATTGTTTCGTCCAGATAAACTTAACACCCTCTATGTTATCTTAGTCATTAGACTATATAACCATGGATCATTTTCAACAAACCTTATGTAGTAACCTTCCATACCAAGAAAACTACGGATATCGATTACATTTTTGGGTCTTGGCAATTCTTCAACAAATTTTGTTTTATCAGGATCAACAGTTATTCCATTTTTTTGAAACAATCTGACCAAGGAAATAAATTTGTTGTAACCAAAACTCACAGTTGCTGAATTTTCCATAAAATTTCTTTTCTTTTAAGACTTGAAAGATAACCCTTAAATGACATTCATGCGCCTCTTTAATTTTATAAAACACCAAAATATCATCAATGAAAACAACCACAAACTTATCCAAGAACTCATGGAAAATTCTATTAATAAGGTCTATGAATACTTCAAGTACATTGGTTAACCCAAAAGGCATAACTACCAATTCATAATGGCCATATCTAGTACGAAATGCGGTATTCAGAACATCTTCTTCTTTTAAATTCAACTGATGGTACCCCGACCTCAAGTCAATCATCAAAAAATACTAATCTCCCTGGATTTAATCAAACAAATCATCGATATGAGGAAAAGGATACATGTTCTTAATAGTGATGTTATTCAAGGCTCTATATTCAATTCAAAGTCTAATTGAACCAAATTTATTTTTAACAAACATGTCAGGAGCACCCCATGGTGATGTGCTAGGTCGAATGAAACCTTTATATAATAACTCTTACAATTTCATCTTTAACTCTAAAAGTTTAACTTGAGCCATTCGATTAGGGGGTTTTGAAATTGGCATAGAATCAGGAACTAAGTCAACAGTAAACTCAACTTCTTGATCATGAATAATACAGAGGAAACTCATCAGGAAAAACATCAAGATACTCATTTACCAATGGCACATCATTAATCTGAAAAGTTCCATTATTTTCAAAAATATGTTCAACATAACATTAATATCCATATTTTACTAGTTTCTCAACTTCCTGATATGTTATCAAAATCAAGGGTTCATTCATGTACACAAACTAAAAATCTTTCTGAAAAGAAACCATTTTAACTCGGCAGTCAATCTTAGCATGATAAACAGAAATCCAATCCATGTCCAAAATAACATCAAACTCTACTAGAGGAACGAAATAAGGTTTGCAGGTAGATTCTTTCTGCACATAAGGATATGAAGGTTCTTATAATTTCTTTTTGTCTCAACGTTTTCTCCGAGTGTTTTTAACATAAGTTGAGGATACATATCTTGATATGGAATTCCCAATTTACAAGAAACATTATTAGAAATGAATGAATGTGTAGACCTTGAATCAAACAACACATTGAAATAATATGAACAAACAAACAGTGTACCTGATACTACTTCATTCGATGGCCCAACATCTACTAAAGTAATTGCAAAGGATTTTACCACCCCTTTTTGCTTGTAGTCTGGCTTCTTTCTCCCAGTTGAGTTCTTCGTTAGAAACTCATTTGCATAATGACCCATTTCATTACACTTAAAACATCTTACCGCTGACTTTTCATTGCCTGCTTTATCACCTTCCTTATAGTTACGAGAAATATGACGAGACATATCACATCGAAAGCACTTTCCTAACTTGGATAAACATTCTACAAGAATCATTTTAACACACTTCTCACAGGACGGATATTTGGTTTTCTTACCTCCTTACTTCTTTCATGAATACTTCCCATTTTCCTGACAACTGGACCTCTTATTCTGTTGTTTGTCAAAGAACACCTGATCATCGGAAAACTCCATTTCCACCTTCTCCGCACATTGAAAAAGTTTTTCATAACTTTTGAACTCATGAGAAGCTAAATCCCATCGATACATTGGATTTAACCCTGAGTAAAAACTGTTGATTTTACTATTAAGATCTCGTATGAAATATGGGGCATACCTTTCCAGTCAATTGAACATTGCTTCATAAGCAGCCACTGAGTCATCCTTCCACCTCAATTCTAGGAATTGTTTTTCCATCCTAATATGAACCACCATAGGAAAATATTTCTATAGAAACAAACCTTTGTCTTCTTCCTAGTGAAGATCTTCAATCTCATCACTATCCCTAATATTTTTCAGCATCGACCACCACTGATTAGCTTCACCTTCAAAACGGTAAAAAAAGTCTAACCTTTTGATGTTCTGAACACCCCATGAAATCAAAAATCTTCTCCAGGGGATTAATCCACCCTTTAACTAGCACATGGTCTGATGATCCTCTGAATGATGGGCGATGTTGCCTCATGAAATTTTCCACCATTGACATGTTTCTATGCAGTTGATCTGGCTGATCTCGTGCGTGGATACCACCACCATTTATAGCCCGAGTCAACTGTGCCATCACTGCAAGAAACTGGTCAGTTCCAATTCTGACCATCTCATTTTTCTGATTTGGAAGGTTTCCTTCCCCATGATGTCGTCCTAATATAGAAGCCTTGTTTCCTCTGCGGAAAACCATTATGAACACAGAAATATCATAGGCAAATCAACATGGTAATCTATAAATGATATATCATTTCAATAATGGCATAAATTAATTTACATTTTAACAATTTTCTGACTCCTAATGTTTTCTAAACCAACCTTTGATAGCAACTATAAGGCCCCAACCTTTAACAATACTTAATATTGAATTTGATGAATAATTCACATTGATGATCTTTTCAGGTTTATAGTTTTAGATAATTATATCATAACAATTACATCTCAAAAAAAATAACACATTAGACACTTCTACAAAGTTCCCTTTTTTACAAAACATGAACTCCTAAAAAAAGATTCATGTCTAGTTCCATGTTTAAAACAACATGAATTTTCCTTGATCCCATCCTTGACCCTATTCCACATTATGTCTGGTGAAAAAAAATTCAAAAAAACATGGTGTGAGCATTAAACTCTTAGTAAGGGATACAATAAAATGAAAAACTATTCATTTTTCAAAACATCAAGTAAACCATGAATACTATATCAAAGTAACACTTTTAACCTTTAATATGTAGTAAATACTCTTCACAGAATAAAAGATCATTACTTACCCTTTAGTAACTAAAATATTACCATAAAACCCATATAAATAACACATAACATATAAAAGTAACTTGGGACATAAACATACTTAAATGGAAAAACCATACGGTCAACTTCCACACATATTAATTAATGGAATAGCCATCCCTCTGACTTCCATACCCAATGCATTGGAGGTTATAATGTAACCACCCATCCTGGTATACACGGCACCACCCATCATATGGTTTATCACATAACCACCCATCAAATGTCCAAGTTACATTATAAAATCATAAAACATAAAACAATTATAAAGGAAAGAAAACATTTCCATATTTCGATCACAGTATATCACATAAATATATTGACATAACAAATCCATTATAAAATCCATTTTCAATACCAAAATACATAAAATAGTATATCATATTTATTTCATTTTAAAAACATTATGGCTTGTTGAGAAGCCAAGGACCAAATAATACTCGCGGCGGCGGAAAAGGTCGTTGTCACCGCGTACATTAAAATAAACATTCCTTTTTGTTGTTTAGTAAAACACTTCGTAGAAAAATATTTCCTTTGAATGAAATGAAAAGATAAATGCGTTTTATACAGTGTATAAAATAATGTCTTGTATTAGAACAAAATTTGCCTCAATGAAAGGAGATTGAAACGAAGTCCCATACCACGTGTCTGACTTGACTCGATCGCTCTTTAATCTCCTGAATAATAAACTAGTGTTAATTTCTAGGTTCTTAAGAACCTTTTCCGAGCTTATTATTCCTTTTATTAAAATTATTTTAAAGTTATAAACATTATGTAATCATTTAATTTAATAATGTTTTCTTTGTCGATATTTGGTTTTTAAGTCAAAAATGGACTACTTACAATTACATGTTGTTCATGTGGTCAAAAATTCATTATATCCAGAATGATATTCATGATTTGGATATCATATATATCATATATATCCAGCATATACATGTATTTATAATAGTATATAAAATTTATAGGTATGAAATGAAATGCACCGTTCATGGAGACGGTAAGTTGTACATACACATAAACGCTACATTCATTTCTATTTCATATTTAATGGAGTGAAATCACAATGAAAAAAAGGTTTTTTTAATTCCATTATAACATAATATATAATATCATTAACTCCATCCTTTATACGTCCCACATATGGCAATAACGAATCACATCATTTTGAGGGGGTAGTAGTCTGCACTTCTTAAAATGAAATTATCCTGTTTACACATAATGGAAATCATCAAGGTGTGCCATAAATGAAAAATAAAGAAGAATAAGGAAAAGATAAACATAATATATATCATATATGAAAAGTTTGACATCTTAATTGCAACCATTAAAGGTGTTAAAAGAAGATAGAACAATTAGAGTTTCGTGAGGCAGAAATTCACCAACCACAGAAACAATATGTTCTTTAACCATTAGACAAAGGTGTATGTAAGTGTAAATCAAATACTTCTCATAAAAACATCCTAGTATATTTAATATACTTGTGTTTTTACAAAATGTAGGAATAAAATGATTTCAGGGGTATGGAAGAGAAAAATAAAACAAAAGAACACAAGTGAAGACATTACCTTTAAATCAGGTAACTCCACTTGGTTTGATCAAAAGGGGTTTTTTGAAGAGCATTATGCCTAAGGAAAGGCATCTAAGATGAATAGAGGGATTTTGAGAGTAAAAATTATC
This sequence comes from Viscum album, assembly GCA_963277665.1. Taxonomy (NCBI): domain Eukaryota; kingdom Viridiplantae; phylum Streptophyta; class Magnoliopsida; order Santalales; family Viscaceae; genus Viscum; species Viscum album. The sequence goes on along the minus strand of OY728146.1, from coordinate 1,211,402,345 downwards.
ATATCTTGGTCGATCCAAAGGCTTGAGAGGTGTGGGTATGGTGCTAGAGGTGGGGGCCTTTTATAAGAGGGGAAGAGGGGCACTCTTGGAAAGTTATAAAATGTTACTTTATTATATAATGAGATTGATCTTTTAAAGGAGGAAAAATTTTATATTTCTAGTATATAGTAATAAGAGTTTAAAATACATCCATCCATAGGTTTTTGATAAGTTTAGGTATTAGATTTTACATTATCTTTTCATTTTATTTAAATTGTTATGTAATAAGGTAATCGCTACATCATCATGGTGTCATAAATAATTTAACTTATTTAAAGTCTAAAAATTATTAAAAAAATATAATTATTTAGGAAATATTTTTATATTTTAAATGAATATTTTTAGTCAAAACTATTTCGTGTTTAACCCCATGTAAAAACTATTTTACTAAAACAATACATGTTTGTGACATTTGTATTTTAACTTTAAAAAAAAGTTATTAATGTCATTTTCTTACCCAAGTGAATCCATGGGGTCCCCAAGTTGACCCATGAATTTTATTGGTTGGCCATGAAACATAAAATAAGGTTATAACATGCGTCAGTGTCATTTCGTATTATTAAAACATTATTTTTACCATAAATTACAGTAATTACCTCTAATCACGATTAATAAAACATAAAAGTTACTATTCACCAAAAATTATTTTAATCCCATTGAACAACATTTTACTTCCGAATGAAGATCATCTATGTCGGATTTTTGAAATTCTATTTACAGAAGTGGTAAAGTTTCATTTAAATGAGAAATTATTTTTTAAACTACCACTTAATGGTTTCAATATTCATAAAAAATTGACATTTTCAAAAAAATACCTAAAATTCACCCTAAGATATATTTGATATTTCGAATTAAAAAATGATGTCTAATTTACAAATTTCAAATCATATAAGTGGAATTAATTAATTTAATAATTAATTCCCACTGTCAAAACAAATAGCGTGTTTTTAAGACGCAATATCTATCAAAAGATTGACACTTGTTTATGTCCAATTTCAAAGATAAATTAATTAAAATGACCACCATTGGATTAAATGGTGAAAATATATTCTAATTTCACTTTAATCATATAAATAAATTATATAAAAAATAGGATTTTAATTAAAATAAAACATTTTCACTATTCAATAAAAAACGAACTTTATCGAAAAAATACCAAAAATTTACACAAAGTAAATTTTGATGTCCCAATTCTAAAGAAGAATTTTATATGGTCCAATAAAATATATAAGAGTGAACAATCCTATATTTAATGAGGTTTCACCATCAATAGGTGATATGTCGACCTGTTAGTGAATATTAGAGTATCTATGCCACAAATTGAATTCTTTTCTTATTTTATGCCGTTATCATTTATTAGATACATGTAAAAACATTTAACAAACATATATAATCATATTTTAGTTATTTCTATTCATTACCTCCATTAAAACGGCTACATGTTAACTACATTTTAAAATAATATAATTATATTACTAGTGTGCAATGTAAGATTTCAAAGAAACTCGTTGTTGCGTATCGGGTAAGCTATCGAACATAGCAACCCATTTAAAGTAAAATTAATATTTAAGTCGAAAATATTAATAAATATGAAAATGTATTATTCTTTATATACCTTGGATGTTACAGGCATGAAGGGAAAGGTGGTCGAGATCATCTTACGGAGATTGTCTTGTCAGCATGTTAAGGTGGTGCCTCATGGACAAGTAGGAATGTTGCAGTTATTACCTATCCATGTGGTGAAATGGGAGCAGATGATAATGGATTTTGTTAATGGTCTTCCATGAACGGTTCAGAAACACGATTCCATATGGGTGATAGAGGATCACCTTCCCATGCCGGCCCATTTAATCTATATTATTGAAAATCATACGGTCGATGAACTTTAAAAAAACTATATCTGATATTTGTTAAAACGAATGGTATACCAGTTTTTTTAGTCTACGACCGAGATCTGAGGTTCACGTCTTGCTTATGAAAATCATTACATCAATCTATTGGGACTCATTTGACTATAGGAATGATGTATCAATGTCATATTGATGGGAAATATGAGCAGACGATACAACCACAAGAAGATATTTTGCTGGAATGTTTTATGGATTTTGGTGGCTCCTGTAATGATCATATTCCCTGGGTGGAGTTCTCATACAATAACAGCTATCATGAATTGTTACACATGGCTTTTTTTAAATCATTGTATGGGTGTCCTTTTTGCTCACCACTATGCTGGGTGAAAATAGGACAAACATCACTAGTTGGGATGATCATTGTCTATGAAACAATGAATAAGATACAATTTATCAGTGAAATGATGGAGACGTCCTTGGGTCTTCATAAATCATATTAAGATCATCGTAGAAGACTATTGTCATTGTGTGTGGGTAATCTTTTATTCTTGGGTATTTCTAAAAGTCTTCAAAATTTTAGTTTCAGGAAGAAGGGAAAGATATCTCTTTGGTGTTAGGACCCTTTCGATATACTGTAACTTATTAGAGAGGTTGCATATTAGTTGAAATTTCCACCACTATTCAATTTGGTGCATAATGTGTTCTATGTATCTCAGTTGAAAAAGTATCATCCTGATCTTAACCGTGTGAATATAAGGGGTCACGTGGACATAGAGTTGGATAATTCTTTGATACATAACCCAGTACAGATTATGGATAGATAAGAGAATGTCATGTGTGGAAAAATCATCGGTCTAGTGCTATTTTTTTTCAGCATGGTCATATTCAAGACGTGTCTTGGGAGTGTGAAAAGTAAGTGAAGGATCAGTGGATGGAGCTCTTTTAGTTGGGTGATAGTTTTCAACTTTACGAGGATTTAATTACTAATGTTGGGTAAAATTTATTACCCCATTTTTTGATATGTAACCCTTATGTGATGCTTTTCATGGTTATAATGTTGGTGATGAGGAATGGGAGAGTCAGGAGGACATTGAATGTTGTTTTTAGGCTAAGGGGAAGTCTCCTAACCAACGGACGGTTTGTCTAACCGTGTGGCCAATCAATGCGTATTTAGTCCTTTTGAAGAAGTATATCCTGCATTGTCTGTGCATGATTAGAGAGACCTAGTGAGGAATTTATATGATAGACTTCTTTATAAGTTTATAACATATTGTTAGCGCACAGTTTGTCTAACCACGCAAAACAACCATGTGAGCACTTAAGTGAGATCCTAAAAAAGTGGATATCAAATGTTTTTGCCTCTATGTGGATCTTTTTTCTTATTAAGTTATCATAAATTGGGATTTTTTTTCAACAAATGCCATATATGGTTATCCAATCACTCTAGAGGTGATCTAAAGGCCTCCCTTGGGGAATCAAAGCTGAATTCTCTGGTATGTGATAGTTCTTCTTCATACTTGTTCAGTTTATTAGATCTACATAGATCTACTTCTCCAATTCACATAGTTTCTTATATATATGTTCATTATTGGTATATATTGGTGTGTGGATTCCAAATAAGATGCTATTTGATCACGGTCTTGTTAGTATAGGTGATCTGAGGTGGGTTCTTGAATAATTGATCAGGTTTTCTTGAGAGTTCATCGTTCGTTGTGGTTTTAATTAAAACCATTAAGGAATGAAGCATATTTATTGACTAAATTTAGTATTACTGATTGGATTTCATTCAAATTTTATTTTTGGTGTACCATTTATTGTTATTTGGTTGTTGAAATCTTATTAAAATCATTCTTGAGTGATGGTTGTAAAATCTAGAAAATTGGGGATTTTGAATGAGTTATTTGGATCATTTTTATAAAACATGTGTTCTAAAAAGGGCATTTTTATAGATTGATGATACACTTATGGGATAAGTTTTTTTCAACCAAAGTGGATTTGTTATTGAAAGAAAATGTGTTTCTGAACATGGTTGTGCTTGGTTTTCAATAAAAGTCCAGTATTATTGAAGTTGTTTTTTGGGCAACAAAAATATTTTCCATAAATGGTGTTTGTGTGAGTTCATGAATAACAGGAACATAATAAGGGATAAATTCCACTGTGATTCAAGGGACATGACCCTATATTCGGTGCATGTTTCATTGGGAAATGAATTAATTGGACGAGAGACCAATCATGAGTATGGAACTGTCAAACGAAGTGTGCATGTGTGAGTGTGTTGTGAACTATGGAATGGGTATTACAAATGATAAGAATAATTGGTTTTTAAATATTTTAATTACCTATTTTTCTGTAAAAGTAAATATATGTAAATTGGTTTCATTTAGTTTTGTTTTTCACTTGGTTGTAAATGGTTTTTGTAATGGGGTTATATTTTTTATAAATTGTCTTGGGAAAATGATTTATGAAAATTGTTTTATAAAATGTGCCTTTTATTCTATAATAGTTTCATGAGTAGGAAAGTCATTGGGGGAAACCTACTAATAATTATAATCTCCCCTACATTGTAACATTGGTTATTTTTCAAATTCTATATTTACTGATATGGGAAAATGTAACGTTTCAATCATTTTTAGCATTACCTCATGATATTTGGGTTTTTTGGAGAATGTGGAGCTTGGAGCATGTGGAGCCCGGATTCAAGTATTCTCTTTAGAGTCTTTAGTAGTTTATCCTCTATTTACATGGATATTAATTATGTCTTCTTATGTTTCCACTTTTATCTAGTTTCAGGATATATAAACTTATTGATTTTCCTTTCATCTTTTCATTCTTAATATAGTGATTTTTTGGTTGTTGTAGGTTATTGTATCTGTTTATTCATTAGAGGTCAAATTGTCCCCCACATGTCTTTGAAACTGTTCATCATTTATTTCCTACCTTTTCCATCATGGGGTGTCTCTTAATGCAGTGTAATATATCATTGGACTCTCAAGACAATGATAATTGACCTGTCATTACAAAAAATATCAATTATACATCATTGGAAATGTGGAATACACACTTTCTATTAGATCAAATAAACACCTATGAACATAGATAAGTCATCTGAACCATTTGAACAACTCAATCATTAAATCATATATAAGAAATAAATGTGAGTTTATTTTAATAATAAATAAATATACAAAATAAAATAATATTCTTTATCATTGTCATGAATTCATAAAAATCTATCTTAGTATAATTTGGAAGGAGGACTTGAAATAACAATTTATATTTAACCCCTACTCTATTTATTCAACTATAAATAATATAATACCATTATATTGATATAATAATAAATACACTTATCCCAATACAATAAAATTACCCTTAACAAATCTATATTTTTAACATGCTTCCCGTATAGTATAATTATATACAAGATAATACATATCCTCAAAATATATATGTTCTAACATTAAAAGTCACTAAATAAAAAAATCTCTCATAAATAATATTTATTTTTTTACAAAACCTATTATCATAATAAATATAATGAATTTAAGTTTGAAATGAAGGAAATATAAATATTGATTATATCATCTTTTATTATCATATTTCAACACAAAACCAATTAAATTCATAAAACGTACAATAAAAAAAATTGACCTCAATTATAATCAATAAAAACCATAAAAAAATATTTATTGGGTCACAAAAGTTATACATTGTAATTTTGTAACAACCAAGTTAGTTTGTAAAAATTATGTCCCCATAAGTGGGGGTGGATTATGGTTCTGACCAATTCACATATTATCAATATCTATGATCATATCCCTCTCTGTACATTAAGTACTATAATCTTCTTATATGGAAGGCATTTAAATATATTTGTTCATTAACTTCACTCAAACTGAATAAAAAAACTATAAACTATTTTTGAGAAAAATTATTTTTTGTTTATCTTGAATAATTATAAGTTAATAGAGAATTCACATAGAAAAGTACATATATTCCAAAATACTCTATTTGGAATTGTTTTATTGGTTATAGTATTTTAGCTATAGTTTCTACATTTTATGGTTAATTACTATTTTAATGATTTTTTGAAACATTGGTAGTCCCTATTGAAAAAATACATAAAACAATTCCCCAAATAATTTATTCCAGGTGACCGATTTTAGTTTATAGATATGATTGTATCTATATGATAAATATATTAAATTTATTATTATATCATCATCAACTCCTTATATTATGTAATAATAGTATCCACACCAAATTCCTTTGTCTCTAAAGAATATAATGATTAAAATATCCATAAAAAAATTAATCATTATATTAAAAATAATATCTATAAAATTAAACATTCTTTCTATCGGGGAGTAATTATTGGAAGGGAATTATCATTTTTTTTTACTTTTTCATCCTCTATTCTAAGATTCATAAAACTAAAGAATATATAAATATTATTTTAGAAATGATGTGTAACACCCCGAAATTTTATGAAAAATATTCTTTTTAATTTCATTAATGTCTTGTGTTGTACGCTACACCAAAATAAGCTTGCACAACACGCATCCTTGACTTGCCTTGCATTACACACAATCGCGACCTTCCTCGATAGCGTGTGTAGTACGCAATAACGAGTTTCACTAAACAGCAAAATGCTATTAAAATATTATTAAAACTAGCCGTTATGAATAGTAATAACCACTTTTTGAAATTTTATAAATTTTATTTTTCAAAATGGACATCATTTTTGGATATGGAATATCAAAATTAGCTTAGGGAGAAATTTTGGTACATTTCAGATAACTTTCATATTTTGATGAATAGTGAAAATTACTAAATTTTAATTAAAAAAATCTTTTTTAATAGAAATAATTAATAGTGATAAATTATTAATTTGAGTGTTTTTAAAGTATATTTAGAATATATTTTTACAATTTAATACAATTTTGGTCATTGGATCTAATTTCACATTTAAACCAGACATAAACAAGTGTTAATCTTTTGATAGTTATTATCTCTTAAAAACACGCTATTTGTTGTGACAATGGAAATTAATTATAAATTCAACTTATATGTTAGTAATTTTGTAAAATAGACATCATTTTTTGAATTCGGAATGTAAATTATAGCTTAGGGTAAAATTTTGGCATTTCTCTGAAAAACATCAATTCTTGATGAATAGTGAAACTACTAAGTGGTAGCTAAAAAACTAATTTTTTCATAAATCTTAATTTTACCGCTTCTGTGATTGGAATTTCAAAAATCCGAGAGACACGGTTGATTTCAGTAAGTAAAATGTGGTTCAATGAGATGAAAATAATTTTTGGTGAATATTAACTTTTTTCTTTTTTTACCACGGTTAAAAGAACACAGGGTAATTAAGGGTATGAATGATATTATTATTACCCTATCACATGTCCAAATTCTATTGGATAAGTTCAATTAGACCAAATACAACCTTAGTAATAAAATATGACCATTTAGGCCCACTTGGATTTGATTAGGACATTTATTATTAATTTATTTAAAGAAGGGTTAAAATAGTTAAAATCAATGTTTTATAACTAAATCATTTTTAATATAGGTTTATACATTAGATAAATTCATCTATAAATATTAATTAGAAATCTAAAAATATTTCCTACATAATGGAATTTTATTTTTAATTTTTAGACATTAAATAAGTTAATTTATTTATGACACAAAGATGATGCAGTAATTATCTTATTAATGAAATATTGACATAATTGATGTTATAAATACCTAAATAAATATAATTTGAGACTTTTTATGAATTCAACTAATTTTATAGGTTAATATTACATGTTATTATTTATTTAATTAACTTTTTTTGAACTTATCATTCTGTTATGAGTTTCACAAAAACCAATTACTAAATAGTGTCAAAATTGACATAAAATAGTTTTTAAAACAAATATTATATTATTAATTGTTATTTTATTTCTAAAAATCTATGGTTCGGCCAAATGACTAAGATAAGGTTATATATATTAATAATAAACAACTTGGGGTTCGTTTGGCTTGATATAGGATGTTTATTAACCTTATAGTATAAGAACACAAGAAGACACGGTAAAAGTAAAATTATTTAAATTAATGTTAAATCTAAATGATAAGGTTAAAATAGGAACCTAAACTTGTCTAAATTCTATTTTATGAGATTATTTCGACCAATCCCCACCTTAGCCTCGAAATAAATCAATTTGGAGATATTTAAAATCTAACCTTACTTTATAATAAAATAATACTTTTAGTTATTGCAAAGGTGCCCCTCTCCTCCCATATAAAAGGGCACCTAATCCCTCTCTTCCTCACACCACATTGAGCCTTCATGCTCGGCAAACCCCTGCCATTTTCTCTTCTCCACATTCATAGCAACATCTTAGAGGTCCTGGTCTTCTTCAAATACCAATTTTAGTTCCCTAAAAGGAGGTCTCAAATAGGCTCTTCAAAGAAGAGGTAAAGTCCATTACAAATTCTTTTAAGTTTATTTCTTCTTCCACTTATTCTTCTTTAGTTGTTTCATTATGAAGTAATAACATCAGTATCACTCATATACTGATATGTTATTATAAGTATTAAACAACTCTATTTCACCTTCTATCCGTCCTACGGAAAATGAAATCACCGCGCGTGCGTACGTACGGAATACCGTCTCCACGCCGTGGTTTAATCTATTTTCCACCACCACCTTAATTGGATGGGTATAATGATGTAAATAATGACTATATATAATTATTGTAAAGTGATATTGATTATGAAATATTATACATACACTTCAATACAATTCCATGATCATGGGAATGATATCATCGCTCGTGTGTACGTACGGACTACCGTCTCCACGACACAATGAGATTCTTTTTCAAGGTTAACCATTAAAGAATAATTATAAAGTATATATAAGTAATAATAATAAAATATATGACATTATAAAGCTACTGGATTTATGTATATATAAATTTATTTCATCTACATAATTCCATTCAACTCAATAAGGAAACGAAAACAGTGTTCATGCGTACGTACGGTCTACTGTCTCCATGAACGGTGTATTTCGTTCCATTTATCGAACTATTATATATATGTATATTATGAATATATATATATCATGTCTTATATTCTTTATTTATGTAATCAAGATCTAAGTAATCATATTAATAATTACAAGTCAAAACTCGGACGACAAAAGAAATGATTTTACCCAAAACGCTCTTTAACATGAAATTTACAAATGAACGGGTAATATAAAGTCATAAGTGAACCATATATGATATCATAAAAATGAATATGATTCTGTAATAAGTCAATGAAATTATTTAAATCATTATAAAGGAGGTTCAAATACGTACAAATCATATCAGACCTAAGGTAAGGGAAAATATCACAATCTCATTTTATCCGAGATTGTTTATAATTTGGTATTTACTGGGGTGTATTTTATTATCCACATCCATGTTTCCTCAATATGAAATGTTATTTCCATCCATATAAAATTGTTTAAATTCAATTTTTCCCTTCTATGTGTTTTTTAGTAAAAGATATGAAAGGAATCTTTTGTCGTTTTTCGTACGAGGAACTTTTTGACTTTTCCGACAAAAGTACAAGAAGAATGTTTTTTCAACTTATACAGCATGAATGGATTTTTAAAACATTATTTCCAAGAATCTTCCTTTACATGTTTTCAAGTTTATTTTTAATCAACTTCTTTTAGATTAAAATTGTATGCCATGTTAAGTAAGGAATGTGTTTTTGAAATAGAAAGGATATTTTCCTCAAGAATGGAATTCAAGTGTTTTATCAAAATTAGTTTCCATCTAAGATAATATAGGGTTCTGTTTCTATCTCTATTATTACATTTACTTGATTATGTTATGATGGAAATATTTTTATGAATTCCTTTATCTTATATGAATTGTTTTATGATGTCATGATGCTTAAGAATCCCATTTTTATTACATGGGTTATGCAATGATGTATGATTTAAGATTTTGTGGCACACATAATAATGGTATCATTATGAGATGGGTGGGACCTATATCTCCCTCCAATGCATTGGGTAATGATTTTATATCTCATGAGATAGACATGGCTGGAACGGTAGGTTATACCGGTTCAGTGAAACAGGACTGAAACGAGGAGTGAACTCGATTCAGAATGGGACTTTGTCCACTAAGATGGTCTTGGCAGCATTGCCTTGGCTACTATGGAAATCATGACATGTGCTGAATGGTTTCCACAATTACATATTTTATTCCCATGCTATTTTATCATTCTTAATGTTTCTTTATGATATATTCCTTACGTACTTCTAAGATTCATGTCTTTGCTCAAGATTTTGATGTTTAGAATTTATGTTCAAGTTTTTGCATTCAAATTTTTATTGATTGTTTTATGTTCTCTATGTTTACCCTTACTGGGAATTTGAGCTCACCCCTTTTATGTTTACTTTTCCCCAGGATGTAAAGAAATGTTTTAGGTAAGAAAAATAAAAAGGGTAGATCTTTATTGGGAGATGTTAAAGATCATTCACCACGATTAGAATATTTTATTCCGAGTTTCCAAAGACACTAAACTATTACGGTCCTTGTGTGTGTGTTTTTGTTATGTACTAAGAATTCCGCAAAAGTAATGTAATTTCCATGTACGTCAAGCTTCAGGTCTCTACAGTTGGTATCAGAGGAAAGGTTTAGTCAACCTTTGGAAACTGGGATGCGAGAACTTTAGTGAGATCCCTAGAGATATTTCTAAGGTATGTCTAGGGATGTCCCCAACGATAAGTATACATATAGGATACAATCCTAGAACTACAGTAACGATCATATAATTTAACCTAAGATGTTAGATATTGAGGATAATCCCCCTTTATTATTTTTTTTTCCTAGCATGATTTTTGCCTCTCACATTATTCTTTTTGGGTTTTAGAAAATCGTTGGAAACAAGATGATTCACGATAATGGAGTATATGATGGACAATGGAATGATATTATTCATAATCAAATGGGATTTGGAAGTCCATACATAATTATTATGCCGAATCAGCAATCTCATAATATGATAAATAATGTAAATTTTGGTAAGTTTCCTTACTCGGTTAATAAGAGAATGATGGAGTTTTATGATGATCATAGAGGACAGAAAGTTAAATTTCCCCTATGTAAATAATGTGGGAAGAGGAATCAAGGATTATGTTTCAAATGAACTGAAAGATGATTTGGGTGTGGAAAAGAAGGACACAAATCAAGTAAGTGCAAAGGAAAAGGTTCAGTTAACACCATGGATGAGGATAATGGTATTGCTACGACATCAACAATGGTTAAATGTTTTAAATGTGGAATGTACGGGCATTATGCAAACCAATTCCCTAAGGGAAAGTCTCATGAAGAGAATCAGTATGGTCGTATGGGAAGTATTTATGTTGATGATGATAAAGAGACTATAAATGATATGTGAGATGAAATAATTGTTGAAGATCGGTCAATGGTTTAAGAAGGTAGTGGAATGATTACATGTTTATCATGTGTAATGTTGTATAAGTAATCTCATGGTACTATGGAATAAAGAGACATCTGAGGATTCTTACACTATTGTCTTACCTATGTTTTGAAAGTGTATGATTAATGGTACTAGAAACCAAGAAATGTTATTCAGATATTTTTTGGAAATTAGATGATATGCGCATAGTGAAGGAATAATAAGATAATGAGGTGTTTGATTGTATTCATGAGCTCATGACTGATATAAGGACTAAGTGATATCATGGTTTGAGTATATAGAGTTTTGAGGATTTTGGTATGTGGAAAGTGTTAACTTTTAACGGCATTCATGTTTTCACTAAGGTTCAATGGGTATTTATTCTTTAGGAGAATATAAGATTAATGTATTCACATGTTTTTAATTTGACCAACAAGATATATCTTATGATATAATGGGGATAAATGAATGAAATCACATGATTGTTATGTGGCATTTCAAGTAATTATTTTCTTTATAATATGAGCTTGGACCGAAGTATTTTAGATAATACTAAAGATTAGAATGGATTATGTTGGACATAAGTTAGTATTATTTAAGGATAGAACTTTTTTTCCATGTTATTGATATAGTAATGTAGTTTTAGAAAATAGACAACCTGCAGGATGGGCGACAACCCATCGCATCGGACAAGGATGTGGAAATCGAACCCACAACTGAAGTGCAACGGGCCTTTATCGCATACCACTGGCCTACAAAAAGTCCCTGGTTAGTATAAACTAGTTTTATTTTATTACGTGGTATGATATATGAAGTATAAGTTCATTTTTTTGGAATCATATATGATTAACCTCACCATAGATGGACTTATGTATATTTGATAAAGTTTTCTAACCTTTTGTTTGAAACAGATGGAATGACCCATCATTATATCACATGATCTACTAACACATCATGAATAAAAAATTCTACTTCATTTCACTAAGGGATGAAGTGGAAATTGATCAATTCATGAACAACAATCAGATTGTACCAAAATCATGTAAGTATTTATTTTAATTCATCAACTTTAGGGAAATGATCTTGAAAACCAAAAAATGTTGTCCTAGGGCCCTTATATCCGATGAATCCGACGGTACGCTAGATCATCACAAATTTATGGCTTTGTGATTGTTGGATTTTTCATAGCCATGTTCTCTACCACTCTCTATCAGAACATGACGGTTAGATTTCTCTTCCATATCCATATTTTAACCAATGTTATCCTATATGGAAACCTAGTGATGAGTTAATTTGGGTAACCGTTATATTTCATACTTTAGTTTTTAAAGTTCATTTTTGTTATTTCTTTTTACGATGTGGGTTTATATTAATAGTAAACTATTTATAACCCAGACGAATTTTGAGGGCGAAATTCATTTTAAGGGGGGTAGAATGTAACACCCCGAAATTTTATGAAAAATATTCTTTTTAATTTCATTAATGTCTTGTGTTGTATGCTACACCAAAATGAGCTTGCACAAAACACATCCTTGACTTTCCTTGCATTACACGCAATCACGACCTTCCTCGATAGCGTGTGTAGTACGCAATAACGAGTTTCACTAAACAACAAAATGCTATTAAAATATTATTAAAACTAGCCGTTATGAATTGTAATGACCACTTTTTGAAATTTTGTAAATTTTATTTTTCAAAATGGACTTCATTTTTGGATTTGGAATATCTAAATTAGCTTAGGGATAAATTTTGTTACTTTTCGGATCACTTTCATATTTTGATGAATAGTGAAAATTACTAAATTTTAATTAAAAACAACTTTTTTAATCGAAATAATTAGTAGTGGTAAATTATTAATTTGAGTGGTTTTAAAGTATATTTAGAATATATTTTTACAATTTAATACAATGTTGGTCATTGGATTCAATTTCTCATTTAAACCAGACATAAACAAGTGTTAATCTTTTGATAGTTATTATCTCTTAAAAACACGCTATTTGTTTTGACAGTGGAAATTAATTATAAATGCAACTTATATGTTGGTAATTTTGTAAAATAGACATCATTTTTGAATTTGGAATATAAATTATAGCTTAGGGTAAAATTTTGGAATTTCTCTAAAAAACTTCAATTTTTGATGAATAGTGAAACTACTAAGTGGTAGATAAAAAACTAATTTTTTAATGAATCATAATTTTACCGTTTCTGTGAATGGAATTTCAAAAATCCGAGAGACATGGTTGATTTCATTAAGTAAAATGTGGTTCAATGAGATGAAAATAATTTTGGTGAATGTTAACTTATTACTTTTTTTACCACGGTTAAAAGTAAACAGGGTAATTAAGGGTAAGAGTGATATTATTATTACCCTAACACGTGTCCTAATTCTATTGGATAAGTGTAATTAGACCAAAGACAACCTTAGGAATAAAATATGACCATTTAGGCCCACTTGGATTAGATTAGGACATTTATTATTAATTTATTTAAATAAGGGTTAAAATAGTTAAAATCAATGTTTTATAGCTAAATCATTTTTAATATAGGATTATACATAATATAAATTCGACTATAAATATTAATTAGAAAGATAAAACGATTTCCTACATAATGGTATTTTATTTGTAATTTTTAGACATTAAATAAGTTAATTTATTTATGACACAATAATGATGCAGTAATTATCTTGTTAATGAAATATTGACATAATTGATGTTATAAATACCTAAATAAATATAATTTGAGACTTTTTATGAATTCAAATAATTTTATAGGTTAATATTACAGTTTAGTATTGATTTTATTAACTTTTTTTGAACTTATCATTCTGTTATAATTTTCACAAAAATCAATTACTAAATAGTGTCAAAATTGACATAAAATAGTTTTTAAAACAAATATTATATTATTAATTGTTATTTTATTGCTAAAAATATATGGATCATTCAAATGACTTATATAAGGTTATATATATTAATAATAAACAGCTTGGGATTAGTTTGGCTTGATATAGTATGTTTATTAACCATATAGTATAAGAACACAAGAAGACACGGTAAAATTAAAATTATTTAAATTAATGTTAAAACTAAATGATAAGGTAAAAATAGGAACCTAAACTTGTCTAAATTATATTGGATGATAGTATTTCGACCCATCCCCACCTTATCCTTTAAATAAATCAAATTGGAACTATTTAAAACCGAACTTGACTTTATAATAAAATAATATTTTTAGTTATTCCAAAGGTGCCCCTCTCCTCCCTTATAAAATGGCACCTCCTCCCTCTCTTCCTCACACCACATTGAGCCTTCAAGCTCGTCCAACCCCTCCCATTTTCTCTTCTAAACTTCCCTAGAAACATCCTAGAGGTCCTGGTCTTCTTCAAAGACAGATTTTAGTTCCCTAAAAGTAGGTCTCAAAGAGGCGCTTAAAAGAAGAGGTAATGTCCATTACCAATTATTTCAACGTTATTTCTTCTTCCACTTCTTCTTATTTAGTTGTTTCATTATGAAGTAATAACATAACTATCACTCATATAATGATATGTTATTATAAGTATGAAACAAACCTATTTCACCTTCTATCCATGCTACCGAAAATTAAATCACTGCGCGTGCGTACGTACGAAATACCGTCTCCACGCCATGGTGTAATCTATTTTCCACCACCACCTTACTTGGATGGGTATAATGGTATAAATAATGACTATATATGATTATTGTAAAGTTATATTGATTATGAAATATTATACATACACTTCAATACAATTCCATTATCATGGGAATGATATCATCGCCCGTGCGTACGTACGGACTACCGTCTCCACAACACGATGAGATTCTTTCTCCATGTTAACCATTAAAAAATGATTATAAAGTATATATAAGTAGTAATAATTAAATATATGACATTATAAAGCTACTGGATTTATTTATATATAAATGTAAGTCATCTACTTAATTCCATTAAACTCAATAAGGAAACGAAAACAGCGTTCATGCGTACGTACGGCCTACCGTCTCCATGAACGGTGTATTTCATTCCATTTATCGAACTATTATATATATGTATATTCCGAATATATATAAATCATGTTTTATTTTCTTTATTTATGTAATCAAGATCTAAGTAATCATATTAATAATTACTAGTCAAAACCTGGACGACAAAAGAAACGATTTTACCCAAAACACTCTTTAACATGCAATTTACAAAAGAACGGGTAATATAAAGTCATAAGTGAACCATATATGATATCATAATAATGAATATGTTCTGTAATAAGTCAATTACATTATTTAAATCTTTATATAGGAGGTTCGGATACGTACGAAGCATATCAGACCTAAGGTAAGGGAAAATATCACAATCTCATTTTATTTGAGATTGTCTATAATTTGGTATTTACTAGGGTGTATTTTATCATCCACATCTATGTTTCCTCAATATTAAATGTTATTTCCATACATCTACAATTTTTTAAATTCAATTTTACCCTTCGGTGTGTTTATAGTAAAAGATATGAAAGGAATCTTTTGTCATTTTTCGTACGAGGTACTTTTTGACTTTTCCGACAAAAGTACGAGAAGAATGTTTTTTTAACTTATACAGCATGAATGGATTTTTAAAACATTATTTCCAAGAATCTTACTTAACAAGTTTTCGAGTTTATTTTTAATCAACTTCTTTTAGTTTAAATTTTATGACATTTTAAAAAAGGAAAAAATTTTTGGAATAGAAAGGATATTTTCCTCAAGAATGGAGTTCAAGTGTTTTAAGATTTTGTGGAACACATAAGAATGGTATCTTTATGAGATGGGTGGGACCTATATCTCCCTCCAATGCATTGGGTAAAGATTTTATATCTCATGAGATAGACATGGTTAGAACGGTAGGTTATACACGTTCAGTGAAACAGGACTGAAACGAGGAGTGAACTCGATTCAGAATGGGACTTTGTCCACTAAGATGCTCTTGGTAGCAATGACTTGGCTACTATGGAAATCAGGAAATGTGCTGAATGGTTTCCACAATTACATGTTTTATTCCCATGCTATTTTATCATTCTTAATGTTTCTTTATGATATATTCCTTACGTACTTCGAAGATTCATGTCTTTGCTCAAGATTTTGATGTTTCGAATTTTTGTTCAAGTTTTTTGCATTCAAAATTTTATGGATTGTTTTATGTTCTCTATGTTTACACTTACTGGGAATTTGAGATCACCCCTTTTATGTTTTCTTTTCCCCAGGATGTAAAGAAAGTTTTTAGGTAAGAAAAATAAAAAGGGAAGATCTTTATTGGGATATGTTGATGATCTTTCACCACGATTAGAAGATTTTATTCTGAGTTTCCAAAGACTCTAAACTATTACGGTCCTTGTGTGTGTGTTTTTGTTATGTACTAATAATTCCACAAAAGTAATGTAATGTCCATGTATGTCCGGTATCAGGTCTCTACATGATGTATATATTAATATAATGTTTGTTATCTCTTATCATCCATCAAAAACAAAATTGATAAATATAATATTCATTTTCCTGATCATCCACATTATAATTTATATTTATTCTCAATATCCATGTGATTTAGTTAAATTTTCACATTAATA
This sequence comes from Viscum album, assembly GCA_963277665.1. Classification (NCBI taxonomy): domain Eukaryota; kingdom Viridiplantae; phylum Streptophyta; class Magnoliopsida; order Santalales; family Viscaceae; genus Viscum; species Viscum album. Next base: position 1,211,385,350 of record OY728146.1, on the reverse strand, counting down.
AATGTTCCCTCTAGGTCATACTTGTTTATATTGGGAAACTAAAAATTATTTTGGTTGAAATTATCAATTTAGATTATTTCAATCCCAAAAATTTAACATTATATCATACATAGTTCAGTAAAATCCAAAATAATTAATTTTTCAAAATCAACAATCTCCATGGAAATAAACAACAATTTTCCATGGATGGATTATTTCCACATTAGTTTCACAACTATGTAATCCCTTGATATATAACCACTATATCAGAAAAAAATTGATAGTTTTAATATTCTTAAATCCTTTATTACTATTCAAATTACTGTAGGACAAATAAATTAATAAAACAGTCGATAAAAATTTTAATCTACAGAATGATTTGTGACCAATTTCACGTTAAAATATCATTTATGTAACACTTTATCTTTAATATAGTATTTATCATATCACTTTCAAACATCATTATTTCTATCTATTACGTCGTCTATGAATAACATGATTCACATTATGCATATTTTAAACATCCATGTGGCATAGATTGTTTTTAAAATATAATATGAAAACAATGGAATTCATTACCATAATGAACTTACTACAATATAACACAAAGAGAAATAGTGGAAGATAATATATTCCATAACTGAACCAAAAAACACAATAGTGGAAACAATCACCATGTATATGTCTAACCAAAATGGACTACTAAAATAGGAAAACCCAACTACTCCTACTGAGATTAAGGAAAGACTCCCCACATCTCACCAATAGATACCCATCTTGTGGACATAAATCATTGATGCTTCGATGAGGAATTTTTCCATTACCGGTATAGATATACATATAATAGTCTGTGCACACTGAAGAAGTGTATAATGTGTGAAATAAAATGCATATTATAATCCCATGAATGTCTTCTACAAATAGTCATTGAAAAAGATACCATGAATTTTCTTTTTAAAATAAATAATATCATTATAATTAGAAATGTATTTATATCAAGAGAATCGAATATATTTCCATTTTTCCAATAATTTAAAAAAAGGAGATATATAAATTTGAATTATAATTTTAAATTTATCATTTGGTATAATCCAAATCATGAATAAAATATTAAAAAACAATACAAACACATTCATAGGTTAATAATTATACAAAAATCAATATTAAGATATATCATACTACTCAAAATAAAAAGATTATTAGTGCACAACCAGTCCATATAACAGAGGTGTTTGTAGAAGAGGAAAATCCCCAAGGGATAACATTTTAATAGTAATATTGATGATGTCCCTATGATAAAACATCAAACAATGTACCCATGTCGTCCCCTATGATTCATTTAATTTATCATTTCAATGCCTTGAAATCAATCTTTTTCCACAATCCAAAACATAGTAAAAAACATGATTTATAACATGTCCATTTAAACACACACAAAACTCATGAAAAAAATATTTATAAATCAATTTATAAAAATAAGAGAAATAAATATAATCAACCTAGAAAAAATAAATAACTACTTAACTAAAAACATGAGATTTCATAAGCCCAAATTAATGAAAAAATAGGAAAAATCATAAATAACAATAGGAGCCCTATAATGAACATACACGTCTTAAAAATGATAAATGATTACAATAAATGTTTTTAATAGAACTACAAATGAAACATAACTCAGGAATTAAAACTCATCACAACACATCAATCCAAAGAAATTACCTAATATGAAGATTATATAAACATTATATATGAAGGAAAGAAAAATATCATCATGGGTAAATAGGTAAAAAATGAAATTTTATAGAATTAATGAGATCAATTAAATTATAATGAATAAATAATTACATATATTGATATATTAAAACAAATTTCAATGATGAATAATCATCAAAAAAATTAATAACGATTTGACGAAGTCTCAAAAAATCATGAGTGAGGGGATTTGATTAATATATGAGAGATATAAAAGGGAATAAATAAAATTATTTCTTGTATGAAACCAAAAAATATGACCCCTCCCAATTATTACATGTTGTGTACTGCCTTTACACTTCAGGTCATCCACAACGATCATGTATTCCATAAAAAATATTTTAATTATTTATTAAAAACTCTCCTTTTGTTATTAATAATAATGTAAATATTACATGGTGTGTATCATTTAAAAACCATGTTAATAGTTCCCAGAATGTGTATGGAGACCATGTTCACATTTTTTAACCCATTTAAATGTTGTCTAATTTCCCATCACATTGTTGAAAACTCAGGGTTCTTAAACAAAATCCCCAAAACACCTCTAATATTTTCAGCACATCAGAAGAACCCCACCATTCCATTAATAAACATATACATATACTCCATTAATTAAAAATAAACATACATCCCACACATTAATTAAATTTCCCCAAAAAATGTTATCCATCATATAGGGTATTTAGACACACCAATGTTATGTGAAAATTAATTAACTGAAGAGAATTACCTAAAATCATGTAAAAATATGTTTCAAAATTCCCACAATAAGAATATCCGTCCATAATAAATCGCATGTAATTATGATATCTGTTAAAAAGGTAAAGACAAAACAACATCATCATTTACTCACACTCCCTTTTCACATAATAATTTGACATGTGTCTTGATAACACTTTTACCAATGAAATATAAATCATACACAAGACATTCAATGAGAATGTGATATATTTTGTCTACTCCATAACCTAAATATCTAGATCTACTTAATAATAGAATTATAGAGGGGTCATGATGATATTTATTAAGTATAAATATTTGGAAAACACCATTAATTCATGAATTTTTTTTCCAAAAATTTGAAATTCTATGATCCCATCCTAAGGTACTCAATGATATCAAAAGGTCCCACACATCATGGAGCCATCATTCCCTATTTTCCAAGATAACAAGACCTAAATGACATGAAATATTAAACAAATCATTGTAAACTATAGAAAAATTCAATGAAAGATGTCATTGGTCTATATAATATTTCTAAAAACTCAGCACTATAACCAGATATCAATTCATATCTTAAATAATTTAGGATTTCTTCTAAACCAAACATTGTCCCACCAAAAAATCATTAACCAAATATTCCCAAAAAAAATAGGAAAACTTATGATAAAAATGTACAAATCCTGAAAAGAAAATTCTAATTTATGATCGAAGAATTTTCTTATAGGAAGACTCAACCATTCCCAAATGGTTATCCAAAGATCCACCAAATTCAAAGACACAATCAGGAAACACATACTCCAAAATGTGAGTATCATTCTCTATCCTACCATCAGTATTTAGATGATAAAATTTACTAAATCTAGACCGATTATGCATTACCTCTTGTAGACAACCCAAAATCATAAAAGTAAACATGTTATTCTTATATGAATAAAAACTAAAGGAAACACATGTAACCTCACAAATTGCTATATATAAACCTCAATTATATCTTTTTATTTTATAGTTCCCCTCTTCTTAATAAATTTTTTTATCTCTATGAATTGATCAATCACCTCCCAAATAGAAATCCACCCCCAAGGATTCTATGGTATCCTAATAAAAAACATCCACGAATACCTTATCCAATTTTGAAATAAGATCAAGAAGTGTATGAATCAATCAATATGGTTATAGATACTTTACCTTTTTCTGCATGAAGGTGTTACACTATGTCACATAATCATTAATGTCACACTTCATACCTACCCACCAATATCACATTAATATTTCATAACACATCATTATAGTACTAATATTTATAGTCAATGATGATATATGAAAACAAAAAAAACTTATCTCCTCACGGATTTTGGGAGAAAAGATTGATTCTCAAAATATAGTAAACTATTTTAAGAATGTAATCAAAAACAAATAATCTCCCCCACCATGTAGGATTTAATGAATTCCTCTAAAATTGACATCATATTATTGATTCATTATAATTGACTCAAGGATGTATTGTGGAAATTTAGCACTAGTTAGAATCATATCTAAAACATCCTCTTTAGTATAAAGATGCCACTATGTAATCATCTCAAAAATGTTCCACTCTTAAATCAGTTCCAAAATATGAATTGATGGAACATTTATGATAAGAGAATGAATATTGAAATTTTCATTCAATGATATTTCAGGAATAAAATTTTCAAAAATTAAAAGTTCTTCCACCCACCAATTATATTTGAGACTCATGTATTTATGATAAAATATATAACTCATACTCATACAGACATAGAAGACTATGAACCATTCCCCAAAACAACAATAGTACCAACACATAAGTGTATTCAAACCTATATAAATATACAATTAATTATTGGGGTAATTCATCTCGTACTGGCTAAGATGATGAGAGACCTAAGCCTGCACACCATCATTATTCATGAGAAAACAACACAAACCATAGTAATCAGAATCATATAATACTACATATCCTTAATCAAGATCAATTATGATCAATGTAAGAGATTTTGAAAGATTTATTTTTTAACATAACTATTGAAGTAAAAAAATCAATGCAAGTTAATTCAACCACTTTATAGGTAAAAGTAATCAATAGTGAAACCATCATTGATAAATCATTGAAAACCATTTGACAGTATCTAGCGAAAAATATGAAGCTCATAATTTAAAAGTCATTCAACAGATCATCTCTTTGAAAATAAAAATCTGACTTCTCAAGATCAATTGATATTCCATGCTAAGAAATCATATTTCCCATGTATATAAATTGTCTAATATTGAAGTATCAGTATGACTGAATCCCATATAAACAATGACCTATATTGATTTTAATGACTAATCTATCATGGCTCTCATGCTCATGCTATGATTCAGAATAACCCAAAATAGCATCCATGAAAACTACTACAAGATTTTATTGATAATATGAGAATATATAATTCATAAAATTCACAAAAAATTCTACTTGTGTTAGTCAAACAAACTGACATCCCAAGGTATTTGAAATTGAAAAACCAGATAATAAAATATATCTTTAATATATCTGACACCTGATCTCTGAGCTAATGATAATCCAATTGATGACTTATCATTGAAGACATCTTTTACAATTTTTAATGATCAAACAAATCAATCAAATGATGATAGGGATACATACTTTCATCAATAATCCTGTTAAAAATTTGATATTCAATGAAAAACTAGAGAGGAGAATCACCCATCATAGTAAATAGATCATTGGATGATCATGTGAAAACAATTAGGATAAAAAATGTTTTTCACGATGTCATACAACTAAATATAGAGCACTTTTAACTCTACTAGTTCCATATGGGTTGAAAGATTAATATTTGTTATATACCTCGCATTAGGAAAATTAAAAAAATATACTTCCCTATATTAAGGTTTCCTAGAGAAATCATCTGGGAATATGTTACTAAAAACCCAAAAATAATAAGATGAATTGAAATTGAAGAAACATCATCTGGTTTAACTAAACTTTTAGAGAATAATATCCTTGACTCTTGGATGGAAGGTCTCATATTGCCATATATTGAATCCAAAAATTTCTAGCTCACCAAAGATCACCCATTAGCTATAAGAACCGATAAAAATTCATTATAAGGAAAAGTATATATTGATGAAAAACAATAAAATCCATCTGAATAATCATTTTAGTCAAATTTTGATTGAGATTATGAAAATAAAATAATATATTGTGTCCCACTACCAATAGTGAAAATTAAGTACATAAATACCTTTGATCATTGTAACACCCCAAGATTTCATAGTGTGTTATTTCTTCAAAATAATTCAATAACTTGCACTACACGCAACACCGAGTTCAATCACACCATGACTTACAAAAAAAAAAGCCATTCAAAAGAGGTTATGAATAGTATTATCTAAATTTTAAACTTTATATAATCCTTATAATTTTAGAATCCATATTATGAGTTTCTTAGATATAATGAAAGAACAAATTCATTTTCAGTATTGCACTTTTATCAACTTTTAATAGTGAACCCTTTTTAAATACAATATTTTAAACTTTTTGACTAAATGGGGACATCAAAAAATTTAAAATGAAACATCCCAAGCTTCCACGGTACGCTTTCCTTTGAATAAAACAATAGCGTGTGTTGTACGCAACCTCGAGTTCTAACACACACCACAACTAATTAAACTAGCCGTTGTGAATAGTAATACCTAATCATATATATTTTATATTTCAAAATGGACTTCATTTTTGGATTCGGAATATCGAAATTAGCCTAGGGTGAAATTTTGGTACTTTTCGGATAACTTTTGTATTTTGATGAATAGTGAAAATTACTAAATTTTAATTAAAAACAACTTTTTTAATCAAAATAATTAATAGTGATAAATTATGAATTTGAGTGGTTTTAAAGTATATTTATAATATATTTTTACCATTCAATTTAATTTTTGTCATTGGACATAATTTTACAATTAAACCGAACATAAACAAGTGTCAATCTTTTGATAGTTATTATCTCTTAAAAACACGCTTTTTGTTTTGACAGCAGGAATTAATTTTAAATTAATTTCTGCCACTTCTGTGTTTTGAATTTAGAAAAATGGATTCCATATTTGGAATCAGGATGTTCAAATTGTGTAAATAGGTAACTTTTATTTTTAGACATTTTGAATAATTACCGCGGTAAATATTTTATTTACCATGGTTAAGGGTAAATCCGGTAAATAAGGGTTAAAAAATAATATTATAATAATACTAAATTACACTAAAACGTGTCTTAACCCTATTGGTTGATACATGGTCGACCATGGGCATCTTTGGGTCTATTTTGGGACCCCATGGATCCACTTGTAAGTGATAATGACACATTATATTAATAAAGTTAAAATAAAAATAAAAATGGCATAAGCTTACATCTTTTAGAAGAACAATTTTTACATAGGGTTATACATGTTGGATTTTCGATAATAAATATTAATTAGAAAGCTAAAACGATTTCCTACATAATGATAATTTATTTATAATTTTTAGACATCAAATAATTTAAATTATTAATGACACAATAATGATGCAATGTTTACCTCATTAATAAATCATTTAAATAAATAAGATTATAATGATTAAAATATTATCTAAAACCTGTCCAATTCTTATTGGTTGATGTTATTTAGAATATGAGTCATCTTATCTTCGACCTCAATGATTTTTGGACCATTATAAACCGAATACAAATATATTATAAAGTAATACTTTCACTCTTTCCTAAAGAGCCCCTCCTCTCCCTTATAAAAGGAGACCACTTCTACTCATTCCTCACACCTCTCAAGCCACTTGGCTCGTCCAAACTCTGCCCAACTAAGCTCCCGACATCCCTCTCCTCCTCCTTGAAGCTTCCCCTTAGGCAGAAATCATTTTAAGAAGTCCTTTGGTTCCAACCAAAGTGAGTTACCTAAATTAAAGGTAACGATTTCTCTTAAATTATTTTCATTTATTTTGCTTCTTCAACCCCCAAAATATTTTTATTTACTTTCTTTTGTAACAACAACAGTATCCTCAAATATACTAGGATGTTGTTATAAGAAGGATTCAAACTACACATACACACAACTCCATCTAATGGATGATGAACATGATGTTTCTGTGGATGGCAAACTAACGCCTCACGAAACGATGATTGTTCAAAAACATCTTACCGCCTCTCATGGTGGCCATTATGATGGCACTGTAATTAAATATGATATTAATGATATATATTTTATATATAAGCTTCTGTAATTCCATTTTATTTCATACCATTATTCGTTTCATGTTGTATATACATATGATAATTTCATTTGAGGAAGTGCGGACTACCGCCCCCTTAAAATGATATGACTCGTTCATACCACACATGGAACGTATAATGGATGGTGTTAATGAACTTAAGTAACATATATAAAATATTATATTATACTGGAATAGTAATATACTTATGTATCATTTGGATTCGATTCTTTTAAAATAAAAAATTAAATGGAAGTAGCGTTCGTGCGTACGTACGGACTACCGTCTCCACGAACGCGATGAGATTCATTCTCCATCATATCCATTCAAGTATAATTATCATTTAATGATTTAAAAATGATGTTTATGGACTTGATATCATTCTGGATATGAATAAGATACAACAAACATGACTTATGTAACAAAAAATATAAAAGAAAATGAGTAAGTTAACACCCGAAACGGCGTTAATACTAAGATATTATTATCAAATCAATATTAAAAGATCATATATGATATCATATTAATGTATATGATTCTTGTATAATTTAATAACAATTATTTCACCATTATACAGGAGGTTAACCTACCCCAACCAAGGAAAAGTACAAGGTAAGGGTTATTTCACAATCTCTTCATTATCCGAGGTTGTATTATACGTAATAATCTACTGGGATCTCTTTATCATCCACATCCATGTTTCTTCGAAATGTATTTCAAAACATTTTTATTATTTACAAGAATATGGGTTAAAGTCATTTATACCCTTATTTGACTTTTTATAAGAGGTTTATAAAGGAATCTTTCCGTCATTTTCAAAACAAGGTCCTTTTTAACCTTTTCGACAAAATTAAGGTAAGAATGTTTTTTTTAACTTATACGGCGGGTGCGGTTATTTTTCGCCGTTATAAAATCGTCAAAGCTTCCCTTACAAGCTTATAAGAATATTTTCAAGAAAATGTTTTATTTTATATGGCTCTTAAATGATTTCAAAAGTAAAAGGAGATATTTCTTTAAAAATTTTGATTTCATCTATGTCAACATCCTTCATTATTCTTGATTGAGGTCAATGTGATACAATACAATCTTCCATATTGTATCGAATGAGTTATGTTTGATTGTGGATGTGCTATTTTTATATCACTCATGGTTTATGTTTAAAGTGTTGACATTTCAGAAGTTATTTTTAATCCAAATGTTTATGTTATATTTCAAACTTTTCTTCAGATGAATGTGTTGAGCAAGTATGTTCCGGGTTGGGGACCGGTAAAAGTAAGCCCTCCAGGTTGGGGACTGGTTAAAGTAAGCCCTCCAGGTTGGGGACTGGTTAAAGTAAGCCCTCCAGGTTAGGTACTGGTAAAAGTAAGCCCTCCGGTTTGGTGTCCGGTTATTAGAGGCACTCCGGGTTGGGTTCCGGTTAGAAGTAACCCCTAGGTCTTGGGATGAGGCCTAGACAATGAAATTAACGTTTGACATTATGCATTCCATAATTATGAAAGTGGTTATTTGTTTTGCATGTGATTATTCGATTAGTAGAATATCCATGTGAATAAGTAAATGGCATTATTTCATTTTACTTTTTCCATACTATGTTGAAATTCAAGTTTAAAAGAATGTTGTTTTAGTAATGCATTGCCTTAAATGTTTATGCTTATTTTGAATGTTCCGCTATATTGTTATCCTTACTGGGCATTTGAGCTCACCCCTTTTCTATGTTTTACTTTTCCCAGGATGTGAAGAATTAAGTTATGAATGTCCTGCAGGGATATTATGAGGGGATAATAGTGTGGACTGTGGAGAAATTATGTTGTTGTAGTAGTTTTTCATTTTATGATGTAATGTAAAACTTATGAATATATCTAGTGTTTCCAAGGCTACTAAACCAATCGGTCTTTCGAGATTTGATCTTTCTTTTGATCATGCCAATGTTACGAAGTAATGCACCGACTCTGGGTAACTAGGGTCGGGGCGTTACAGTTGGTATCAGAGGAAGTTTAGTACAATCCTTGGAAGCTAGATTTAGATAAACTCTGATTAGAGCATGTAGACCTAAGATTAACTTTGAAGATTAGTATAGAAGAACTTCCTAGAATTTTGGTATTGTAGAGATTTTGTGAGTTTTCCGAGCAATACATCCCTGTCTGGATACGAGCAGGTAGAGGCGGCTCCGGCACAGATGTACCTAGGGGTAAAACCCGAAAACACCGCTTTGAGCTAGACTCGAACGGGAACTGGTGCACGACAACGGGCCTTGCTGCACTCTTGGTTACGACACTCCCGGGGGATATGCTTAGGATAATTCTCATTTTCTTTACAAACTATTATGAAGGGTTTATGAGTATATACTTCCTCAAAGAAAACATTTTTATGATTATGGATTATATCCATAAATAGTTCAATTTATGTTAAGTGTTTTATAAGTATGGGATTATGTATTTTGATTCATAAACTGATCTAGTTTATGCAATTGTTTAGAAATGGCGCCCAGTAGAAGGAATGAGAACTCCAGAAATGCACATGATCCAAAGAGAAGGAAGGATCATATCTTTCATGGACTTAAGCTAGAATTTATAAGAGAAATAGTCTCCCATGTATTATCATCATATGAAGAAATAATATCATGTGTTGATAAGATAAGTAAAGAGTTTACTGAGTCCTATGGCTTGAAGGGAAGCAAGAGAAGAAAAGGATAGAAGAGAGAAACATGGATAAAGGGAAGAGGGAAAAGAATAATTTTCCCATATGTGGTAACTGTGGAAAGAAACACCCTGGAACTTGCCTGAAAGGAATGGGAGTTTGTTATAAGTGCGGAGGAAAAGGGCACAAAGTACGTGACTGCAAGGGTAAGAAAATGGTTTCAAATGTACAATGCTTCATTTGCAAGGAGTTTGGACACTACGCGAACCTATGTCCCAGTCATCAGACTATGCCGCAAATGATGCTATTGGATAATAATCAAGTTATGATACTACCACAGATGAAGAGGAATGATTAGAGTTCTTATGTTGATTATGTCAATTGAGTGTTGTATCAACAATGTACTTGTTATAATAATTATGGAGTATATAAGGATTGTACTGCAGTACTATTTCATTAAGGACTTGATATTGTGTGGAACAAAGAAAAGTGACTCAATAGAAGGATAAATTTTTGGAAAATATATGGTTGAGAGAATGATAAATCATAATATAGTTCTGATACTGAGGTAGTGAATTTGGAATAATATGTGATTGTTTTGGATAAATTATATTGGATATTCTTGACTACCTTGGAACTGATTAATTATTTGTATATTCCATCATGGTTGGGGTTTAAAACATTTTTGGATTAATGAAGTATATCCAGCATTCTATATGGAATAAGGGAGCATGAATGTAATCAATAAGGAATATGGTAATACATGATGAAGGTATTCATATGCTATTACGGGGTAAAAAGGATCTATATTATGTTTACCTTCCTTATAAATGTTGGACTGTGAGTTTGGACAGAAGTATTTTGGATAGTTCTAGTTTGGATTATTTTGGATTGCTATAAAAGGACAACCCGGAGGTCGGGCGGCAACCCGTCGCGTCCGGCAAGGCTGCGAGACTTGAACCCGCAACCGAAGGGCGACAAGGGTGTATCACCTACCACTGGCCCACGAGATGTCATGGATTAAATAATGTAGTTTTTATTAAAATATCTTGTAGATGAATTATAAATTCGTTTATACGAATAGTGTAAATAGAATTTTTTTTACATTCTATTATCTTTTAGAGTGAAAGATGAGTTTGTGGTAGAAATTTATTAAAGGATAAAACTCTAATTATAAAGTAAGTATATCTCCTTATGATCTTAGCCAATCTCATAAATTAATTCCTCAATATTAAGAAAATCAACTTAAAACAAAAATGTTTTCCTAGATGGTACCTTAAATCATCACTAATTTATGGCTTTGGGATTGTTGGCCTTTTCATAGCCATGTTCTCTACCACTCTCCATCAGATAATTGATGGTTAGATTTTTCATCCATATCCATATTTTCCAACATGGAACCCTAGTATGTGTTATTTTCGGTAATCTTCATACTTTCGACTCTTTATTTTAAATAGAGGCCTCATTAATTCATTTTTCGACGTGGGATTTCAACTAAGATATTTTGAAACGTCAAAAATGTGTTATCATAATACCCTATGTTTTGTTGAACCGATGGTATTTCAAATCATCATAGATTGATGAATTTAATGACCTCAATTTTATACTTGTTTGTGATTGATGACCTCAATCACTACCTATAAATATTTACGTTTTTTCCTCCAATTATATGTCTCTAATTGCCACCAATGTTCTCCTAATCGAGATCATAATTTGGTGGTGACCCTTTCATTTCTCTTTTCCTCATATTAAGACTAAATTTTAGTAACCCAATTTCCGATGTGGGTTTTCCCACAAATATATTTTCTATTTTCAACCTTTTATTTTCGAAGAACAATTTCAAATTGCGAGGACGCAATTTATTGAAGGAGGAGAGAATGTAACACCCCAAGATTTCATAGTGTGTTATTTCTTCAAAATAATTCAATAACTTGCACTACACGCAACACCGAGTTCAATCACCCAATGACTTACAAAAAAAAGCCATTCAAAAGAGGTTATGAATAGTATTATCTAAATTTTAAACTTTATATAATCCTTATAATTTTAGAATCCATATTATGAGTTTCTTAGATATAATGCAAGAAAAAATTCATTTTCAGTATTGCACTTTTATCAACTTTTAATAGTGAACCCTTTTTAAATACAATATTTTAAACTTTTTGACTAAATGGGGACATCAAAAAATTTAAAATGAAACATCCCAAGCTTCCACGGTACGCTTTCCTTTGAATAAAACAATAGCGTGTGTTGTACGCAACCTCGAGTTCTAACACACACCACAACTAATTAAACTAGCCGTTGTGAATAGTAATACCTAATCATATATATTTTATATTTCAAAATGGACTTCATTTTTGGATTCGGAATATCGAAATTAGCCTAGGGTGAAATTTTGGTACTTTTCGGATAACTTTTGTATTTTGATGAATAGTGAAAATTACTAAATTTTAATTAAAAACAACTTTTTTAATCAAAATAATTAATAGTGATAAATTATGAATTTGAGTGGTTTTAAAGTATATTTAGAATATATTTTTACCATTCAATTTAATTTTTGTCATTGGACATAATTTTACAATTAAACCGAACATAAACAAGTGTCAATCTTTTGATAGTTATTATCTCTTAAAAACACGCTTTTTGTTTTGACAGCAGGAATTAATTTTAAATTAATTTCTGCCACTTCTGTGTTTTGAATTTAGAAAAATGGATTCCATATTTGGAATCAGGATGTTCAAATTGTGTAAATAGGTAACTTTTATTTTTAGACATTTTGAATAATTACCGCGGTAAATATTTTATTTACCATGGTTAAGGGTAAATCCGGTAAATAAGGGTTAAAAAATAATATTATAATAATACTAAATTACCCTAAAACGTGTCTTAACCCTATTGGTTGATACATGGTCGACCATGGGCATCTTTGGGTCTATTTTGGGACCCCATGGATCCACTTGTAAGTGATAATGACACATTATATTAATAAAGGTAAAATAAAAATAAAAATGGCATAAGCTTACATATTTTAGAAGAACAATTTTTACATAGGGTTATAAATGTTGGATTTTCGATTATAAATATTCATTAGAAAGAAAAAACGATTTCCTACATAATGATAATTTATTTATAATTTTTAGACATCAAATAATTTAAATTATTAATGACACAATAATGATGCAATGTTTACCTCATTAATAAATCATTTAAATAAATATGATTATAATGATTAAAATATTATCTAAAACCTGTCCAATTATTATTGGTTGATGTTATTTAGAATATGAGTCATCTTATATTCTACCTCAATGATTTTTGGACCATTATAAACCGAATACAAATATATTATAAAGTAATACTTTCACTCTTTCCTAAAGAGCCCCTCCTCTCCCTTATAAAAGGAGACCACTTCTACTCATTCCTCACACCTCTCAAGCCACTTGGCTCGTACAAACTCTGCCCAACTAAGCTCCCGACATCCCTCTCCTCCTCCTTTAAGCTTCCCCTTAGGCAGAAAGCATTTTAAGAAGTCCTTTGGTTCCAACCAAAGTGAGTTACCTAAATTAAAGGTAACGATTTCTCTTAAATTATTTTCATTTATTTTGCTTCTTCAACCCCCAAAATCTTTTTATTTACTTTCTTTTGTAACAACAACAGTATCCTCAAATATACTAGGATGTTGTTATAAGAAGGATTCAAACTACACATACACACAACTCCATCTAATGGATGATGAACATGATGTTTCTGTGGATGGCAAACTAACGCCTCACGAAACGATGATTGTTCAAAAACATCTTACCGCCTCTCATGGTGGCCATTATGATGGCACTGTAATTAAATATGATATTAATGATATATATTTTATATATAAGCTTCTGTAATTCCATTTTATTTCATACCATTATTCGTTTCATGTTGTATATACATATGATAATTTCATTTGAGGAAGTGCGGACTACCGCCCCCTTAAAATGATATGACTCGTTCATACCACACATGGAACGTATAAAGGATGGTGTTAATGAACTTAAGTAACATATATAAAATATTATATTATACTGGAATAGTAATATACTTATGTATCATTTGGATTCGATTCTTTTAAAATAAAAAATTAAATGGAAGTAGCGTTCGTGCGTACGTACGGACTACCGTCTCCACGAACGCGATAAGATTCATTCTCCATCATATCCATTCAAGTAGAATTATCATTTAATGATTTAAAAATGATGTTTAAGGACTTGATATCATTCTGGATATGAATAAGATACAACAAACATGACTTATGTAACAAAAAATATAAAAGAAAATGAGTAAGTTAACACCCGAAACGGCGTTAATACTAAGATATTATTATCAAATCAATATTAAAAGATCATATATGATATCATATTAATGTATATGATTCTTGTATAATTTAATAACAATTATTTCACCATTATACAGGAGGTTAACCTACCCCAACCAAGGAAAAGTACAAGGTAAGGGTTATTTCACAATCTCTTCATTATCCGAGGTTGTATTATACGTAATAATCTACTGGGATCTCTTTATCATCCACATCCATGTTTCTTCGAAATGTATTTCAAAACATTTTTATTATTTACAAGAATATGGGTTAAAGTCATTTATACCCTTATTTGACTTTTTATAAGAGGTTTATAAAGGAATCTTTCCGTCATTTTCAAAACAAGGTCCTTTTTAACCTTTTCGACAAAATTAAGGTAAGAATGTTTTTTTTAACTTATACGGCGGGTGCGGTTATTTTTCGCCGTTATAAAATCGTCAAAGCTTCCCTTACAAGCTTATAAGAATATTTTCAAGAAAATGTTTTATTTTATATGGCTCTTAAATGATTTCAAAAGTAAAAGGAGATATTTCTTTAAAAATTTTGATTTCATCTATGTCAACATCCTTCATTATTCTTGATTGAGGTCAATGTGATACAATACAATCTTCCATATTGTATCGAATGAGTTATGTTTGATTGTGGATGTGCTATTTTTATATCACTCATGGTTTATGTTTAAAGTGTTGACATTTCAGAAGTTATTTTTAATCCAAATGTTTATGTTATATTTCAAACTTTTCTTCAGATGAATGTGTTGAACAAGTATGTTCCGGGTTGGGGACCGGTAAAAGTAAGCCCTCCAGGTTGGGGACTGGTTAAAGTAAGCCCTCCAGGTTGGGGACTGATTAAAGTAATCCCTCCAGGTTAGGGACTGGTAAAAGTAAGCCCTCCGGTTTGGTGTCCGGTTATTAGAGGCACTCCGGGTTGGGTTCCGGTTAGAAGTAACCCCTAGGTCTTGGGATGAGGCCTAGACAATGAAATTAACGTTTGACATTATGCATTCCATAATTATGAAAGTGGTTATTTGTTTTGCATGTGATTATTCGATTAGTAGAATATCCATGTGAATAAGTAAATGGCATTATTTCATTTTACTTTTTCCATACTATGTTTAAATTCAAGTTTAAAAGAATTTTGTTTTAGTAATGCATTGCCTTAAATGTTTATGCTTATTTTGAATGTTCCGCTATATTGTTATCCTTACTGGGCATTTGAGCTCACCCCTTTTCTATGTTTTACTTTTCCCAGGATGTGAAGAAGTAAGTTATGAATGTCCTGCAGGGATATTATGAGGGGATAATAGTGTGGACTGTGGAGAAATTATGTTGTTGTAGTAGTTTTTCATTTTATAATGTAATGTAAAACTTATGAATATATCTAGTGTTTCCAAGGCTACTAAACCAATCAGTCTTTCGAGATTTGATCTTTCTTTTGATCATGCCAATGTTATGAAGTAATGCACTGACTCTGGGTAACTAGGGTCGGGGCGTTACAATCATTCTTCACCCCAATAGGTATTCCTCTGTGTATAAACTGGACCTGGGTTCTGTTATATGGAAATCAATATCAATTATAAAACTATATATAAATATATGGTAATCCCCAGAATCAAATAATTTAATTTAAAATGAATATTCAATATATATGTAACCTCTCATGATCGTTGGACTCATAACAACCTATTTTTGAAGCTCATATATAGTGTCAATGTTATTCACTCATGATTCATGTGGTAGGATATCTATATTATATAAAGAATATAATTATGATGTAATATCCTATGGAGCTAAAGATCCACTACCAAATTGAGGCATAAATATATCCTAATAGAATCATTCTAGATACCTATAATGACTAGAGTTATTACACATCATATCGTTTGTATGAAAATAATTCCATGTGTGTATATCTTTCCATTACTAATATTATTTTAATAGACTCCATAATAAATTTAACAAAATGTGTTTAAGATTCCTATAGTTGTGAACCATCCCCTCCACTCCTATGATGATCTTACCATATCCACTTCTCCTTAAGTATTCCACTGAATCTACTACTATTAGACGAGATGGGGTGGAATATCCATCATTTCATGTGTATTAATATTTTCACTAAAATACATTTCCACGGCCATTACATAGGTTGAAATATTTAACATATATATCAGTGATTTAATATAGGGTCGTAAACATTGTAGGTTTTTCTACACATTCAGCTAGAAATAATTAGGAATTTCTGCTGAAATGGAAGCCGTCTTAGAAAACTGATTTGATTATGATGATATTTCCATCACTCCTTTGAGAAATGACATTAAATCAAAATAATTATTTATCATTAGTAAATATATAAATGTAATATGGAAGAAAATAACCCTACCACCCATCCATTCAAGGGAAGATGATTTTAATCATATAACTTATAATCACACTGATGCTTACTAGGACCAATGGGCCTAAATTATTCCCACATCACCTTGATATTATATGGTTTTTCCATGAATTCAAAGATCTGGTCAATCATTTGATGAATTTACTACACATACTGAGGTTCATTTGTACCTTTAACGTTTAATGGGTTCTCATACATGGTCACCCATGATCGATCATTGTCCCCTCCAACTTCTATTTGTACCACAATTACTGTATTCCGAACATGTGTCCCATTTTGTTCATCGCCAATAATGTCCTAAATGGTATCCTAAATAATGTCATGATCCATTTGAGGATTTAATATAAGATAATTAGATTCACCCTCCCAAGGAACTCATAGAACATGTATCAATTAAATAAGGGTGTACACAGTAATAAAATTAAATGATCAGAAAATGAAAAATATCAATTCCAACAAGAAAACCCAGAAAAATTATCTTAAGAAAATGAACATATAAAATGAGTCTCAAACCCCAACATCCAAGGGTTACATTACTCTCATGATGACAAGAGTTTGATAGGAACTCACAATAATCTTACTCTCATGCCTCAAAAATTGTATATCTTTTCTACCAAACATCCAATGATAATATTGTTTTTTATAGAAATTTTTTTTTAAAAAAACACTATTGAATGAACCCAAATACCCTCTCAAACTAGTACCCATCCAAACCAACCACATACATGAAGTATGTTCACATCAAGTTGGATACTAGAGCTCGAGCATTAATCATGAACTAGAGGGAATGATTTTTTAACCAAATGCAGTGATATGAGAAAGACATATACATTCATACATTCACACATATATATATATATATGTGATATAGATAAATAGTGGAAGATGATTATATTCCATAAATTAAACCAAACAACTAAGGAGTAGAAATAATCTCTATGTACATGTACAACCACAATAGACTTCTATAAATAGAAAACCAAACATCTCAAAATTATTGCATGGAAAGACTCCAACCATTTCGCAACTAATCACCAATCCCGAAATCAAAAAACCTCACTTCCTCATTTCCGATCCTTTACATTCCAAACATCAAAATAAATACAATGTTTTCTGAACCAAAAAAATATGTTGTAGGTTCTAAGGAAACATGACCAGTAGTATCTCACCAGGATGATCCCAAATTAGTGTGTATACAATAACTGGGGTATTCTCATTTTAAAATTAAACATGTTATAATAAGTTGTTATGATATTTTATAAAAAAACATAGTAGGTATATAGATTTTTCCAAAAATTCCAAAATAGTGTTAAGTATATAAATTTGAAAATTAATTTTTTATTTATCCTTTTGAAATAGAGAAATATTTCATATAATATCAGAAATATTATAAATCCATGCACAAGACTATCTTACAAAAGAACATAATATGTCATGAAATGAGACTACTCATACCACAACAAATAACTAGTTCAAAAAGAATCCTTATAAAATGATTCTATGATTATAAAATTTTTCAAATACATATCCTTATGACATTATCACATATTAGAATCATAATATGGATATTCCATCAACATGTTCAAGGATTCCAATTTTTTAAATTTCAGAAATTATTTTGGTCATTAAAAATAATCATTTTCAACTTAATAAATACTCTAGAAAAATAAAATATTATACTATATTCATGTTAAAAAAATAGTGATTCCAATATTATTTAAAAATCAATTTATAAAAATATGATAAATATAGTTCATAAACTTATGCTAGAGACAAAACTACAAATATCAGTCTTCGGGTTGCAAAAACCCACAAAGGATCAACCCAAAATTGAAAAAAAATTGGAGTATTTAGAGTCAATCTTTAAAACTTATAAATGATCCAATTAAACTAAAAAGAAAGATTGATAAGATAAAATGAATTATTCGACTAGAAATATCACATCTCTCACAATAACCATTAATGAAAATTATCCCCTGAATAAAATCCCACCACCTATAAAGAAAAATTAAATAGGAAACATCATCACTAGTCAAGGGATTCAATATGTTAATGAAACATAGACAAGTAAACAAAAAAATTATTATTTATCTAGGATTCCATTCTTAGAGACATTATGTCAAACATCCATGATGTTGAATCACTAAATAGATCTCTCCAAATTAATTGAATGCTCCAAAATTACCTAGATCAGGGCTTTCGATCGAGATCCAAGAGAACTGTAGGATAATGAATAAAATTATTTCTCATATTGTGCCCTAAAATCTTAACACTTTATTGTCTAATGATTTTTATGTCCTCTACGTGAATATTAATAAAAAAGGATAATGTTTTCAGAGAAACTGATCAACATTTTTAAAAAAAGACATTTTGATTAAAAACTAAACATTTATTTGTAAATTTCACATAACCATTAGAGAGAAATCAACATATTCATGATCTTTAAACAATCAATGAATTATTTTGAGGGGGAAATTAAATTTTATGTTACAACTTTATATGACATTTAATTTCCAAACAAATAGAAAAAAATTGTGTTCTTTCCAAAAACTCAAAAAACCTCAACTCTTCTTTAAAATTGAGAATAACACTGAAAATAAATTATCATAAATATAATTGGTCTCTATTAATTACTAAAATAATCCATAAATTTAAATTATTTAATTTTCTACCAAATGTTCTCTTTATCCTTTAGAGTCCCTAGTATAACCCAATTGAAAATGAAAATATGTAAAAATAGGGGAATTACATGAATGTGGGTATCACGATGTTATAATTACAACATAGTGAATTCAATGTCTAAATTTTTAGGATGCCATATGAGTGTAATGATAAAATCCTATATAATAAAATGGTTGAATCATCATTTTCATTTTGCCTCCTAATTTCCATATTAAAGAATTTTATAATAATGCAGTCATATATTAATAATCTTATTTTTCTAATAACATCATTTATAATACTCTCCAATATAAAATATACAGCATCATTCATCTAATGATCAAAACTACAAATAAGTTATATTTCATATTCCTCCTTTATTATATGGTATTATATAAATATTTAGAAAATTTATAATCATTATAATGTAGAGAAACATGATAATCACCATGGATTTTCATGAACAATGGAATGGACACACAAATAATTTTCCTTGTACTGATTTCCATTCCAAAATAAACTTCTAACTCATCCAAATAAATCAATTTTATTTCATAATACATTAGATTCAATTTTATACCAGAATATTTCATATCACTATAAATATTTATTTCATGTAAATTGTTACACATTAATAAATCATCAACATCCCATGTCATTTTCACCATATCATATATATATCTATATATATTATTTTGATGTGTGAGAGCAGTAATCGGCATTATGAATCACTATATCTTCCATTGTCATTTCTTTTTACCAAATTTTTTTCCACACTATCTATATTCCCTTATCATTTATTCTTATGTACATTGTTTATAAATTACCCTCTAATTTGAATGTCTTAATTTTTTATGAAAATTCAAATACACATTATATTATTTTGTTACAAAAAAGTTATATCATTATGTTAATCACTATAAATTATATCTAACACATATTTCATTTTCAATATTTACATTCCAAAAATTCCAAAAAAAATAGATGTATTTTACTATATTTGAATATAATATTTTTTTATAAAAAATTTAGTAAAAACACTAGTAACAATGTTTTCACAATTATAATTTTTCTATTAATACATAAATAAATTCAATCATATTCATAATGTCAATGTAATATTTCAGTAATAACAAATAATTTTTGTGTGGATTTTTTGATCATTCATTCTTTTAATTTCATATAGTTTGTTTATTTATTGAATTTTTTATCACAAAAAATTGAAAAATAATTTTGTATTCTGATTTCTCTTTCATTATCGACATTATATTTTCATATACAAAACCATATATTAAAATAATGAATCCTCAATCTAAATAGAGATTCTCAAAATCAAATATTTTGAATTTACCTATTATCATATTACGAATAAATAAATAGATTATATTTTCCATTATATGAAATAAATATATTTGAAATTTATTCTTCTTCATTTTCTAAAATAATAGAAAATTAGTTGGACATATATCGTATAATTTTTTTCAACTATTCAATGAAATGATATAAAATTTCATATTTTTCTTTTAAGATACATATAATTCCAGAAATTATTGTTATATAATGACAAATTATTTTAATACTAGGATATTACATGATTTAATATTAATATTAAATTCATTACAAAAATATACACATGAGAGTTTTAGTAGTTTATATCCTTTATAAACGAGAAAAATAATTGTATTTATTCATGAATCTTCGTAGATTTTTCAATGAAAAATATATTCCATTTATGTTCTACTCAAATGCATACCCTACACAACACCATTCATACTGACCTGGGAAAAGAAAAAAAAAGACTCTGTGATCGTAGATTTTCAATAAGGGTAAAAAAGGGAGATATGTGTGTATAACATTATAATAATGGTATGATACCCTGATAATATAATTTGATAACCATATACAACATATAAAAAATTATAATGTTTATTCTTGGAATAAATATTAGAATTTTATAAGATATTAATCATAATAGAATAAAATAACATGATCCGTTGGGGAATAACATTGGCAAAAGAAAATGATTTTTGGAATTAACATAATCATAGATAATAAAATTTAATTCATACCCAAATGAACATATATAACATTTATGTAAAAGTCATACCACCCTTGTATATTCTTTTGGAATGGGATGTCCTCATGTGTACCCTCTTTTGTGATTCAGATAACTACCAGGGTATCATCCATTCTAAGTATTGGGATAACCTCTCGTGAACACTCATATATTGTAGACAATTAATCATTATCCAATTCAATAAAGAGATATATAGGTTCTTACCTTAACATAATTAATGTAAAAAATATGTCTTCTACATGATCATAAATCATTCATCATATCATAACACAAGATAAATGGTCTTCATAAGAATTTCATCATATCATATGAAAATGAATCAGGTTTCATAATCATTTAATCGTATCTTAACATATAAAATACTATTAATGAAATGAAAAATAAAATATAGATTCTTTTAAATTTTATTGTAAAACCCAAGCATAATATTTTTTGGAAAAATACATAAGTATTCATTTAAGAAAAAATATAGAAATTCAATAATGGATATGAAAATCATTAATTAATTTTTAGAATATTGGTGAATATATTTTTGAAAACATTTTTTATAAAACATGGTTTCCGAAGAATTTTTTTTTTAAAATGTATTGATAATAGAATAAAAATTTTATAAAAAAATTAATTTGAAATATTTATTATATTAGAAGAGATAAATTAGTGGAAAATATTGTCTTTAAAGAAATAATTAGCGGGATTTAAAATTTGTGAGTTTTTAGATAGAGGGATCATAATATTTTATCCTTAGAAACATATCAAAAACAAGTATGATAACCAATTAAATTATAACATAACATAATTTACACCATAGTAACTTTGAATCGTCAATGACATTAATAAATAACATTAAAATGATTATAAAAGATCATAAAGATATATAGATCCTTTATATTCTGTGTAAAACTTTCTGTATATACACATCACAAATGAATATAGGGTAATAACCTAATGTATGTCTCAAATAATGAAACGTGAGACAGAAATACACTAAATATATGATATCTTTTGAAATAAAAACCCCTTTAAAATTGATATCCTAAAATGTATATGCAAATCTTCATAATTTTCATGATATAGATAAAAATATAAATTAACTCGGTGTATATACACAAAATAAATACAAATGTTGGTGAATTTGGGATGTGTTTCATAGAAAATTAATTGATATGGAAATCCATTAGCATTTTAGTAATCCTTATAATCATAATACCTAATAAATAATAACATCAAATGATACATAAAATATAATTAAAAGAATTATATTCACTATATAACATATAAAAGTTTCAATAAATATACCATACAAAAGAAATGTGTGGAGAATTTTTATTTTAATCATATAAATAAAAGAGAGTTTAAAAATACATTACTGTAAGCCTTAATTTACTTTAACCTCATTAAAACATCTCACTATTGTATAATGAGACTATTCTAATGGTTCAAAACCACGGGTATAGGCTATTCCCATGGTTTTTTAAACCATTGGTGATCCATGAGTTGGTATAGGATAATACACAAGTTTTTTGAAAAATAAGGTGTATATTACACCTATAACCATGGTTCATAACTCCTTGGTTAATGAAATTTAATCTGAAATACATACAACTAAGGGTTGACCTAACAGTGGATATAGATCTATATTAAAATAAATAAATCCTTGATTGAGATTTAATCTTAGTGCGTTCTGCCTACAGATGAATGACCTTAGCACCATCCCAAAACACATTTTATGTAATTATATTTAAAAATATATATGTATATGTATAAAAAATTATTAAATTCATTTTATTTATTTATTATTTTATTTTTTTGGAAAAATAATTGGCCAACATTTACTAATGGTTTGGAAAACGTGTGTGTATAGGTTTTCCCATAAATTATTTTCACACAATATACTGACATGTTTTTAAAAGAACTATTGTAATAGGGGTGATGTACTACCATTTTTTAGAAATTTTTGGTTTAGGCCCTTCACGTGATTGTATTCATGGGAAAACATATTCATGTTGTTTTTTAGACATCAATAATATATATGTATTTCCCGTGAAAAATTATCTGACCCACAAAACCAATTTCTATTTTACCTCAAAACAATGTGGGTATAGTTACCCCTATACCCACTTTTTTTGGTGAACTATGTGAATTGTTCTATCATTTAACAAAATACTCATTCATATATGGGTGACCTATACTCATTGGTGTTTTCGAAAACTGGGGGTATAAAATTATTTTCAATTAGTATCCCATATTGTTCATGTATTTTTTATAGATCTTATAATTAAAAATGATTATACATTCCATACCAAATATTATTTACATTTTTTTACTTTCACTAATTAGTTTTTAAGATTTTTTTTACAAAAAACAAATTTTGGGTAATATCCACTTCATTTTTCACATATTTTTCATTTTTTGATTTTGGTGGTCATAATTTGATCTTGGAAGCATAATCTAAATAATAGTTATAATTAATTAATTATAATATGGATACATCTATTATACATTTAATAAAAATCATGAAATATTGTTTTCAGAAAAAATAATTATGTTATGTTAATTGAAACATTAAGTCATATATTTGCATGAGTAATGTTTCAATTTTTATAAATTAATTATGGAAATGAAGTAAGTAATATCATATATTTTCAGAATGATCAAAATATGATTAGTAAAAATATATTTCATTAAATAAATTTATAAATATTATTCATTTTGTATGTTGATGAAAAGGGTGTTACAACAATTTGTGAAGCGGGTGGTCCACACATACATGAACGCCATTATCATCAGTCTATCAGTGAAATGTTAATAAATCAATTTTATATTATCTTTTAATAATGATAATAATATCATTAAAATAGTTATTATTTCTAGTATATCCCATATACTAGACCGTATTATATTCCATATAAAAAGATTCTGAAAAGAAAACCACAACTCTTTGTGAATTAGTAGTCCTACATACACCTTAGCATAATTGTCACATTCCCTATGGAAGAGAATTATAAGAAAGTTGTATATAATATAATTACTTCGGAGGTATAATTATTTTTTTCGTATAATATGTATATAAATTATATAAATTATCAAAATTTATCATAATGTGTGGTAATAGAATACTTAATGACATCAGTTCACACTGTGGTAGTCCCCCATACACATAAATGATGGTTTTAAAACCCATTTGATGGATGTGGAGATATATTGAGTTCATTCCATTATGAAAAATATATGTCACCCCATTTAATATAATGAGTTTTTATAACATCATATTTTGATTAGAATTTATGACAGTGGATAAAAAAATAAAATAAAATATTTTAAACAAGAACATTAACTCATTTATGGGTATCATATCTAGTTGTCCACCAGAATCCATTCAAGTTATGATTTATGGCCAAAATTATTATTATTGGATTATCTGAGTTATTTTTAGAAGTTATTTGGTTTTTTATTTTCTTTTAAAAGGGTTTAAATGTGTTTATGGTATTTTACAATTGGTTTACTTGTATATGTGAGGTGAGCGGAAGACGTTAAATTTTTTTACAATATGAATTTAAATCACATTTATTTTATTTCACAATTAAACAAAAATTTATGTTAATTGATCATACGGGAAATAAGTTCTAAATAATCCATTAAAATTAGTTATTTTTATATTTCATATTATTTTTAAACCTTGTCTATGTATATTAAAAACAATTAAACCCATTTTCCCTTCACTGTGAAAAATAATTTTTTTATTTATATTCATATTGTTTTAAAAATAATATTAACATTTTATAAAAAAATCAAAGTATTAAAATTGTTTATTCCATTTTACCAAAAAAAATTAATATTTATTGGAATGTAAAATACACATTTAATCACAAATACACGATGAGAAAGTACTATTTAGTGAGATAATGATCAAAAGTTAAAAAAGATTTATCATACAATGAAATTATGAAATTGATTCCAATGAAATAATATATATATATATATATATATATATATTTACTCATTTTACATTAATATCAATTTAAAATATAATTTTATATGATTATTGGTTTTTTAAAAAATAATGTTTTCAATTAAATTATTTTATTTTGTCACATTTATCGAAACATTATTACATTCATAAAATTCATAAATAATTACCTCAACATAGTATTTACAGGAATATTTGATTTTTTTTTATTTTTTCCAATAAATGATATAGATATTAAAATTTTAAAATTAAAAATGAAACCGACATAGGCAATGATAAATTGGGTTTTCAAGATGTGTACATGTTGCACATAAGTTGATTTTATATAAACTCTATTTCTAATATTTATTTAAATCACACCTAAAATTTTAATATATATATAAAATATAAGTCTAATATATAACATCCTTAATTGGCTATAATTTTAATTAATTAATCAAGATAAATATTATGTGCATTAAATTAGATTTCATAAAAACTTAATTTTGAACCCCAATAAATTCCTAATAAAATCCATTATTAATTTGATAAAAAAATTAATTAAATTTATTAAATATAACTACATATTAAATATATTACATTAAAAAAATGAATATAGGTTACTTAATAATATATATATGAAAACACTACCAAATATTCTCATTCGAGGAGGTGGATGATGTTAGGTATTTGGGTTGGTCCCATTATAGTAATTTCCTAAATATCCGTATAAAGGTAATGAAATAAAAATTAAATTCATTGTATTTGGTTAATATAATAAAATGAAAAACATAATACCTATAATATATTATCATTAAAATAAAAAATATATATATATGATGAAAACATTTCTTTTTGTAAATGATTATTCTTTACTAAAAATGTATTGACTATATATAGTCATTCATAATAAAAAAATTTATTTATTAAGAAATTTACATTTATGTTTAATAAGGAAATTAATACTATTCAAAACAATTTGTTTAATTATTAGGTTATAATGGTTATATAATAATTAATGGGTTGATGAGGCTTAGTGTCACATTTAATTCACACAATCGAAGATACCCTTTTTTCCATTCAATTGAAGCTAAAATAAGTTTTTCATATAACATAAGATATAATAAGTGTTACACATAATGAATAATATTGAAAATTTTAATTTTATTTTCTAAAAATTTATTTCAAAAAATAATTTTTTGTTTCATTCAACAACCATAAAATGATTTCTTCCATTGATATGGTAACATTTGTTCCAAAAACATACGATAAGTACACCTTGTCACATCCTCATATTCCCTCCATTATGCATCAATATAGTGGTTTCATTAAAAATCAATGACTAGGTCAATGGTTCAATTTCAATGAAAAATATATTTATTTTAAAGAATCTATATAGATAGTTCCCATATAAGAAATAACTTTCTACATACATACAATATCTGATTTTAGTATGTGTGGTGGATCATTTATAGAATTAAACATGATATATAAATGGAATATACTATGAACCTAATAGTAGTTTGTTGGAAGCTCCAAATGTTATGTTAGAATACAAATTTGATAATTTATTTTATTCCGATTGATATTCATATTTCATTGTTTGCCATTTTTATAAAAATATTAATAATAATAATAATAAATTCCATTTAATCGACATCGATTTCCAGATCATGTCTATGATTATGAACAAGATTTTTTTTATAAAATTATGTTGTCCATAATTGTTTCTGAATGGCTCTAACCTTATAGAAATCTCATCAATTTTTTAACGTTATATATAATTATTTATCCAACATTATTCTCGTACATTGATGACTTATACTACTTTCTATAATAGTATTTATAAGAAATCATTTAGATGATTTATTTCATGTTATTTTTGTATTAAAAATCAACTTGATAAAGGTTTTATTTACAATATCCTTTAAAATCTATATTACCATATCAATTCATATCAATTTCTTTTTGAATTATTCTATCAAAAAGCACAACAATATAAATATTATATGAGGTGATTAAACTCAACTCTGTTTTTAGGGATTACTGAAGTCTTCACCAAAGCATTGAGGTATACTTCAATTTATGACAAATTTATACTAAACAAGGTACATGAAGAAGCTTTTTACCATCCTTAATTTATTCCATTTTTTATTTACACCAAGAAATATAATATCAAATATACATTAAGTAAGTTTATTGATAACAAAATCTATATCATTATTCCATTTAAAGGTTTTTGGGATTTTAATTTCAGAACACACGGTGATGTCTTCCAATTCCATTTGTGGAATGGATAATGGTCGTAGAATCCTTTTAAACCATTTCCCCCTAGGTTTGGATCACTCAATTAATAAAAATAAATGTTTTCATTTATTAAAATATCTATTAATGTTTTCCCATCATTAATCATCATTTATATGGGCCATTACAATGAATTATAAACATGTCGTCTCTTATTTGTGGGTCAATGCCCTGTGGCCTTATCTGAGGCAACATGTAGTTTTTTTGCCTTGTGGGTTATTCATTTTCTATAACTATATAAATCAAATTGTTCTGAAATTTCAATAAACCAAAATTATAATAACATTAATATTATGTTAAAATAGTGTTTATCAATTCATTTAACCATTTTCCTATAAACCTAATTTCTCCACAGACCTAAAGGGTTTCAATTCGATAAATTTATCTGAAAATATAATTAATATTGATTAACTCACTGCACATAAAAATAAAAAGTGGTGTTCAAAACTATGAACTTGTTATATACCTCAAACTTATAAATCCATGATGGAATTCATATCTATTTGAAAAATACTACACAGAGTCATATATAGTTCCAAAAATAACAAAATCCTTGTATGTTTCATGATTTTTAAAATCCAAATACCATTGGTTAAATAATTATGTTAAATAATTATTGACTGCCAATAAATAACTACTCAAATCATTTCATGTAAATGATTATCATTTAATAGGTCCTTCAATTCTCTAAAGCAAAAAATATTTTTTTGATTTAATTGAGTTGTATAATTTCCAAGATACCCATACATAAGACATTGAACTATTCAAAAAAATTACACATCATGGCCTTCCTTTTCCCATAAATAACATCATCTTTTAAATTTAAAACATCATTCTATGTTATTCAACCAACCATCCCGACATGTATGAATAATAATTATATTTTAAAAAGGTTTATTAACATAAAAACATTCATAATGGTTTATTATACGTTATTTTATTTTTTAGAGATGTCACCAAAGTTCACATTATTATTCATATATCAGGATAGATTAATAGGCATAATAGAAATATCTATTTATTTAATCAACATCCAATTTCATTATTTTTAGTAACCTAATTTTATATTAGATTTAGTTTTAACATGAATACATATAGTTCCATCCATTAACAAACAAAATCATAGTGTGGTCCGCTATAATCAATGTGTAAAAACAATATAATTCGGAAACATTGATTATAATATGTTTATGTATTGGAAAAAAATTAAAATAAATTACACTCTAGTTTTATCTTATGTCATTCATGGTCATCATATAATTTAATTATTTATAATTTCTTAAAATGTCTCTGTGGATTTCCAAATCATTTTCCCTGTGAGTGTGAAAAAAGGTTTCCAGTAAGGAAATTGTTTTACACTAAGTGGCGATCGAGTCAGTATTAATATAAAATTTTGGAGTTATTTATCATAGGTAACTATATTACAGAAATGAATACACTTTTAGTATTCAGATATGGATTTAATGTCATTAATACAACTATCTCTATACATTACAAAAATTATAGGACACGACCATATAAATTAACTAATCCTTAGACATATCCCTCTATACATACATAAGAATATCCATAGAAGTACTCATAAGCATATCATTAATGTTTTCTCATCCCATACTTCAAAGGATGAAAAATACTTTACACTAATAGAAACTACAACGACCCAAAATTTTAATACATAAAAATTAAAACCATTTATATGAATTTAAAATACATTAATAAAACACATGAAAATGGACCATAATAGTATAATGCCTATATAAAAATAGAAAAATATCTTCATAATAGGAAAAATATCATTAATTTCATCCATAATTAACTTTTTATCATGTAATATTATAGGACGTACCATACTAATATTTATTTTTCACAACCTTGGGAGAGAAAAACATAAGAATGTGTAAGATAGAATGATCAGTAATTGTATAGAAGAGAGATATATAATCTTACCATGAGAGTAAGGGTATTAAAACATGATCATAACTCTAAAAACCATACCCATTAATCAATTATCATAATCTATAGTTTTGTCACTTTTATCATCATTTCATAAGAAATAAATCATATAGTAAGTATGAAACATCATCCATAAAAGAATAAAATTGGAATAAGACATAGATTTCTTGTAAACAAATAAAAATATAGTATCTTTTTTCATGGATACAAAGAATTATGTTCAAAACATGTAGGTATTAGTATATAAAACAATATACCAACATTAGTTTTAGGATTACATCTCTTATTCCTCTTTTTAAAGATTGGGTTAAAATGCATTTATCCTTTTTTTGGGATTTGGATAACCACGGTATTACCATATGAGGTCATGGATCTTTTATCATCACATATTTAATTAGAAGGATATAGTGGTCCCTCATATCACATAACTAAAATCATATATATGTTTTCTATATGATCATAAAGCAATCATCATATCATAACCTATGAAAGTAATTGGCATTACTAATAATTTGAGCATATCCTATGGAAAGGAAATATGTTTCATAATTATTTGAAAATATCTTACCCCATTGAAAAAAATGGTTACATAATCAATACATAATTTCATCATATAATATCATATTTTAAGTAAGAGGTTTAATAGAAAAATATCCTTAATATATAAAACATTTTGAAGAATGAAAATAATGGTTTACTATGATCATATAACCCATAAATTAGTAGTAAGATCAAATAATGTAACAGTTGATTAAGATGATTTTGTATAATCACATGGAATATTTCTTGAGGAATGTATCATATGAAATTTGAAAAAAAATCTTTTTAAATCATTAAGGATTTTAAATATCAATTTTTTGTAAAATATGCATTAAATATAATATTAAAACATTTGTTGTGTAAAATAGTCATTACACTTTTAAAAAATATTTTTAAAAAATAAAACAAATTTTAAATCCATTTTACTTAGTAAAAACATTAAAAAAATAATAGCTAATCATGAAATAATAGAGAGGTTATGACATTTTAAAATATTATTAAATCCATTCATGTTAAATTAATGATTCCATTCACTTTTTTAGAAAATTCTAAACATGAATATTTTCGAACCTGATATAAATATACATTTTAGAATATTTTATAAAAAATAAAACATGGGTAAAAATTAGTTTAGTAGATAATTAGAATAATGTTATAGATATTAATTTACTTGTTTTTATAAATAATTAATTTTGTTGAATAATGGGTGTTAACATAAAAGAAATAAAAATAAAATTTATAACAGAAACAGTTTTTTGTACTATTTTATAAATAAAGGGAAGGAAATGAATGGAAAATAAGTATTCTATAAAAAAAATAAGATAAGAAATTTTTTGACTTTATTGAGGGATGGATGATATGATTTAATCATTAGAAACATAATAAAAACAGTCCCATCAAACTATGATATTGTAAAATAAAATGATACAAATTTAGTAACATTAAATATTTTGATTCGTGAAAGAATAAAATTATATTGAACTTAAATTTCAATTGCATTAAGAAATTCATGATATTAAGTGAAAATGATGATGTATATACACCTCATTAAAAATTGTAGTTTTTAATAAAACATATGTCTCAAAAAATAAAATGGAGATAAAAACCCACATCACATTCAAAATTTTTGAAATGTGAACACCATGAAAGAGTAACCCAAAATATGACATGTAAATCCACATAATTTTCATGAAAAGATTCCATAAACAAAATAAATCAATAGCTTGTCCAGAAACCACCGCAAGAATACCACCATAGTCTAGGTGTGTAGAAAAACACTAAATGAAAAAAATTTAAAAAGGGAGGCCATTTCTTTAATACCTACAGACACACACACATTTATATCTATGAAAATGTGTACATGGAAAGTTGAAAAGATGAAACACGTCATTAATGTAAACGAAAAATTTATTAAAATCTAGAAATTACAAATGTATGCTAGTGTTATTGAAATGTAAAATATAAAAATACATACCCAACAAGATATATTTTCCTTCATACCAAAAGTGGAAAAGTAAATAGTATAGATAGACAATCCCTTGAATCAAAAATTTTTATATCAATACGTGGTCTATACCACTAGTATTCATATGCACTTTTGAATACATGTTTGACATGTATGTCTACTACATAATACATGACACATGTGGTAATACGCCATGTATTTGTGAGTATATACATACCTAATAGGAATCCCCAAAAGCTGATGGGGGAGTAGTAAAAGACACAATAAGTAAAATAAAAACAATATATGAAAGACACAGTTTATGAAAATAGGTCAACCCATGAATATAGTGAAAGTAGTCTCATCTGAACCCAATAGTTTTTAAATCTCTAATAAATGATATACAGATCTTGTCTTCACCACCTATATTATAATAGTAGACACATCTAACCATGAATAACTTAAAACAAAAAACATGTTTCACACCACACACACCTTCACTTTTCCTAGACATAGATTAACCAAATACAATGTGTAAATATGGAGTGATACACATATATTATTAGTAAGAATAATCTAAAATTATAGAGTAATGGTATCTCTATCTCACTTATCATCCCAAGAATAATGGTAGAAATTTTTTCAATATGTTCATCAATAATTCCCCGAATCTCCCAGGTTTTATTTGAAGATACCATCCCATTCAAACCAATGTCTCTTAAATATATTTCACAATAAATGGTCAGAAAATGCAAGTAGGGAACCCATGACCTAGAACCATAGAAGGGATTATATTTAATAGTCATCAATGAACATCAATAATTATCCCTTCTTTAGGGTACCTCTCAAAAGTATATATAGAGCATGCATGCCCATGTTGATGGGGTGTTATACTTGAAATGGTAGAGGACCTAAGCCCATGATAATTGGGGGTTCCAATATATAATTGGGGGCCACACACTCAACTATTATTTTTAGTTACACATCGATCATAGAGTACCTACACCCAATCTAATAGGGTGTTCTACTCGGATATTGATTAACCACACCCTGGTTTGAAATGGGGTTCCACACATATCAAAGATGAACCATACCCTACCTGGTTGTGATGTTCAACTCATAAAGAGATTTTAGGGGACCCACACCCATTCTAATAAAGTTATCCACACTATCAGTTGATTAATCTTTCCTGGGTAGGATAGTGGGTTCCACATAGGTCATAGAGGACATGTGCCCCACTCAGTAGTGGGGTTTCACTAAGATGAATCCTCTGGTAATCATTGTATGATCATTGTAGTCATCATGCATCTCTTAAACATGTTTCATGCCCCTAACATTGCTAATAATGTCTTTAAATCCACAAATGATGGAACCATCATATTGTATGCAGAAAAAAACTCAGGATATGATACATACATGCCAAAATATGAGTAAAAAAATCTTATATTGAACATATAATTTTCCAGAAAATGAACCATGGGATACATTTCAATTTAGTGGACCCACATTACGTGTTGCCTCTTTCCACTATCTAGCACAATCTGTGGTCAATAAAAGTCACATTGTCCTTATTGTGGTACATTGTATAGAAGTGAAATACATTAAATGTCCATGTATCATGGTGACTGGGCATTGTGCTTCATTCCATTTACCTGTATCGGACCACATTTCAATTTACATAAGTACATGATGTGTTTCCTCAAAAGGGTTCCACATGTGCGTCCTGTTCATGTTCATTTACTCTTTGACACATCCATGTACATGGCTATCTACTCCCAATCATGATCCTTCTCATGTGATCATCCACAAGTTTAGTCCATCACGGAAAGTGATACATGACATGTTAGAGACAAAACTCACCATGTAATCAATAATTTTTCTAATACCCAATATTCTACCACTAATGGGGCTACACAACGTGTGTACATCCTTGAACAAAATATATAGTTGATAATTCTATATATTCTCAAATTTTATCTTGTTTCCTAAAATATTATCGTCATTCCATATATCACACCTTAAATCCTATATAGATGAAAATATATAGTCATCATAAAAAAATTTCTTCCACGGTTAATATAAAATCGAAATTGGGTTAGTCTACATCAACTCGTACTTAACTAAACTTACTGAAAAATTGTTCCATAAATTATACTACAATAAAGAGTCTAAAATATCAACCCAGACTCACAAAAAACCCATCGTTAATTTTCTCTTAACGATTGTTTCCTATTTTATTGACCTATTGTTGTTTCCTACGACTAATAACGCTCTTTATGTCCAATAAATTCCAAACCTAGACTGTGGGGTCCTTATAGTGACCAATGTGATGCGTAATGGGAAAAAGAATTAAAAAATTGTTAAATGTTTGATTCCATGTTTCATATTCTAGTCAAACAAGAATGGTGAAGCCATGGTCTGAAAAATTAAATTAAATTTTGTCCATATTTAACCTCTCATGAACATGTAATGGTTGCAAAAGATTTCCTATCAATGGAAAAATCTTCTCAATAAATGTAATCAATATGTTCTAAAAAACTAATTGAATAGCCCTACCTTGATTATGGATCTCATGGTAGGCAAATAATGTGTCTACAAATTATTGGGAGAATATTTTGTTTTTTATGAGTTATCATTCGATCTAATATGGTGATTCTTCATTGTTGAATAAGGTCCACCAATTGTAGGATAGAATAGACCATCATTAGAAATACAATGATTATAAGGCCACCCATATAAATTTCTCAATGTTGATATATTTATAAAAATTCCTTCTAGGACCAGAATGAATGAATAAATGAATGAATAAATTAATAAATCTAATGATCATACTTCCTACTATAGAATAGTCTAAATTCCCTAGGCTGACTTATTTTATGTTTTCATGTGGTAAACTGCATGTTCAATACTCAAATTTTGTCTCGTATTTCTAATCCAAACATCTTTGGAAGGAATATACGTTTTTTATAGAGATTATGTGTGATAAAAATTAAAAATACAATAATCATTTTTAAATAATTAATTATGGGCACTTCGAGCATATGAATAACATTCTATCTAATCATCTAGATCATGAAATATATATTAAAATATTTCAATGTCATAGAAGGTAAAAAACTATGTGTCTAAATCATTATCTCCATCAATATTTTTCACACTAAAAAATAAAACAATAAAAAACAAGGTATAATTACCCCATACATGGATCCCCCACTTGCAATAACTCGCTTAAATGTTTTTGTGCTTACATATAACACACTCTCTATGTTTTTTCAACATATGGACTTCAAATGTTGATCCAAAATTGCCATCAGGTGCAATGAAAATGTGTATAGATCCTTGATATCTAGATCTCACCAATCAAAAATGATTATGGGATAATTTATGTATCACATTAGTTGTGAAAGAAGGAATACATTGTGAACCTACACAAATTTTGGGTAAGGAATGGTGCTGAAAAACTTACTAAACACATGCATGATCTTGAAGGATACAATTAACATTGGGGAAAACATTCTTCTATATATGAAACATTTCAATCCACTTCATGGGGAGACAATATATAAAACATTATCCCCCATATCAAACTGCAAGGGACTATGATAGTGTCCTGAGTAAGATTTATATTTTCACCAGGCCATCCTCATTTTGACATGGATGGATTAGACTTTCTATGCAAACATTAGAACCATATTTAGGCCCATAATATATGTCTCTCAAATATTGTTCTAGTATAAGTGTGAACTGTTGTTTCTCCCATATAGGTCCTCAAAATTTGTCATATCGATGGTCTTTTAGAAGAAATTATTTTAAATAAACTATATAAGGGAGAAGTGATTGTCCCTGCTCTGTCCAAAGTCTAATAAGAAAGACCTCATCATGTCCCCAAATACCTAGATAATTCCCTATGTCTACCACTTATTATTTTATATAAAGGAAGTACACATCCTCATTTGTTTCTTGAAATCCACCTACATATCTCTCCACAATCGAAACATAAACCATATATCATGATCAAATACAATCATCTAGAGAACCCCATGAATGGGAATGATCACTTGTACATAATAATGACCCAAAATATAGACAGAAAACTACTCCATTATGGAATGAGAGTGCACTAACATAGTATATTGGCCTACTACCACCCATACAAATTCATGTCCCATGTATCTATTTAGATACTTTTCCTCAAAGTGTGAAACAATTATATCCAATTTAACCATCAGAATATATGGGAGATCAGAAAAAACTATTAATAATGGTGTTTAGACAGTACCAACTGATAGTTGAGGAGCCGAGAGATGAACTTTACTACACTTCATCTCATTATGGACCAACAAAATCACAATTGAATTTCTGTTTACATCATCTCTATGATGGGTAGTACAACTATGAGAGTAGTGTGGATATTTCACATCACCTAAATATGCATTGTGAATGGAACCATTACCTTCCCCGGAAACAAGATGATGTTATTCCCTCCATCATAATATACAAATCGTTAGATTCTTATAGATATTGTATCTTGTACAACTTAAAATTAAATGACTCCCATCTAGGACACTCTCACACACTTGAGAAGTGGGGGATTCAACAACATCAACAACAGAAATGTTTTACCCTCCGTCTCCACCAATGTTAGCTGAATGGATCACAAATGTTTAAAATCATACATTAGTAAGACATCATGGTACTTCATAGTATGTTTATTGTCTACAATATATCCCTTATCTACTTTATAGACTATATAAAATTTGTAGTCCTACAAGAATTCCAGTATCAATTTTTTCTCAGGTTTAGTTATCTCTATCAGAAGATGTTCCATAGAATATAATGGTCAGTGTAAACTACAGTGACCTCTATTATATGTTAATTACTTCACGTGTTTAGTGATAGGACTGGTTTTACTAACTATAGATTGTGGTTATCCTGGTTCTTCACAGGGGTTATCAACTATCTTGACTTGTATGTGATGACTTCATACCACATCAACAACACACTTATGATCCCACATACCATGGAATAAAAATACAGTACAAAGTCTAAGCCTTCCTCTAGTAGTATCAACACTGGACAACTCATTAAATTCTACATTAACTCCTTAAAGGCCCTCTAGTTCCTCTCAGAATAGGTAAAAGGAAAACCATTCTTCTATAGTGTGGCTAAAGGGCTCTAATTCTGGAGAAGTCTTCCAAAACCCTCCACTAATACCATGCCAAGATAGGAAGCATCCACACCACGTACACACTCTTGAGTGGTTGCTATGAAATAAATACCTCTATTATAATGGAATATGAAGAAAAAACATTTCCTAAATTTTAATCCCTATAATTTGATCCTGTTGAATTTAGAATAAGCCCATTGAGAGATTTCCAAAAATCTAGGGTTCTCAAGGAAAATCATAGACGATCTTCAAGTTCTCTTCATGTTCCTCATATGATGCAATGTCAATGACTATGCCATTGATCCATACTATACACAACTCTTCCATGTATGGATGGTAGACCTGGTTCATCAAATCAATAAACACAGTATGGGAATTCATCGAGCAAAAGAGAATCACTAGTAACATATACAGTCTATAGTAAAATTGGTGTTATATCATTGGATCATCAGTCTCTTGAACCCTAATATGGTGGTCTTCAATCATGAGAAGGATATTATAGAACCATTTAATACCTATAAATTATTTAAAGAGGACTTCAATATGAATAAATTGTTTCTTATTCTTTGTTATGTGCTGTTTCATTTGAAGATAATCTAGGAAAATCCACAACCTCCCATGTTTATTTTTTCACGAACAACAAAAGAGAACCCAAGGGTGAGTCATTTGACCTAATGAAACCCTTGTAAAGAATGTCCTCCAACATCAACTACAACTTCTAGAGATTTAAAATACCTTACAAATATGGTTTAAAATATATCAGAGTAGGGACAGAAGTAATGTAGATGTA
The DNA here is from genome assembly GCA_963277665.1 of Viscum album. NCBI lineage: Eukaryota > Viridiplantae > Streptophyta > Magnoliopsida > Santalales > Viscaceae > Viscum > Viscum album. The sequence goes on along the minus strand of OY728146.1, from coordinate 1,211,347,366 downwards.
TAATCCATATCCTCTATTGTAGGTAGTCTAATAACATACTAAGGGAATATTTCCATATTATCCTTCAAATCATAATTAATCCATATTTTTGACAATAATATCGTATGAATGGTTTTACTCATTAGTATATTGGTGAAGGGATGTAGCCCACTTCCAACAAAACAACCTTATCACATCCTGGCAACTCCCTCTCCATAAATTAGGAATCTTATCTAAGTAGTTCTTATGAATCTGACTACTCTACGGTGAAATTTGATTTGTTCTTGGATTGTTGACAACAAATATGTGACCAATGTTATATTATAGGTTTACATAATGATGGAAAACAGGTCCCATGAGACCCTCTCTCCACCATGTAACTGCTTATTCTCAGAGAAGATAAATGATACCTATAAAGTGGTTTTGGGAAGAACATCAAGGAAAATTTAACATGCTAGTTCGTATACTAAGACATCCTTCTCTCACATTAGGGGTAACAAGATAAATGAATGACTAGAAATTTGGCCTAAAATGATTATGTAATTGTAAAATAATCGTAGAAAAAACATTTAATCATACTATAGATTGATGTGTCATATACCAGCAAAGACTCTAGGAATCTGTGGCCCCTTTCACTATGCCCCTAAACATAACATTTTCTTCTATATGGTGGTGGAAGTATTAGATAACACAATCAAATACATAAAGCTTCTCATGTTCCTCTTCCAGATCCTCCCCCTAAGGACCACCTTTTCATCACCTAGGAGATCCTCGATCATGGAACCACCTTTTCAGTGTTGGTCCATCAGCTCTCTTCCATTTTTACTCTGCATGTCTACTCTGGAACTCTCATTCTATGTTCCCTCTCCCTAAATCGAAAATAAACCACCCCACATAGGGATTCCATGGATCTCTATACTTCATATGACCACATTTCTGATTATTATAATGGGATGGTCTCTTCCACAGAGATCATGAAACATGGTTATTATTACCCAATGTATATGATATAGATCATTTTTTCTAACTAAAATATCTAACTATCTAGAATCATAATAATTGGAATATCCTTATCACAAGTTCCAACTCCGACACCCAAGAATAGGTTGGGATGAAAATTGAATAGTAATCACTCAAATATCTCAACCGAGACCATTCTAAAATTTTTTTCTCAGAAGTATCCATCTTAGATCATATTTATAGAGTAATATAAACGGTCTATGATACTTGTTTCATACTAAAACAATGTCACCCCCTACTACAATGCTATAATCCCAATGATCTGAACAGAGTGCAAGATGGAGGGGTATTAATCCTCATGGAATAACTAATATATGTATGTTCGTGATAGTGTCAACAAATCATTCATATATGTAATGACACACCAATTGTTCCCAATTATTTTGTAGAAATGGGTACTTAGACATTCATCTTCTAGATCTATTATTGTTTGAACAAGATAGATGATATGAACTACCAACTCGAACCAAACCTGTACTTATAAAGGATCATGCTCACTATGGAACTTCAGTGGCCTCTAACACTAGACTCATTAAGAGTGCAATGGATGCATGAAACCTCAGTATTCTCTAGTAACAAGATAAAATTATCCATAGGTATAGGAGCTTCTACATACCCACTTATTGGAATATTATAATAGGATTCAATTTATACTCAACCCTCTCTGGTCATCAGATCATCATCATGATCTATACTTTTATCATATAAAGTTTTCATTATGGAAGCATAGTGATACTTTTCATGAGGTATCATGGTCATACTCTATTTATTATAAAGGAGAGTTGACTCAAGATGGATATTAATATACTCATTCCTATATAATGAATGCATCATTGATCTATAAAAAAATTTCTCTGTATGCCAATTCAACATGAAGGTAGTCAAGGTATTTGTGAATGGATATTTTAGCCACATACAACATAACTGGACTTTATAGGCTGATAACCACAATCGATACATATTGAAATTGTTCCCACAAATCCAACCAAATAATTTTATAGGGACTAGTCTGAAAAAATTTGACTGATCTGTCTTATTTGAATAATAATCTGTCAAAAATAGTCATAGGCTAGTGATTGACCCACAACTACCCCATGAACACCTCAATAGTCCTAGGATGGTAACATATGATTTAGGAGGAAATTAACTTGGGGAGGCATCTATATTAGTAAATGTACATGTAAAAACATCCATATCGATAGAAAAGTATAGAGGAAATAGTTATAGAAGCTACATTTATATAATGTAAACCAAGAATGTATGAACCTCTAGATAGAAGAAATGTATGTCAGTTTAATTTTAATGTAAAAGGAAAAAATAATCAACCACCCAAAAAAATGTTTTATCTAAAAAAAGACAATATTAAACAATTGATAGTGCCCAACTCATGAATCCCAATATATGAAAAATCTTTATTGTCCAAGAACCCTATATCCTAATGCTCCAATAATGTCACGATTAAAATTTATGTTTTCTTCATAAGACACCACAAATGGGTTAAAACACATACATGTATGAGTATATACATACCTAGTAGGACACCTCGAAAGATGAAGGGGGTTGTAAGAGATAAAACCATAAAGGAAAGATAGTATAAGAATGATTAATTCAATGAGAATTTTCTAACCCTAAAAAGAGTGAAAATAAGATCATCCAAACACAATGGGATAAAAACTATGAGTATATTAACAACAAGTCTAATCATCACACACTATATCATGAGAGTATACTCACATAACTATTATAATATAATCATGGAAAACATGTTGAATGACTCAGGCTGCTTCACCTCCCCCAAAAAGAGAGTAAACCAATCCAATGGTTGAATTTAAAATGATACACAAGTGTTATAAATCAAAAGAATCCCATATGAGACACTACTTTTTTCTCCATTTCAATTCTCATCCCATGGAGAAGTTTATATGAATGTTAATAACGTCCATCAATGATATCCCGCAATCTCAAACGCTTTCCAAGAAAAAACCATCCATATTAAGCTGCACCTCTTTAGTATGACACAAATTCAAGGGCACATAGACACTAGGTTGAGATCTCATAACTTGTTAAAACATTTGGATACCAATATAATAGTCATAATAGAACTTCAATGCACAACAATGACAAAAGTTACCACTAGATTGTATCTGTAGTGGAATCTAACCCATTTGGAAGGGGGTCTAATTTGAATTTCATGAAGACTCACACCAATGAGGATGAGGTGTTCCCCATTGTTAGCTGGATCACCTGCACCTCTACCTATGTAGATTTTTACTCTATTTGATGAGGAACCACTACCTAGTGTGATAAGGGATTCCACTATAGACATCAAGGACCCTAAACAAATATGGCTTGGGGTTCCACTCTAAATATCATGAAACATTCTTAGGTATGACATGGGTTTTCCACTAAAGTCAATGAGGACTCATGACCTACCCAAAAAGGGCTTCCACTAAGATGGTATATATAGAGAACATCATCCCACACAAATTGGCGGATAAATCTTATGGTTGAAGACGTGTGTCCTTGTACAATAGTGGGGTTCCACTATAGTCACCAATGAGTCACACCTTATTTGATAGGGGGTACCACTTGTAAGAAGACTCACTGGGTCCTTTGGTGTCACTCCCATCATTGAGCTTCACCTAAACAAGAACCATGCATACAATAATATAAATTATATTTTGAAATAAAAAAACAAGGACATTTTCATTTTAAATGTATAAAAACTCTAAGGATAAGAAACTCTCAGGAAAATAATATGAGATCAAACTAAGGAGATAAATAAAATTAACATTTTTTATAGGAACCATGGGATTCAAGACATTTGAGAAAAACCACATGGCATGTTGCCCAACTCCACCACATGGGAATTTTCCCAGCTAGAACATGGACCCCAATCCTTATAGTTGTATAAAAAATGATGGTGGACTAAATGGCATGTTCATTCAACCTAGGGAAGAGGCTTTGTGCTACTAAAAATGGCCATGTATTAGACCATGTGTCTATGTACATGTGTACATGACATGTATCCTCGCAAAGGGTGAGCCGATGTGACCTGGCAGTGGATGTGTACCCAAATAAAAGACCATGTTCATGGAATTGTTATCTTTAAGGGGATCCTTCCCATGTGATCCTACAGATTTTTTGACCAACCAATAAAGGGGTACATGAGGTTTTAGATAACTTTCACACTATGTCATTGTTAATATTTATAAAAACAAAGTTACTGCTGTTATGGGCGTACACACTGTGTATTCTTCCTTGAAAATAGCGTGTAGTTGGTTTTTCAAAAGTTTCTTATCGCTGATCACTATGCCACAAATTAGGTCGTACCTCCATAGTACCCTACCCAAATCAGTTAGGGATTCGTGGATCGTTCCACATTCAGCACTTTATGTCTATCACTCTTTGAAAATCAGGTCAAGATTTAGTTTTTGTTAACCCGTACATCCCTGCACATAAAAAAATATTTTTTTTTTCAATTAATAATCAAATGATAATATAAACTATAATACTTCGCTAAAAACAATCCCTTATAACATCTTACATTTCTGACTTAGTCCTCATTCAAAGATCTATTACGGTTGCATGTGATCGATCAGGCTCAGCACTACCCAGTAATGTCGAACAAGGACCTCGAGGTCATACTGGTGAAAAATGCATAGAAAAATGATATAAAAGAACCACAAAAATGGTTAAATGGTATTTTTCATAGTTTCTTGTACAATATACAAATAACAAAGAATCCATTATTCCAAAATAGTTGAAATAAATCATGATTTCAATACTCGGGCACATGCAATGGATGCAAAAACAACACAGATCAAAGAACGACGATTGATTGGATCATTTTACTTAATAAAAATTGTTTAAAAACCCAAAATTTCAATTATTACAACTGTTTTAGATCATTATTTGATTAATAACATTTCAACCAATGATAAGGTGATGTTTTTTGCATTCGTTGTGTCTATATATTCGTTGATATGTGATTTCGTCATTGTTTGATGACATCTACCAATAGGAAGAGGATTGAGAGAATCATTTGGGGTTCAAGGATAATGTGGAAAATGATAGAAATAATATGGGATGATATATTTATGAACATTCAATCTATATAAAATATTAAATAATTTAGGAATTAATTTTTTAATTAATCAACTAAATGTACAACCAATGAGTGAGACATACGAATGCCCCCCATGCCGATCCATTTTAATGTCATAGTTATAGAATACACCATATTATTGATACAATTGAGGAATAATATGTTGGATATGATATTCAATTTTAGAAATGTTGTTTTTCTATAATAATATTTGTGTTTCCTATGTAAAATATATTTAATATTTTGTAAAATTATTTATAGTCAATACAAGCCATGGAATCACATGTTGTGTTAGGTTCTAGAATTTAATATATATAGAAATATTTTAAATTATTTCCAAGAAAAAACCAAGTCTCTATAGAAGAACAATAATATAGATTCATGGATATTATAAATAGTACATAAAATAAATAGGTGGGGGATATGGCATGTGGCTCATATAAAATAAATTTAAGATAAAAATCTATTATGGTTTTGGTTATATTATAAATCCTAATTATATGAACTGAATAACATAACATTATTCCATCACTATAAATAAAGGAAGTATATTTATTACAAATTAATTTAATGGTGTATTTTATAAAACATTAAAAATACATTTTATCGAAATTTACATAGGTATCCCTTAATTTGAAAACAGTTTATAAATCCCTTATGAAAAGTCTCGACAACCATCATAATAATTTGATCAAACATAAAAATAAAAATTATTTCATTGTTAATATATTATATAACACTAAATATTCATATCATACAATATATAATTTACTTATTTACTTTAATTACCCATTTATTTATAATTACATGTAAGAAATAACATTTCATGTAATTATAACTTTATTTTTCATATATGTTTTTATTTCTTAATTTTGGCCATCTTCCTTTGATTATGGATCCATGATACATAGAATATTAATAATGAAACAAGTATAATATTTAAATATAAATTATGCACTTGTGACCAATCATTAGTTATTTTTCGAGAAATAAAATAGTGTTATATTAATAGAGGTAGTAGGTCAGACATACACATAAGAAACATTTTCGTATTTATTAACCATTACCAAAAGGTGTTAATTAATATAATATAATTAATTAATTATTATAATATCATAAATAAAATATTATTTCTTCAATTATATATATTTATATCATCGTAGTGATGTGGTGATGAAAATAAGTTCATTTTAATTCACGATGGTGGGAGACCTCATGTCCATGAATGAAGCTTTCATCATTACATGAGTAATATGCTTAGAATTAAAATGATATACTATCTAACCATAATGATAAATTTTTCACTAAAATCATACTTTTCCCATATGTATAATATATATTTATCTTTATTGTATACCTTGTGTAATGTTAGTGAAAATTGAATCACTTCCCATCATGAGGTGTCAGTCTGATGTAAACATGAGTGAACTTGTATGTCCCCTATAAAATGAAAATTAACATATAAATATAAATTATATATTAGAAAAATATGTTTACATATGTTCTGAATTTAATACATATTTTATATCCCACATAATACACAAGTGTGAAAGGTTGTAATTGAATAACAAATGAAATAGTTTTGTGAGGTTGTTGTACGTCATACAGATAAACGATGAATTTGTATCCAATTTAGTGGAGGTGGAGAAGGTTTAAATTTATTACCATAATAATAGGTAGATGTTTATATTTAAAATTTAGATAATTTTATATATAAAATTATTAATATAGATATAATGGGGTGGATATTTAGCTAAAATAATAATGATATTTGAAGAACATTACCAGTTAATTGGTATCCCCATTTTCTCTTTTCCAAAATCCCCATTAATGCGGATTTTTATACAAAATATAGGTTATAGGATATGTTTTTGGATTATTAGATGTTATTTTTGAAGTTAATTTTTGAAAAATGACGTCTTTAATGAGTCCACAATAGAGTATAAGGGATGGACTTTTATAAGTTTTTTGAGTTGTACACAAATTGTTTTTAAGAAAAATAATTCCACCCATTTTGGTTCATTTCACAGGGATCCAATAATAGACCATTCTAAAAAATAAAAGATATTAACCGAAAATATGTCCATCCAATTATTGTTTTACATGTTTTGTGTTGTTTTAAACCCCTTTCTTATTAGTTTATTGTCGGTAAAACCATTTTTACCTTAAAATGGTAAATAATTTTTAGAGATTCTACAATTTATTTTATAGAAATATTTATCTACAATTACATGAAATTAAAAAATTTATTTATAGAAAATATTGAATACATTTATTAAAATACCATTCTTAATATATTAAATATATAATTTAAAATTAATTTTGTAGACATGATGAGAATGTATGTTTTTAATGTGAAATATTTCAAATATTTTAGATGTTTTTATATTCAATTTAAAAATGAAATTGATTAAAATTAACTAAATTGAATTAATATATATATAATTTAAGATGTATTATTTTAATCCCATAATAAAATATAATATATCTTCAAAAATAATTTTAACCACAAGGAAATTTTAAATTAAAATGCATTATTATTTCTATAATGAATAAAAGAATTATAATTTAATAATATTTTATAAAAAAACACTAATATAATTTTGGAATGATTAATTCCAATATTATAAAATTATATATGTTGAAATTTAAATTTAAAAATAAAACAGACATAAAATATGAAAATATGGGTTTTTGAAAAGTGGATTTTCATATAGAAGATAATTTTATATTATCTATATGAAAAATGATAATAATTGTATTAATATTAAGTAAAACTTATCTAAATTTTATTTTTCAATTTCATTTAAAATTATCCCCTTTTGATATAATTTTAATTATTTATTACGCTGAAAATTCATACCAATTAAATAATGTTTTATAAAAACCCTTATCTGAGCCTAGAAATAAAATTATACTAAAATCCAATAATTGTTTTAATAAATAATAAATATATGAATTAAATATAACAAATTAATAAAAATGAATCATTAAAACATGTTTTGAATGTTAAATAACATAATTTATTGGAATAAAATTATTTTCATACAAAAATCGATATTTACCCTATTCACATAAAAATCAATATTTTTTTAATAATATCAAAATTTCAACATAAGATAATCGCTGCAATTTTTATTTCTAAAATTAGATGAGTTCTTTACATCTATAAAAATTCATTATAATATTTTACTCTAAAATAATATAAACATTTTTTAAAAAAACATATCTTTGTGGAATATAGTAACATTACTAAAAATTTATAGATTTTTAAGAATTAATTTATAATAAATTTCGTATTTAATTGTAAATTTATATGTATATATCAGAAAGTACTTATTACTTTTCATACTATCTTATATCATAGTTAGGTTATAATGACCATATAATACACCACCATTTACTAAGCCTATATGTCCCATGTCACACATGCTATAAAAATAATGCATTGTTTTGTACAATGTATGATAAACATGATTGTTCAAATAATTAAATATATACTATATGTTTTTTGGAATGATAAATAAATATATAATTAATATTATTAGAGAAATATATATATATATTTTAAAAATCAGGTGTTACATTTCACATCTCAATGATTTTTTTTGATTAAACATAACTTTTTGTAAGAATGTTGTTAGAAAATACTATTTTAATTTTGAGTAAAATATAATACGTTATATAAATTATTAATTTAACAATATAATTTTATTCTATATTCATCTCATATATACAAAAAATGAAAGCCATTAGCTTTTATTTACTTACAATATGTTCATTTGATCTAAATAAGATAGAATATATATTTTATTAATTATTTTTTTAGAATGTATATACATGATACAAAATACTCATTCTATATTTATATTTATACAATTAAAATATTTCTCATACTAATTTAATGATTTAACCATGGGACATATTTATTTTCTATGACAATCATTATAATGAATTAATAATTTAAAAATCAAGTCAACCCAATTCAACTCCCCCATTTTCCTGTATCACACCATGATTGAATTAAATGTCTAAATGAAAGTATAAAAGGGTAAAAATAATAATTCATAGGTCGAGGTATTGGGTTATAATGGATAAAATATATCACTAACCCCAATATAACTCCAATCCAACATTTTTATTCGCTTCTATAAAGGACCCCAACTTAAATAATCTTTTCAAATAGATGATTGAGGATTAACAATCATAGTTTTAATGAATATTTTCTGTATTGTGCGTCTAATTAAATTTTGGAATGTTTTTTATTTTAATATATTATCATATAATCCATCCTCATACAACCTCATGTTGATGATCTATATTCTAACAGTCTTCCACTATATCTTTATACAGAAATTTGTGAAACAATATTTTATTTTTTCTTAAATATAATCTTCAATAAACATTAACAAGTTGTTACACATTTCTAATCCTGAAAAAAGTATCATAAATTATTGATTATTGTTTTATTTATTATTCTACACCATTTTTTGTTTAGTTATAAATAATTGTGGGAGATTTGTTGTAGGTCATTGGGTGAAATTCTCAGTCCTTCATGTTTAAGATGATTTTCTTTCTTACATTGTGGTCAATGTTAACTTATGTAATTAAGATTTTATTATTATATTTTTTATTATAACAATATTTACACTTATATATATTATCATATATTCTTACCATATTATCTTCAATGAGTACTACATCAGAAGAACTTGATTAACACCTCTTTATATTCAATTCCAACAATATTTCTTAATATAAATACATTTTTAAATGAAATATATTTTTCATATTTTTATTATTGTATTCCCTATAATATATAAATAATAGTTCTACCCTTTTAAACTCTATAATTTATCCAATAATAATATCATTCCATGTAGCTATGGTCATTATAAAGAAAATTATCTAATATATATCATAGTCGTGTGTAATTATATGAGATGAAATATTTTAAAATTTCTAAATTAATTGTTAAGATCATCATCATAAAAACACTAATCCATGGTCTGTATACTTACAAAACAACCATATCACCTAAATTAAATCATCAATTGAGGATTGTTACTTCATACATTAACTAAATCCTTTTTTTCATGTTTTTTCATAATTTATTTTATTTCCAAACACCACTTGAAGAGACATCCATGGAATTTTGTATTATTATCAATTATCAAAATGATAATATCTAATAATTATCAATAATTTTATTCTAATATAATTATCAATTTCATGATAATACATCTCCACTATACTGTAATAATAATGTATTATATTCTCTACCGTTTTCTATTTTTACATGTATTTTTTTTATTTTCAATGTATTTATTTTGACATTAAATTCATGTTCATATTATCTATCTAATTCATATTTAAATTTATAGTATTCAGACATCCAGGAAAAATATTTTTCTTGTCAAATCCATCCATTATCAACCTTTTGGTCTAGACACTCAATATTGTATTTAATGTATAGTGGATAAAATAATGAATCCCTAATTAATTTAATTTTACTTATAAAGATATTATAATTATTGATTTAATAAAAAATTACACATGATTGTATAAAATATTTGGTTTCCACTTGATCAATAAAATCATCCCTTATTTTATAAATTGTTTTGAAAATATGACTGTTAAGATTAACAAGAAAAAACATTCATAAAATTACATATAATATTTAATAATATACATAATAACACATTCCTAAATTGTTGTGTGAATATTTTTAATAATGTTATATATCATACACCTTCTATTCATTCATTTAGAAAAAATAATTTTTAGTCGTTTCAGATTAATCTATTAATATTTTTCAATATTTCCAATTAATCAAAAGAAGTGAAATAAAATTATTATTTATTGAAAATATCCTCAATTATGAAAAAAATATAATTTCTATTATTTTATCATATATTGATTCACTGTTTCTCATGTAATTATTTGGGAAATGATAATTTTCCATAATATCATTACTATTTGGCATCAACAGTTTCATAATTACCAGAATCATATTAATTGGTGTCTCATAAATTTTAAATGAGTCACCTATTTCTATTCTGATGACTATACTAATTCCCTTCCATATATTTTTGTTCCCCCACACACCCTACGATATGTGCATTGTAATGGAAACAATTTAATTTAGATGCTTGAAATTGGTGAAATAATCCCAGTACCATCTTCGGGGACTGTGTGACCCATGAAAAATGTATTTCTTTATATGATGTAAAATAATTATTACTTAACCATTCGAATGTAATTTTCAAATTCCATGAATCAATTTTTCCTTAAAACCCCACATAAAGGATGTATATTCCATGGTTATTTTTAAATACATGAAAATATCTATCAAATACCTGATTAAATTGGCTTGTTCAATCCAAAAAAAAGGGGATAAAAAATTAATTAAGAATTTAGTAAACAACATCTACCTTTGAGTCTACATCAATATGAATATGTGGAGAAAAATATCACACACAGATGTCTTATCTCTCGAATATATAATTCAAAATAATTTTCCATAAAAATATATTACATATAAGGGAAAATATAGTTATTTTGGTCATATTATTTTCATGACACACAAACCCATAATGAAAACACTATTCTATATCCATTACATAGGCATAGGAGAATGATACCTTTTAAAATGTTCTCCCATTAATTAATTTGGATTCTATGTCATACTCATAATTTCCAATTAAATAAACCCACAAAATATTTCAAAATGCATTATGAGAACATATCATCAAATGAATTTCATTTAAAATAAAATATTTCTATATTAGAATATTCCTTCATAAACATTATTCTGATGTATCCTATTTGGGTTAAGTCCTGAATGTTTATGTCAAATTAAAATACTACATGACATTATACATTTTATGTAAACATTAGAAGACTATATTTGGATGACATGGATCTATATTGAATGAGTTCATATACAACTAATAAATAAACTCATTTAACTATAATCATTAATATAAATAAAAATACTCTTTTATCCATGCAAAAATTCATAATAACTTATATTAACATCCCATAAGAATTTGATTCCTAATATACATGGTTCGATTATTTTCTCAATTTAATTATCCCTAATGTTCATGTATTCTGTTGATAATTTGACCACATCTTCCTGTAAGATATATTCTCTAGTTTTCCACAACAGTAAAAAATCTTTTTTTATTTTATTCAATCGGGTATTTTTTAATGAATATCTATCAATAAGTTATTATCCATAAACATTAAAAAATATTCAGATAAGTCAACAATTGGACAATAACTCAGATTAAGGATAATTTTTGGTTTATATATTAAGATAAATAGGTCATAAATCATACCTAACTACTTTAATATTACAAGTATACACTTCTATTCACAATCCAATTTTTTCATAAAATAAAATATTTTTCAATAATGAGATGGTTTCATACCATATCTGAACTTTTCGTTGATATGATACTTCACTATATTCTTCATTATGTCCTATGAAAAACATTTCCAAACAAGTGATGAGAATAAAATTTCAGTAAGGGATACACATAGAAGTAAAACTATTACTCTTGGGAAAATTTGTAAACCATTTATACATTATATTATTGTAAACCATATCACCTTTATGAAAGAGTAAATACTCTTAATTGAATATATGCTCAATGATTACCCTTTTTTTAACAAAAAAATATTACCATAATCTCATAGAAATAATCATTTATCATATAAATATATATTGGGACATAAACATAATTATATGGAATAACTATATGATCGACTTCCATGTATTACACTAAATTGAATATCCATATGGACAACATCCATAACTAAAGCATTGTGGGTTATAATGTAACCACCCGAATACGATTTTTCACAGAACTACCTATCATTGGTTTATCACACAACCAATTGTCATTGGTTTATCATGTAACCACCCGTCAATTGTTTATGTACCATTATATTACCATATTACAAAAATTATTTCCATTCTAAACGTTTCACTAACTAAATTTCATTGGAAATAACAAGAAATCATTTCAAGGTATTGAAATATTCATTCAATATTGAAAAGCATTTTCACAACAATAATAATGAAAAAGGGACTCGTGTATTTATTTTTTATTTTAAAAAATAATAATTCTTATTGGAGAATCCAAATATCTAATATCGGTTAGGGTTGGAAAGAAGTACTTATCAGTGAAACCATTAAACAAAATTCCTTTTGTAATTTATTGAATATATATATATATTGATTAATTTTTTTTAAAACGTTGAATATAATTAAAATTAAATGGCTTGGTAATACACCTTATAAAATAATGTGGTGTATATTATCAAAATATTCCTCAATCAAAGGTGATTGAGATGAAGTCCCTTACCACATTGTATTCAATCAAAACACATTAAAAAAATAATAATCATAAAATTAATAATTGAGATCAAAAAATATAAAGAGAATATTGTTATTATATTTAATATAGTAGAATAAATACTCCCCATACATGAAATAAGTTGTGAACAATTGAATTCTTGTAGAAGTAAAAGTAAGAATAGAAACCCCTTAAAATGAGTATCGCATTAAATACAATTTTTATTTTCCTAAATAATAAAAAAAGGTAAATTTATAAATTATCTATAATATTTTTTATGTTTATTATTTCATTCATATCACTTATTACCATCTTATAAAAATTATTAAAATATTTATTGTTGTATCCGACATTTTGTCGATATTCGGTACATGAGTCGAAAAAGAATTTGTTTTGAAATAAATTATCAATCTCATAAAATATGATTCATCTACATAATATTATTCATGATTTAAATAACATATATATCTATTATATATGTATTTATTCTATCCATTATATTTTGATATAATAAATGAAATGCATCGTTCTTGTGGATGGTAGGCCATATATACTTATGAATGTTACTTTCAAATATATGACATTTGAAAAGAATAATAATTAAAACATTTAAATGTATATTATAAAAATAAAATTATATTTATTTAATTTATGTCTCATAGGTTTAATTAAACTATTCTTTATATGTTACATGTATAGAGGTAATGATTGAAATCATTGTGAGGGGGAAGTAGTCCAGACATCATCAAAGAAAATTGATGCATTTTCCCAACAAGAAAAGAATAAAGTTATGTTCTAAAAAAATTACATACGAATATATATATATATAATATAAATATATATTCTATTATAATTTTGAAAACAATAGGTGTTATGGAAAAATTGAACAATCATTGTTTTGTGATGTAGTAGTGTTTTGTACAGAGAAACAATATGCTTGTCACCTATTAAATAGAGGTGTGTGTGTAGTTTATAACATTACCATAAAAATGTCATATTATATTGAGGATACATTTATGTTTATTTATTAATAACATAATATGATTATAGGGGCTGGAGAATGTAAATGAAGATAAAAATCATGAGAGAAGGTGTTACCTTTTAATCGGGTAACATCATTCGGTTGATACCAAAAGCATTCCTTGGAAGGATTTATTCCAAAAGGTGGGATTCTAGGATGAGGTCAAGGGATATAGAAAGATATTTTGTAAGTTATTGGATGAACTAAATTGGTCTTGATGTGTGATTATTAGATAAAAGAGTGTGCCTTTTTATAGGAGATAAAAGGGTAACCCTTAGAAATTCTTAAATTATAAAATTAATATATATTATATTTTTAATCCAAAAGGATCCAAAATGATATATTTTGAAGAAAAGATGTGGATATGTCTATATCCGTAGCTAGATTATATTTTAGATATGTATTTATTTTATTTGAAACCATTTTTTTTGACATTACCTTTAATTATTCTAGTTAATTTTAATCATCGTAATAAACATTTAATTAATAAGATGCTATTAAATTTTCAAAAATGCTTTAATTTTAATATTATTGAATGTATAATGAAATTTTATAAAATATCATATAATATTTTTGACTTTAATATATTTTTATGATTTTTATATAATTTATTAATTTATAATTTTCATAAAATGGAAATTTTTCCAATTTTTACACTATTCACTTCATTAAAATTAAATTAAATAAAGAATGTGAGAAAACATTGAACCAAAGAATTTAATAGACTTATAAAATTTCCTATTCAAATTTAATAATCCTTAATGATCAAAATTATTTAATATAATATTTATTTTATTTTTTATTATATCATTTATTTTATATTTCTCTTAATAAAACAATTATTGTACTAATATTGTGTTAGTATTTATGGTAATTATTTAAAAATTAAGAATACTAAATAAATAACCATGATGTAGATAATTTAATTCTATTTCTGGAGAATACTTATTTTCACATTTTCATCATGTTTTTCGCTACATTAAAATATTTATACTAATAAGAAATAAGAGGGTGACTTCTTGAGACATTCTATGGTTTTAATGATAATTATATCACAATTTTGGACAAATTCATATTAAAAGATTAAATTTTGATCCCCAAGTGTTAAGGTTCTACTTTTTTTAATCTAATAATATTTTATTATATGTTAGGTAAATTTTATGTTCCCTGTCATATTATTTTAATCAAAATTTAACAGATTTACCTTTAACGTTGATAAATAAAAATTACCAAGGTTACTACTCATAATGTTTATAAATAAATGGTATCTATTTAAAAAATATGTACCCTATGATTCCAAATATATAATTATTTTTTCATAATGAAAAACATATAATTTTCAGTAATTAATTTAAAATTAATTGTCAATGTCAAAATGAGAAAATATGTTTTTTAGAAGTAAAAATCACAAAAGATTGACATGTGTTAATTTCATTTTTCAATGTGACATTACATAGAATGGACAAAATTGGATTATATGATATATACATATTAATATTATAATTTAAAACCAATTGAACGAATAATCTATCTTTATAAATAAATTATAAGAAAAGGTAGTTTTGAATAAAAATATAGTATTATTCATTTTTTATTGAAATATAATTTTTATAAAAATACACCAAAATACCATCCATTGTAAATTTTTACATCCCTTTTCCAAAGAAAAATATTATCTTGACAAATTGGACATATGAAAATGTTAGAAAAATATATTTCAATAGGGATCTCCATCAAATGGTTGTAAAACAATATTTTAAAAATATTAGATTAATTTATTCTTCAAATTCTATGCATTCCCAATTTAGACCTCTAAAATTTTCTTGATTAATGTGAAATCATTTTAAAAAAATGCTTAATAATTATATTTTTTCTTTTTTTAATTCCCTAAAATACAAGAGCTAAACGTTAACTACCATTTAAAATAATAAAATTCATAATGTATTAATTTTTTGTTTAACATAGTGTTCTGTTCAACATAATATTTAAGAGAAACTTGTTTTTGTGTATCGAGTATGATATCAGAAAAACATAACCCATTCATGTAAAATTAATAAAATATTCATAAATGTTAATAAATATGAATAATTATAATTATAATTACATGGGATATTTCATCATTCCCGCTTTAGGGAAATTGTTTTCTCGCAATTTTAAAATTGGGCCAAGAAACATCATTTAAATCCCACATTCAATAAAAATAGTCAATAAATGAAATAATTTAAATGAAAAAATCTAAAACGTCATTTGAGGTAACACATACATGTATAACATGTAGGAAAACAATGATATGGAAGAAAAAACGAACTATATTGTTCTGGTGAAGAGTGATAGAAAACATGGTCATGAAAAATTTAACTATAAAAAACCATAAATTTATGGTTAGTTAAAATGTCATCAATTTTATGTAGGAAATGTAAATGGAAAAAGGAATCTATTTAAAGATAATTTTCACAAAGACCTGGATTCTTTTACTACTTATATAAATTACATGTGTAAAAATCCAAACTTCACAAATATAGTTTCATTCAATATTCAAATTCTGCTACAAACTCTTGTTTTTTATAATTTAAGAGTATTTAATATCAGTTTTAACTCATTGTGCACTATAATCACATTCATAAGAATCACATAAACCATAAAAAATATTTTTTAATCTTCCCCTATCTTTATATATAAACCCAAATGAAAATAGTTTGTATAAGATCAAATAATTCCCCCAAAAAGAATAATCCTTTATAAGGAGATGGAGTAAATTTATTCTCTAAAAGTAAATAGTAATACCCAATGTTCTTCATAGACCAGTCAATAAATAACAGTTTATAAAATTACTCAAAAATAAAAAAACAAAATTTTTATCCCAAAATTTTGAAGGATTTGATCACATAGTATTCTAGGATATGTTTTATCATTTATCAAAATAAATTACCCTTAATTTCACATACATAAAACAAATTAACCTAATAAAATTTTCTCCATGATTAGTTAATAACATCCATAAATAACCTATTTCCTATAATTATACTATTAAAATCATATAGGCTTAAAAATATAATTCAACCATTACTCCACTATTAAAATCCAAATGTATGATATTTACATTAATTATAAAATGTTCCCAGAATAATGAATATTTTCCATGATATCATTTATCACGCAATACCCATATCATTTTTTAATATATAGAATATCCATTTGATAAAAAAATATTCCCAAAATCAACTATTTAATATTCCATTAAATCATTTAACCAAAAACATAACATCATACTAACTAGGAAAATCATGTAGGTATTTGGTAGGAAATGTATCCTTGTCTCCCTTCCATCGTGTGTTCGATTATTTCTTCTGTGCTAGATGTGATGGGTTATCACCCATCATATGAATTGTACATTTTATAAAATAATATCATTCATATAACATTTTCAAAATAAAATAATCTTCTTAAAATTTACTATGACCTATTTCAACCTCAAAGGTCTTCTCATAACATTAATTTAGCATCACAAAAAAGTAGTAACCCTTTATCGACTAAAAATAATATAAACCCTAATGGTTATACATTAAATTTATTATTATTTCCACACACGAAATAATAATTATTTCTTGAATAATATTTTCACCTAAAAGCTTCAGGATTACATGTCACGAACCAAATCGGGTTGACCCGGAAACTCTCACCAGAGCTGGTCTGCGACATGGCACGAGGGGTGTTCAAAATCCCTTTTGGCTCACAAGTAGTGTTGGGATCAAAAATTAATCATTGGGAATGATTTGGAAAATTAATATGAAAAAATTAAATTGTAGAAAAATATAGAACATTGAAAAATAAATAAATAACAAGAAACGTAAAGGACGATCAACAACACGACTAACCTATCAACATTTAAAACTCCATGTAACCCCATGGGTTACTCTCATGTAATGAACCAAGTGTTGCTCAAAAAAATCCAGACCAGAACTAGAGCATGCAGGAGAAACAAAAAAATTATAGTAGTGAGTATTAAACTCAGTAGGTGTGCTCGACTAATCTAATCCCAATGCACATTCTTTAAATAAATAAATCATTTATTTATGATTTGAAATAAAATCTATAATTTTATAACTTTCTACATGATGCATTTTTTAAGGTAGAAAATCCCAATAATAATACATTTCCCTCATGTTTAAAATAAGGTATAAGAGGATGAATGATAATGAGACCAAAAAGGTATCATTCATTTTTCATAACAATTCCAATGGAACGAGTGATTTTTTGTTTATAAGATTTTTATTGAAATGATCTATAACAACCACACATTTATAATTTCACAAGAAAACAGAAAAACAAATAATAATGAGTATCACTACATATAGTGAGCTAATATGTTCAAACTATACTAGTTTCAAAGGAACACATGAAATCCTATGAACTCAGAGGAAAACTACAATGTACTAATGCAATTGACTCATCCTTAAGGCATGCATACCCTCGATGATGTCATAATGCCCAAACAACCGATCATCGCCATACCTGGCCTAATCCAGGGGCCCAATACCATTGTAATAATAATGAAACACCTATCAGCTATGGGAGACTACCTAGTGTGTAATCTAAACTAGTGAATCAATCATTCTCAGTAATCCTCATCGCTATTCCAAGTTCCCATGTATTGATTTCAAGATGGTGTTCCATACATTTCCAAAACAAGCCACATATATATAACCGAACTCACCATACTACGCAGCACCACCCTGGACACCTCAAGGGTAGTATTATCCTAAATATAATAATTATACATGCAAGGTACCATACTGAGGATTCTAAAATTTCATAATGAAAAGATGAGGCATGAGACCCAATCCAAGAGGGATTTTTCCAAAATAACCACTCAAATGATCTAACTTGTTCATTACCTATACAACACTCTAAAAAATACCAATCATTTAGAAAAAAATTTCTTGTTCGATGCCAAACTTCATTTTATATAAACCTAGCCAAACAATCCAAATCCACTAATTTAACACTAAATCATTTCTAAAATAAGAAACACATGCCATTACATTAAAATCCATATGCACATAGAATCACATTTTAGAAACATAAATCACCAGTTTAAATATGATGCACATTTTCAAGGTCCAAAAGAAAATTTCATCAAACACATAGTAAAAACGTTGAATAAAACAACTTCATGCTATTAAAATAGAAAGGTTGTTACATTATTTCATAATGCTAAACAATTCTTAAATCCTTAAATTACTAAAAATATTTAAATAAAATTGTGAAAAAAATGAAATCAATAATTCTTTAATGTGACTGATAAAGCATAGGGAAACCTACTTGGAAGTCATGGTGCAAGGACGATGCACCCGAAATATCAAGAAGCAATGCTCAACGTACATGGAATGATGGAGAAAAGATGACGCCGACTCAAAACTGATGAAAATCTTCATTCGCACCTCAATTGGGACTTTGCATGTTAAGATAAAACTGAAATCATGGGAATCTAATGTGAAGACTCGAATCCAACCTCTAAATCAGGGGCCATAGCTGCTAGAAATCTACCAAAAAGAGAGAAATAAATAATCAGAGTGGAACACTCCAACAATAATGGTGGTGGGGGTTGGATGAGAGAGTGAATATGGAATGGGAGACGATATAGCTAGTCTGTTCTCCTTGAAAAAATATAGAGGAGCTATGAGGCAATAGAATAGTCACCGATAGGGGGCCATACAGGTAGGGTGTGCAGGTGATCAGAGGGCACACAACGTGTCATATGGTGCAAGGTGAGGGCTAATTTTTGTTGTGGAGGCTATGATGATGCTAGGCGAGGCCATGTGCGTGTGGAAGGGATGAATAAGGAAAGGGTGGCATGGTGGAAGCATAGTGCTGCTATGTAGATGGTTCAAAAGCTAGATCTGGGGAGAAATAGGGTGTGTCGAGGGCCTGCAGGCGGAGGCTGACTGGGTGTATGGGTGTCAGATCGCGGCAGGGGGTGTAGGGTCTACTTGTAGCACCCCAAAACATGTTATCGTATATGTTTATTAAATATATTCTAGTTATATCCAATTTTTCAATAATCCTTGATCTTCTAGGGAACAAAACTTGGTATCTTATTAGAGATAACCATAACTTAGCCCTAAAAAATATTTTTGGGCATTGGGATTTGAATTATAAAAATCATCCATACATGGTTGTGATCATGGTGATTTTTATAGTATAATGGAATTAACATAAATTTCTGTGAATAGTAACCTACCATTATGATTAGTAATATGACTCTTATGAATAGTATCAATGCCCTTTAATGTATAAATTAATTTAGGCACCTTAAAAATGAAGATGAATATTCTATGTGTTAATATTTTTTTATTAAATAATTATTTTAATTAAATATTTAATTAATCATATATTGAATAATATTATTGAAAAATGTGCTTCATTTTTGCATTCATCATGTTGAAAAATGGGACATGTGAATTTTTGGGTTTTGTCTAAAATACTTCTTTTTTTTTATGAATATCTAAATTCGATAATTTTCGATAAACGATAAATAAAGAATTTATTGAGTCATTTATGACGAACTATAGATGTATTCTCAATTTGTTCGAAGTCACATGAATCTATTACTATTCTTGGTCCTGGAATACTCAATATGCGTTGTCTTGATAGGAAATAGTAAATTAATGATTATAATATTAAAAAACCCATCTCCCCTACACTATATAAACCACCATCACCCGCTCTTCCCCCACCCCACTCAAGAATCCTTGAGTATATTTTTCCAAGTACTCTACCCAAGACCTCTCCCCATGTCCATGAAATTCTGGTCTTACAAAAAGGCCACAAATAATGGCCTTACAGAGATTGTCAAGGAGGATTACTCAAGGGGTGAACCATTATTCTCTTTTCTTTCAATTTATTTAACAAAGTTCAATTTTTTTTCTCCCTTCTCACCTATGCTAATCCAAATTCCATGATAATTAATGTACCTTACATGCATTTTATTTTCATTATTCTAAGAGAATATTTCATCATAATGTCTTTTTTCCCCTCCTTTTATACAATAAATGCAAACACCATCTGCGATGTGTAAATTTATCACACACAAGGAAGACGAGTTTTCAATTTGAATTACTATCTTCAATACATGTCATAAATAATTTTCAATGGTTGAAAAAGGTCATAATATATGTATCTTATCATGATTAATGTTATAAAATCATTACAAGTTCATAATATGGAATAATAATACAAACATGTTTATTGTGTACAAAACCGCCTAGCCATATCCAAGTGTTTATTTTTAACTCATCGAATGAGTCATCGTCATGGTTTAATAAAAAAATCCTTATAAGATCATTTATATATTATTTATGTCACTAATAATATATATTAACAATTCTGGACGTTTAACCACTTTTCAAATCATCTTCCGTTAATGAATACAAGTAAACTAATCATGTAACCAAGTAAGAAAATGATTCCAAAACAATAAAATAGAATCTATTAAACCCATAAATAAGGCTATTAATAAACTTAAAAAGGTTATACCATATGAATTAGATGTTTATTAGGATCTATAATTATTAATTTATTAATCTAAATTTTATTATTCTTGTTTTTAGGAACAAACAAGAACACCTTCGACGTAAGGTAAGGGATCTTCTATCTCACTTTTGTTCAAGAATCATGCCTATATAGTGACCTTTTACATTTAATTAATAATTATTTGGTATGTTTTTTCACCACCCACATACATACCTTGTGATATATAATTAATTCAATAACATTTTACCTCTCATTAATCCCTCGCAAAAACACTCGTTACAATGCCGAAATATTTGGAACAGGTTTATCATCTCACTTTCATTTCGGTAATATTTTCAATGTTCACCACTTATTTATTGTATGTGGTATATGTGTATTGAAATTTGATATATAATAACATTATTACCATTATATTCATATTATTCAATGATTAATTTGAGTGTTATTATGTTCTGGTCATATGATTCGACAGATTACATTGTGGTAAGAGTGTTTGTGTCAACTACTAATTTGTTGTAACTAAATATGTATTGTGCACCTAATAATATTTATGTGGGGTACCTACTACGCATTTGAGATCAATTTTCATTTGAAATTATATTTATATTAAATATCCTTAATCTTATATCATGGATATGTTTGTTGTCTAAATTGTATATTATTTTACATACATTGTTTATATGGAAAGTTATTTTAATTATGGAAATATTGACGAGTCTGTATACTCTATACTATAAAGATATTGAAAATGAATATTTCTCATGTATTGAATCAATTTATAAAGAATTACAAGGGCATTTAGTAGATTTTGGGGCCCACTACAGCACCTCGATGAATCGGTAGGCCTCATGAGACAAATCAGTTGGCAATAAACCCTTTGAGTTTGTTAGCAAAAATAAGACGGGTTTCCACCCATAGAACTAAACTTTTTCTAGGGTATTGTGGTTTCATGTTCTAGATACGTGACATAAAAATAATAATAATTAATTTTAATTATTAGTTATTACTCTTGATGAGGTTTTCAATATTAAAAAATCTATGGATGCAGTTTCATTATCAGTTTATTAATGGCATGAGTTATCCATCTATTCACCATGCCATATTTATTATGTCAGATTGATTATGATTCAGTTATTATTGTATTCATGCTTCCACTATTTTTAACCCTCAGTGAGCATTTTAGCTCACCCATTTCATCCTTTACATTCAATAGGTGGGAAAGTGGATATCATTTATTGAGTTCTTGTGCATGCAGTTTTTAGTTGTCATTATGTATTGTAATTTGTAAACATCTCCAGTGTAATTTCAGTAACATCTATGTATATAGTTTATTCAAGACTACTAAATATATCATTCCAATGGGATTTTAATTCCTTAAATCCATTCCAATATAACAAGTAGTGCACTAGCTTCATTCTAGAGGGGTCTTGTAGCACCCAATACATTTTAGGGTATGTTTCTCTTAAATGCATGATAGTTATAGCCTATATTTCAAGAATCATTGAGCCTATGTGGAAAACACATGGTTACATATATGATATAACCATAACCAAGCCATAAATATTATAAATTTCAACTCTGTGATTTGAATTTTAAAAATCTAACATAAACGGTTGTGATCAAGATATTAATTAGAATCTGATAGAATTAACATAAATTGTAGTGAATAGTAACCCACCCATTGGAATAGAAACCTACCCTTATAAATAGTACCTTACCCTTATGATTATGGATATAACTCATATGAATGGTATCCATGCCCTTGAATTTATAAATGAATTTAGGAACCTTAAAAATGAAGATGAATATTTTAAGTGTTTTTATTTTTTGATTAATTAATTATTATAAGTAAATATTTAATTAATCAATTTTAGAAATTTATTTTTGAAAAAGGGACTTAATTTATTATTTCAACACATTGAAAAACTGTTAGGGTGTATTTTAAAAAATTTTCTGAAATACTTAAATTTTTTATGAATAGTAAAATGCGATAGTTTACGATAACTTCTAAATAAATAATTTATTGACTCATTGATGATGATCTACTGAAATAATAAATTACTGATGATAATATTAAGAAAAATCCTCTTTCATCCACTATATAAACCACCCCTCAACCCCACTTCGTTCCACAACACTCAATCGTCAAGCCTTGCCTAAATCTGGCGAAATAATCTCTCCTAGAACTCTCCCCACGTCCATGATTAATTGGTCTCACCAAAAGGCCAAAAACAAATGACTTAATTATATTATCATGGTTTAGTACTCAAGAGGTTATCCTTCTTTCTCTTTTCTTTCAATTTCATTTGCAAAGTTTCATTCTTTTGTTCTCCCTTCTCACCGACCCTCATCCAAATTTCATGATATTTCAATTAAATTACATGTATGGATTTTCATTGTGATGTTTTAATATTTCATCATAATATCTCTATTTCCCATACTTTTATAAAATAAATGCAAACACCATCAAAGATGTGTAAATTTATCACACTCAAGGATGGCGAGTTTTCAATTTCCATTACTATCTTCAATAGTGGTCATGAAACATTTTAAATGGTTGATTCATGTCATAATATATGTATCTTATCTTGATTAATACTTGTAAATCTCTATACATTCATAATATAGAATATTAATAATAATAATTTTCTCGAAACATAACCGCAAAGTCAAATACAAATGTTTATTTATTAATCATCAAAGGAGTCATCCCCATGGTACATAATCAGAATAGTTCTAAGATCATATATATCTCTTTAATGACAATAATAATTTATATTAAAAATTATGGATGATTAACCACATTTAAAATGAATTTCCATTTATGAATACAAGTAAACAAATCCTGAAACCAATTAAGAAAATGATTCCAAAACAATTAAATCGAATCTCCTAAACCCATCAAAAAATGATTTTAATAAACATAATAAGGTTTTAAAATATCAAATAAATGTTTCCGAGGTATTGGAATTATTAATTAATGAATCTAGATTTGATTATTCTGGTCATTAAGAACAAACAAGAACACCTTCGAGCATAATGAAAGAGATCCTCTATCTCACATTTGTTTAAGAATAATCCCTGTATTGCGCCCTTTAATTTTTGATTCATAATTATGGGGAATGTTTTCATATATACAGTAAACTTCCCATGTGTTATATAAATAATTAAATACCCCTTTACATCTCATTAATCCCTCACAATAACACTCGTTACCATGCTGAAATGTTTGTAATGTGTTTCTCATCTAACTTTAATTTTTTTTTGAGATTTTCATTATTCGCAACTTATTTCTTGTATGTGGTATATGTGTACTACCATTTGATATATAATAAAATTATTATATTTATATTCTTTGTATTCTAAGATTTATTTTAGGGTTATTATGTTCTAGTCATATGATTCGACCGATTACATTCTAGTAAGAGACTATGTCTCAACTACTATTTGGTTATGACTACCTTTGTATAGAGCACATAATAATCATTATGTGGTGTACCTATTACCCATTTCAGATCACTTTTCATTTAAAATTATATTTATAAAAAATATCCATATTTTTATATAATGTATATGTTTATTTTCAAAACCTTATACCATTTTACATAAGATGTTTATTTGGAATGTTATTTTAATTATGGAAAAGATGATGAATCCATATACTCTACTTTATATATGTATTGAAAAGGAATATTTATCTGGTATTGAATCAATTTTTAAAGAATTTTTTGTACATGCAGTGGTAGTCGTGGCCCACTATATCCCCTCGATCCATCGGTAGGTCTCATGAGACACATCAGTTGGAGATAAACCCTTCGAGTTTTTTCCCAAAAATCAGACTGGTTTAAACCCATAGAACTAAACCATTTATACGGTATTATGGTTTCATGTGAAAAATACATGAAATCTAATTGATAATAATTTTCTTTATTCATTATTAGTTATTAGTATCCATGATTCTTTCACATTGACAATATCTACGGATGCAGTTTCATTCTCAGTTTACTAATGGCGTGAGTTTTTCATCTATTCACCTGGCCCTATTGATTATGTCAGATTGATTATTATTCACTAATTATTTTATTCATTCTTCCACTATTGGTAACCCTTAGATGGAAATTTAGATAACCCTTTTCATTGTTTACATTCAATAGGTGACAAAGTGGAGTCATTTATTGAGTTCTTGTGGATGCAGTTTTTAGTTTTCACTATGTATTGTATTATGTAAACATCTACAATGAAATTTGATCAAAAAATATGTTTCTATTTTCTTCAAGACTACTAAATTATTCATTCCTTCAATATATTAATTACTTATATCAAATTAAATATAAAAAGTAGTTCACTAGATCACGTCTAGAGGGGTTGAAGAATTACAGTTGGTGTCAAAGGATGTTTAGAAGAAAACATGGAAACTATATTAGAAATCGTAGATTATGAACAAATATCTAAGGTATTATTTAAAGATGAATGTACAAGAATATCCTGAAGCGTTGGTAAGAAATATATTATGTGATTATTTCTAGAAAATACGTCCATGACTAGATACGAGCAGGTAGAGGTGGTTCTGGAAAAAATGTACCTAGGAGTGAATGATCCAATAAGGATTTTTAAGTTTGAACCAGGGTATCTGGGTATACTAAAATGTGTTTGTTGCATGGTTAGTTATGACAGTCCCAGGGGATACACCTAGGAAAATTATGTTTTATTTACAATATATTATGAACAATCAAATGAATATTATTCCTCAAAGAATCCATTTTTCTGATTACAGGATTAGCCAAGGGCATGATCACAATTTACGCTAAGAATTTTTCTATGTTAATAGTATACATTATGAATCATACCCTGATCATCTTGGTTTCCATTATTTTGAAATGGATTCTAATAGAAGAAGGAGAATCAATACTCATGATAATGGTAAGGATATCCCCACATAGCATGTCAACAAATTCAACGTAGGAGAAGATCAGATCATGACCATATTGAAAAACATACTCAAGTTGTAACAAATAACCATTCCAGACATGTGTTGGATTGTTTCATGTGGTAAATTCCCCCATCTTTTAGTGGGAATACTAATTTAGTGTTTTCAGATAAATGGATCAAGTCCCTTGAAATGATATTCATGGCATTAATATATAATGAAAATGAAAATGAAGTACTTGAAGTATATTTTCAGAAGGGAGAAGAAAATCAATGGTGAACCTTGAATCAGAATACCATGGAGGAAGAAGAATTATAATATATGGAATGGATTACTTTTATGGAAATAT
Organism: Viscum album; assembly: GCA_963277665.1. NCBI lineage: Eukaryota > Viridiplantae > Streptophyta > Magnoliopsida > Santalales > Viscaceae > Viscum > Viscum album. Next base: position 1,211,320,060 of record OY728146.1, on the reverse strand, counting down.
CATTCAGAAAATATTTCCCTCATGAGCGAAGAACAGAAATAGAGAGGAAATTCCATGGATTTATGAAAAGGGAAGAAGACAGGGTTGTAGAGTATGAGGATACCTTTACAAGGCTAGCCTGATATGTCATAGATTACCTAGGTGACTCGGTAGACAATATTTATCATTTCATTAAAGGTCTTAATACATGTAATAAAAGGGCACATGCTTCCCAAAAAATTTCACCATATGATGAAATTGTATCTAGGGCCCTCAAAACATAGAATGAATTATCTATATCAATTTTTATCAAGGGAAACGAACATAAAAAGTGTTACTTTGATAACAAATGAAATGGTGAAGTACCAAATAAGAACAAGGGAATGAAAATATTCCCATTATGCGAGAAATGTGGACTGAATCATCTCATGAAATGCTTGAAAGGAATAAGAGTATGTTATGAGTGTTGAGAAAGGGGTCATCTATATCATGAATGCAAGGTGAATAAACAATTTGAATATGTTCAAGGATACAACTGTAGAGATAGGGGACACTATGAAAATGAGTGTCATAAGTGATAAGGAAAAATTCATCAGAAAAAGCCAAGAGGAAAGGAAAAGAATATTTGATTACAACCGTGGAAGAGGATGTTCTTAATGATGTGGTGAAGAGTACATTAATTGTTTCTTCAAAACTATCCAACATATTACTTGATTCTAGATCACCACATTTATTTTTATCATCCCATTTATCCACGTAAATTAGACATGTCCATTTTGATTTAATTAAGGAGTCATCAGTCAAAACTCCAAGGCGATGCATCATTGAAACAAAGGTAGGTCAACTTGTCCCTCTCATGACACAAAAATGTACTTTTGTTTCCAACCTTATTATTATATAAATGACTGAATTTGATATAATTCTAGGTATGAATTGGCTGTAAAAAAATGAATCAAATATATAATTCATGAAAAATGATGTTACAATTTTTGAAAATATTGTAGAATCTCTTATCTTTATATTAGATACCAAGCCATATAATGCTTATCTAGACCCACCCTCAGTAGATCTATTAAATGCAATTCATTAAGAGGATAAAAATTCAATATTTATGCATTATGAAGTAAATATTCAATATAATGATGTTTACATAGTGTTTGAATACATTGATGCATTTCTAGATGATTTACCTGGACATCCTCTAGAGTGGGATGTGGAGTTCCATGTTGATTTAATTCCTAGTTCAAGACTTATATCCAGGACTCCCAGTAGAATGGAAACTGTGGAATTCGTGGATATAAAGAAAAACTCTATGAATTGAGTGAAAATGGGATTTATTCAACCTAGTGTTTCTCAATGGGTAGCCCCTGTCCACTTTGTCATGAAGAAAGATGGATCCATTTAGCTATGCAGTGATTACATGGAAATAAATGATATTCCAATAATGAATAAGTATCCTATACTCGTTGATTGATGATATAATTGATCAACTTCAGGAAGCTCAATACTTTTCTAATATTGACCTTTGATCCAGATATCGTCAACTACGTGTGAAGAAGGAAAATATGCCCAAAACTTTATTTCGAACCAGGTATGGTCTTTTTGAGTTAACATTGATGCCTTTTGGACTAAAAATTTCACCTTCTATTTTCATGGAATTAATTAATGTATTTTTGAATTAATATCATGATAACATTCTTGTGGTATTCATCTATGATATCATGGTATACTCAAAATTCTAATAAGACAATGGGAATCACTTACAGATTATTCTGAAAACTCTTTAAAGAAACAAATTATATGGGAAGTTTATCAAGTTTAGATTCATCCAGAAATATATTTATTTCATTGGCCATATTGTCTCTAAGTATGGAATCCGATTTTATTATTCAATGATCAAGGTAATCCAAGAAAGGCCCCTGACAACAGACATAAATGAGGTATGCAGTTTTATTTGTTTTTCAGGTTACTATCGGCGTTTTGTTAAATATTCTACCCGACATGCTAACCCTCTAACCAAGAACACATGTAAAGGAGTTATGTTTGTGTGAATAAAATAATGTACAAAATTCTTCGTGTAATTTAAAAGATGTTTATTCAATTCTCAAATTTTGACGCTTCAATCTGGAAGTGATTGATTTGTAATATACAACGATGCATCAAATAATGGACTGGGATGCATCCTTATGAAAAGCGATATAGTTATTAATTATGCATCAATATAGATGAAGACTCATGAGAAGAATCATCCAACTAGTGATCTTGAATAAGAAGTCATAATCATTACTCTGAAAATATAGATACATCATCCTTAAGGTGAAAGATATGAGATTTATACCGACCACAAGAGTTTGAAATATATTTTCACACAGAAAGAACTAAACATGAGGCGAAGGAGATGGCTTGACTTATTCAATAATTAACATTTTTATATACACTACCACCCATGAAAAGTAAAATAAGGTGGTAGATTCATTAATTAGGAAGGATCATAGACTTCTAACTCAAATCGGGATTGAGAGAGATCCTATATTCATGGATCTACTAAAGATGGATATGGGAATTTTTATGGAAGGGGAAACGTCATTCCCCTTTAAAATGAGTGAATAACCATCATTAATAGAGAAGACAAAAATCACTCAATAAAATGATGAAATTCTGTATAAGAAAATTAATGTTGTCAAGGATGGGTGATTGGCAGACTTCATGTATGGGGAAGGAGTTCTGAAACATGGGAAGAGGTTACGTGTTCCATCAATACCTTGGCTAAAAAAGGAACTATTAGATGATAGTCATAGATCAAATTTATCTATACACCCGGGTAGCACAAAAATATATTTATATCTGAAGGAACATTTTTGGGGGGATCATATGATGTGAGAAATTTCTGACTATGTGTCATGGTGTCTAGTTTGATAAAAAGTGAATGTAGAGAGACAATGTCCAACTAGAGTGATGCTACCTCCACCTATTATTATTTGGAAGTGGGATAACATTATGATGGATTTTTTCACTGGAATACTGAGGACATTGAGAATGAATGATGCAATATTGGTAATTGTTGATCATCTAACATTATCAACACATTTCCTTCCAATAAGAGAGGATTTAACACTTGAGTGCCAGAGTTTACATTATATTAATGATGTTGTATGACGTCATTGTGCACCTCTATCGATTTTTTCCAATCAAGATCCCTGCATAACATCAAAATTATGGAAAATTCTTCAGTGGTCTTTGAATACTGAGCTTCATATGAGTACTATTTATCACCCTTAAACTGACAGGCAGTCTGAAAGAACTATTCAAACTCTGGAATACATGTTCAGATATGCTCTCTAGAAATTCATGGTATATGGGATCAATACATGCCTTTGGTGGAATTTTAAAACAACAACAGTTACTATTCAAGTATTCACATTCATCCATATAAAGTATTATATGGAAAGAGATATCGAACTCCATCTTGTTGAGATGATGTTGGTGAGAGAAAACTTTTTGGGCCTAAAATAATTGTAGAGTCAATGTAAAAGGTGAAGACAATCCAACCCTATATAATAGTATCCAAAAGTAGGTAGAAGAGTTATGCTGAAAACCAGAAAAAGGATATGGATTTCCAAGTGGGAGATCATGACTTTCTATAAGTATCTTCATGGAAGGGAGTCTTAAGGATTTGTAAGAAGGGGAAACTATGCCCCTGTTACAACCTACCATTTGAAATTATGGAAGGAATCAGAGTGGTAGATTACCGTTTAACAAAGATTCCAAGTCTCTCCAAGGTTAATGATATGTTCCATGTGTCATTGTTGAAGAAATTCATGCCAGACCCAATGCATGTAATAACATATGAAGAAATAGAACTGGAACCCGATTTATCATACTATGAAGATCCTATCGGGATTCATGACATAACTAAGCAGGTATTGAGAAATCATACAACTCCTCAAGTAATGGTTGTTTGGAAAAACCAGAATATTAAAGACACAACATGGGAACCTAACGATGTTATAAAAAGTACCACCCATATCTTTTTGTGGGCTTTATAATTGAAATATTTTGAGGATGAAATTTCTGAAGAAGGGAATAATGTAGCACCCCAAACATTTTATGGTATATTTCTCTTAAATACATTCTAGTTATAGACTATATTTTATGAATCAATAAGATTATATGGATAAAAACATGGTTTCTTATAAGAGATATCCATAACTTAGCTATAAAACTTATATTTTTCATCTCTGTGATTTGAATTTTAAAAATCTATCATACACAGTTCTGATCAAGATGATAATTAGAGTCTAATAGAATTAGCTTCATTTTCTATGAATACAAACCTACCATTATGAATAGTAGACTAGCCTTCTTAACAGTAACTTACCCTTATCAATAGTAATATGATTTTTATGAATGGTATCAATTCCCTTTAATGTATAAATTAATTTAGGCACCTTAAAAATAAAGATGAATATTTTAACTGTTTATATTTTTTGATTACATAATTTCATTAATTAAATATTTAATTAATCATATTTAGATAATTTTTATTTAAAAATGTTCTTCATTTTTGGATTATAGATGTTGAGAAATGGTTATGGTGATTTTTAAGGATTTTTCTGAAATACACAATTTTTTATAAATAGTAAAAAACGATAATTTACTATAAATGCTAAAAAAATAATTGATTGAGTCATTAATGATGATCTACTGATATAAGACCAATTTAATAAAATTAAAATGCATATATTACTATTATTTTACATGTAATACTCACTATTGGTTGTCTTGAGATGAAATAATTAATTAATGATTGTAATATTAAGAGAACTCTTCTCCCCTCCACTATATACACACCCACTCACCCCCTATTCCACCCATACAACCCAAGCTTCCAGTAAAGCCAAAATTATTCCAAATACTATTTCCATTACCTATCCGCACGTCCATGACCTTATAGTCTCTCCAAAGGGCCAAAAACCAAGGCCTTAAATAGATTCTCAAGGAGGAGTACTCAAAAGATGTACCTTCTTTCTTTCATCAATCAATTTATTTTACAAAATTCCATTATTTTTTTCTCCCTTTTCACCTCCCATCATCCATATTCTATGATAATTCCATTACATTAAATCTAATGAATTTTCATTTTTCTAATGGAAAATTTCATCATATTATCTCTTTGTCCTCTCCTTTTATACAACAAATCCAAACATCGTCCATGATGAGTAAATTTATCACACTCAAGAAAGATGGATTTTCAATTTTCATTACTATCTTCAATACTGGCCTAAAAATATTTTAATTGGATTAACAAGGTCATAATATATGTATATTTTCATGATTAATGTTCGGAAATATTTACATGCTCATAATATGGAATAATAATACAAAACAAGTTTATTATGCCCAAAACTGCCATACCAAATCCATGTGTTTGTTTTTAAATCATCGAATGAGTCATCCTCATGGTATATAACCAGAATAATTATAAGAACATTTATATCAATTTAAAGTCACTAATAATGTATATAAACAATTTTTTTTGTTTAACCACATTTCAAATGAACTTCCATTCATGAATACATGTAAACAAATCATGAAACCATGTCAGAAAATGATTCCAAAACCATAAAATTGAATCTATAAAAACCGTAAAAATGGACATTAATGAACATAATAAGGTTATACCATATCAATTACATGTTAATTAAGTTCTTTAAGTATTAATTAATGAAGGAAAATTTTACAATTTAGGACATTAAGAACAAAAAACAACACTTTTGAGTGTAAGGTAAGGGACCATCTCTCTCACATTGGTTCCAAAGTCATCCCTATGTTGGGCCCATTTATTTATAATTCCTAATGATATGGTATGTTTTTTCACCTCCCAAATACTACCCTTGTGACATATAAATAATTCCATAACCTATTACCTCTCATTAACCCCTCACAATAACACTCATTACCATGCCAAAATATTTTAAGGGGTTTCTCATCTCACATTAATTTCATTGAGATTTTCTTTGTTCACCACATATTTCATGTATTTGGTAAATGCGTACGACCATTTGATATATAATAACATGATTTTATTTATATTAATGTTATTCAATGATTCTTTTGATGGTAATTAAGTTCATGTCAACTGATTCGACCAATTACATTGTTGTAAGAGACTTTGTCTCAACTACTAATTTGTTGTGACTAACATTGTATTATACAACTAATAATCTTTATGTGGTGTACCAAATGACCATTTGAGATCAATTTTCATTTGAAATTATATTTATATTAAATATCCATAATTTCATATCTTGGATATGTTTTTTTGTCAAATCCTTATACCATTTTACATGTGGTGTTTATTTGGAATGTTATTATAATTATGGAAATATGAATGAATTTGTAAACTATACTCGTTATGGATATTGAAAAGGCGTATTTTTGTTGTATTGAATCAAATTAGAGATAATTATTTGGACATGAAGTGGCAGTTGGGGCCCTTTATATCACCTCAATGCATCGGTAGGTCTCATGAGGCAAATCAGTTGGCGAGAAACCCTTTCAGTTTGTTTCCAAAAATCAGACAAGTTTCTACCCATAAAACTAAACCATTTTTACAGTATTATGGTTTCATGTTCTAGATACATGACATCCAAATAATAATCATTTTCTTTATTAATTATCAGAAATTACTATCCATTAGGTTTTATCTATTATAGAATCTATGGGTACAATTTCATTCTCTGTTCATTAATGACGTGATTTTTTCATCTATTCACCATGCCATATTGATTTTGTCAGTTTGATTATGATTCAATTGTTATCATATTCCTAATTCCACTATTTTTGACCCTTATTGATCATTTGATCTCACCACTTTCATTGTTTACTTTCAATTGGTGATAATGAGAAGATCATTTATTTAGTTATTTTTGATGCAGTTTTTGGTATTAGTTATGTATTGTATTTTGTAAACTTCTCCAATGTAATTTGAGTAACATATATGAATGATGTTTCATCAAGGATACTAAACTGATCATTCATTTAGGATTTTCATTCCTTCTATACATTCCAATATAACATGTAGTGTATTCCTTCAAGTCTAGATGGGTCAGGGCATTACACTGTTGGAGCCGGTACAAGGAGGCGACTCGAGGGGTTGGGTCGTGTTTTAGGTCGGGGAGGCGAGGGGCCATGAGGGTGGCTGGAGTAGGAGCTGGACCTCGGGTTTAGGGAGGGTGTCAATGTTGATAGAGATGCATCTGGGGTGCGTCTAGGGCGAGGGTGTCAATGTGAGAGAGGTGGGGTGCAGGCGGGAGGCCGGCTGGGCATTGGGTTCGCGCAGAGGGGGAGCGTCGTGGGTAGGAGGAGGGGGGAAAGGGTGGGGGAACCAGTTAATGGTAGATTTGGGTTTCATATTTTTTTCATTTATAATAAATATAATAATAAATATTATGATAATAACATTATTATTATTATTAATCAAGTTATTATTATAATTATTAATAAACAATTTATAATTTTTTTAAGTTAATTTATAATAAATTATTTTATTTTATTATTTTTTTCATTTACCATTTAAATTAATTCATTTCTTTATTTTAAATAACAGGACAGTGTCATTTCTCACATGTAGTCGGATGCACTGTTCAGAAAATTGCACCCGAACTGCTAATCCCGGTACTACCCGCTTCCTAGGTCATGTAGTGCCCCTGCCAAATGGTTCTATAAATTACACATGAGTCACACACCATAACTCTGACATAGCTCGACATCGGTGTGGACACTGCGCATTTACTCTTAACCACATGGGATGGCAATGAAATAGTGAAAAAAATGTATGAAACCCAAAATAAAAATTTAAGTAATAAAAAAATATGTTAGTTCATGGTGTGACAATTCACCCCCCCCCCCCACAAACAATATCATCCCCCATAAAGTCATAAAGTTTTACATTGGTCATTAAATGATTAAATGCATGAACAAAACTAGAAGAACAAAAGAAAACTAAGAATATTTGGATGACCTTACTCTACATGAGTCACACCCGACCGATTCAAGAGAAAACTAAGTCCTGATGGTGAGGGGAGAAAATGAAAGGGTTCTACCGAACATAAGAACTCAACTAGGGCAGAAATAAAACACCCAAACATGACACCCAGAGAAGTAGGGACACCATGGGAATCCCAACTTATCCAAACAAACGTCTATAGTATGATCGGATAACACCTCAGGTGAAACATTGAAATATCGACCCAAACAAAAACTCTGAATACTAGAGAAAACCCCCTAATTAGAACATAACTCCAATAGTGAAACTGAGTATAACCACAATCCTTAACTCTTTCGCTGGAACATATATCTCCAAATGAACACTGCTAAAACAATATCACCCCATAATAGGGCCATGTGAAAATTAATGAAAAGCACACGATTAAGAGATCCATGATCAAATTACCAAATCTATTTGGATTCCAACAAAACATGATCTTCATAACCCCACGATAAAACAAAGAACATACAACTACTTCAAATCACTAAAAACTAAAAATACAATAATTTAAAGACATTAAATGTTCAACTACAAATATGGAACTCAAAAACCGAATCGAGGGTTCACACCCCCGACAACACCTAAACGCACGAGAGCTTCACATCAAGGCATGTGGCTGGGGATCTGACTGATGAATCATATCCTACATCATAGTCAGGAATTATAATACTACAGTCACAGTGTCTTATTCATTAGACGGTTCATATAGAACATCTCTAGATGTCCCAAACATCAGCAACAATGGCACATCTTTGAGGGGATGTGACATGACGGCTTCATGTGTCCAAACCAGCCACAGTAGTGGCACACTGCTGAATGGTTCGATGAACTAGAATCCAGAACAACTACATAGGTCTATTGAGAAATAGGTCCATTCATCACATCTTTCTCTCAAGATAGGGAACCTTCATGGAAAATTGGGTAAGATGGATTTCCAACCATTGGTGATTGGAGACCAACTCAGCTAAAAAGGCCTCATCCAACATATTTTCAATATGATGGTCCCTAGAAGGGAGGTCCCAATCCATGATCTCTTGACAAAGACCGCTGATTAATAGGGAAGTATTTATCAATTCCTATAATTCTACTTATGAATAAAATGACACAAGCTCCTTGAAATGGTCAATATATTCCTTCTCCGGCAGTTATCTTAGTTTAATATGCATGAGCTCTTCCCTTTTATTCGTCTTCAATTATTTATGTATAAATCATCAGACGATGATGGATTTAAATTCATACAATGTCATCCCAACTTCCATTTATGGTGTGGTGATCAACTCCCATTTTTATAAATTCACACCATCAAATAATCCCAGGACAGCTCAATCTATAACAAACATGAGTTCCCAAAATCATAAAAGCACACTAGACCTCTTCAAACTACATAACTACCTTTAATGGACCTCGATCAATGATTAATATACACATTGTTAGGGAATGACAAAAAATTGGACATGAATTATCAGAAAACTTGGGGACTTTTCTATGAATCATTTTCTAAACATCATATAAACCATTAAGCCAAAACCAATATCAAACTGAAGCAACATCAATGAAATTGAATTCATCCAAAAAATAACCATATCAAAAAAAAAATTACAACAAAACACAAAATTAACTTTTCAATTTTAGATTTCAAATCTGCCTTCTTTCAATGACACTTTCCAAATACCAAACCTACTTTTCAAAACAATATCAATTTTCCAAAAATCATTTCCTTCTTTAATTTTCAAAACACGCTTACCTCAATCCAAACCAAAACAAAACCCAATGTACAAAAAAACATAGGGATAAAGAACTAGAAGTTATTCTTAACATGGAAACATGGTATAGAGCCATTTTACAAGCCTAATTAAATGTCAAAAATAATCTCAATCGTGCAATCAGACTCCACGTGGGTCACTACACCATGTGAGGTCATGAAGTAACATCGTCTTGCCGCTTTTTTCATCCCTAAAACCAAAAAATTCAAAAGTAGGAAAGAAATAAATTCCCAGAATACCCCATGTGACTCGAGGTTTGGAACGGGCATGGTTTCATGATGTCCATATTCTACCTTCCTCTCGAGTCCTAACATTCGTAATCTCCATCTACAGTACACCCCAAATAACATGATCCTTCGCTGATACCATTTGGTCATGAACCAACTTGAGTTAACCTAGAACCTATCACCTTATCCCGTCTACGACATGGAATGATGGCTATTCCCAATCCCCAAATGCTAGAAACTAGTATCAGGCATCACATTTTAATCATTTGGAATGATTTGTCTAATGAGTACAAATTTTATAAATACTAGAAAAAATAGAACATCCCAAAATAAATTAACGACATGAAAAGAAAATGACGATCAACAACATGACTAAACTGTCAATGTCTAAAACACCATGTAACCCCATGGGTTACTCTCCAGTACTGAACCAAACGTCTCTCAAAGCGATCTAGACCAGAAATGGAGCATACAGGTGAATCTAAAAACATGTAAAACTTATAGGAATGTGTATTAAAACTCAGTAGGCAGGGCTGACTAATCTAATCCAAATGCACATTCTTTAAATAAATAAATCACTGATTTAATATTTGGAATACTATCTATAAATTTTTAATTTTGTAACGTTTAATTTTTTATAGTAAATAATTCACAATCATAATCCATTTCCCTCTTGTTTATAATATGGTATAAGAGGGGGATAGAAAAGAAGACCAAAAGTGAATCATTCATTTTTTCATACAAGTTTCCAAGGAATGAGTGATTTATTATTTAAAATACTTTTCTTGGAAGATATTTAGCTTCCACATATTTAATTTTTTACAAGATGAATACAAAACATCGAATAGTGGGTATCACTACAAAGAGTGTGGGAAACGATAATCACAATACTAGTGTCAATGGAACATAAGAAATCCTAGGAACTCAAATAAAAATCAAGATGTACTAATACATGTGACTCATCCTAAATTCATTCCTACTCTCGATGATGTCATAACGCCCTAACGCCTGATCATCTACCCACCTGGCCTCGTCGAGTATCTCAATCCCCTAAGAATTATTATAAAACACCTCTCTACTATGGGAAACCAGCAAGTTTGTGATCTAAACTAGTGTAACAATTTTTCTCAGTAAAACAATTCACTATTCTAGGTTCCCATTTATTGTTCTCAATAGAGTGTGCCATACATTTTAAATAACAATCCACCTATATATAACCGAACATACCACACAACTCAACACCACCCCCAACAACCTCAATTGTAGTCTTTTCCTTAATATAATAATTATACATGGATGGTACCATAATGAGGACTCTCTCATGTCTTGATCAAATGATTGGGCCAGAGACCTAACCCAAGAAGGGTTTTCCCCACATAAAAATTCAAAAATTCCAACTGGGCCTTTACCTTTGCAACACTATATCATTTATCATATTATTTTTAAAACTATATGTAGAGAAAAACAAACATCATTTTATATAAACCTAGCCAAACGGGCCTCAAAAATCATTTAACGCTAAAAATTATCCAAAATAAGCAACACACACCATTTCACTGAAAACCAGATGCACTTTGAAACCCATTTAAGAAACTCAATTCACCATATTAAATCAAAAGTGCATTTTCAAGGGCCAAAGGGGAATTTCATCAAACACTTAGTAAGAACATTTAATAAACACAACTTCATGATATTCAAATAGAAAGTTTCTTACATTATTTCTCAATAAGATACTATTATTTAATCTATAATTACTAACAAGAATATACTAACAGTGTGAAAAAACAAGATATCAATCATTATTTAATTTAATGGCTAATAAATCTGGAAAACTACATGGATTTCATGGAATAAGGATGAAACACACCCTAAAACATGCATCTATGTTCAACACACTTGGAAATAAGGCTGAAATATAATCCCAACCCAAAACCGACCCGAATCATTGTTTTCACCTCAACTGCACCTTTGCAGTTCAAGAACAAACTAAAATCATGGGAATAAAAATCAATGGCTCAACACCGAACTCCAAATCATGAACCTTATCAGCTGGAAATCTACCAAAAAGGGATAAATAAATAATTATAGTAGGACGCACCAATGACAAATGGTGTTGGAGGCGGGCCAAGTGAGAAAATATGGAATTTCAGACATCGAGGATGGATGTTCGGCCTTGGAATGACAACTTGGAGCTGTGGGGTGACGGAATGGTCACCTATACGGGGGGGGGGGGGGGTTGGGAAGGGTGTGCAGCCAGACTGAGGGCACACGATGGGTAGGAAGTTGTGTGGTGGGGGTAGGCCGGCACTAGGTAGCCTAGAACGAGTCGATGTGTGGTCAGGTGCGGGGGGGGGGGGTAGGGATGAAGAAGGTGAGGCGGAAGGTCGAATCGTAGCACCACTAGAAAGGAATATTGGTGGATCGAGCGTGGGAGAAACAGGGAGCTGCTATGACCTATGGGTGGAGGCCGGCTGGGTGGCTGGGGATCAGATCATGATAGGGGTGTGGGGTATGATGGATCCAGTGCAAGGATGTGGCGTAGGGTGGCGGGTCTCACTGTAGGCCGTGAAGGTGATGGGCTTGGAGGGTGTCTGGCGCAGGAGTCAGAGGTCGGGTGTGTAGAGGGGTCCAGAGGCGACGAGACTGCTACTGGGGTGTGTCATGGGAGAGGGTGGAAAGGTTAGGGAGGTGGGGCGTTGGTGGGTGGCCAGGTTGTTTGGGCACATGGTCCGCACAGTGGGAGAGCATTGCGGTTAGGAAGAGAGGGAAAGGAGTGGGGGCACCGGCTACTGGTAGATTACATATTCATAATTTTTATTTCATTTTATGTTATAATAATAATAATAACAATAACAACAATATTATTATTAAAATCATATATTTATTATTATTATTAATAATTTTATAAAATTTGGTTTAATTTAATATAACCATCTTTATTTTTTTATTATTTTATTTTTTATTTAGGATATAAATTTATTAATTTATTATTTCAATCTTCTCCTGAACCATGCTACATAGTAGAAATCAGTTTCAAAGTCAACTTGTGTGCTTGAAACGCAGTTCTATAAGTTGCGCATGAGTGGCACGCCATACCTCTAACACACCCGAGCGTTTGTGTGAGCACCGTGCAGTTACTCCTAACTGCACGGGATGCCCGTGTAATGTTGAAAAAAATGTTTGAAACCCAAAAATAATAATTAATGTAATTAAAAATAAATCAGTCATGTCGTGGTGTGACATTACATAGAGTAGAAAAAATTATTCAAATGTTATACCACTATCAAAGTGCATTAATACATTTAATCATTTCATTATCTGAAAATATATCATAACTCTTGAATCATTTATATGGAGACTTCATAATCACACTACATTCTTCATGATTCCTTAACCATGATTTCCATCATATTACATAATAATTCATTCGTACAAAAAACATGAATCATGTCCTAATAATCAATAATATCAATACTTGACGCTAAAAATAACTCATTCCTTCATAGGTAATTTTTAGTGTCATCATATAAAATTGAAATGACATTAGGTATTTATAAACATATATTTTCACGGTCCTACTGATCCCATTAAGAAAAACTTATTTATAGGAAATTTTCTTTCTTAATTTCCAAACTCTCAACATTTGAAACAATCAATTGACATATCCGATTAAACTTATTTCCCTTTCATGAATTCAACTGAACACTTCTTTTTACATGGACAAGTTATTGTATTAGGACATTTATTAACAAATATATAACATCTTCTCATCCCCTTACAATATTACTCAAGGGGTTTCATTCCAAATATTTGTGAAATATGACGTTAAATATACATAACATTATTATCATTACAGGTTTAACACCAATAGGGATTTTTTTCTCACATATATATTGTGTTAGAAAATTACCATGGTTCATGTTGATAATCATTTCTCTATATAGTTGATCTAGATTAACCATAAGATTTATAATTATATCTCCCTTTTAATATGGTATCTTATTTAGAGAACCACCACATGTTCCTTCACATAAATAGTTACATTGGTGCCTACTTGGTCCAGTTATTTACTAAAACAAAAAATGGATTGTGTGACTATATCAACAAAGTCATCATATAATATTATATTTCGATAATAAACAATAATATGTACATATTAATTTAATCCCAAATTCATTAAATTTATCTAAAATAACTATGACACTTTTAATTTGATAACCACTATTGTTATATATAACATTTCACTTATTTTGAAAAAAAACCTTATCCTCTAAAGTTATCTTAATCGACCAATGATACCAACTATAAGGCCCTAGGCATAAACATTACTATACCATGAGATTTGATAATAATTTCACATTCATTTACATAGAGGATATTTATGATATATAAAAATATATAATTAGGTCATTAATTCAACATGAAAACATAAATATTTCATGTATACACTTCTAATCAATATTTATTTATTCATAAGACAAATAATCTTTAAAGAACAATGCATTCGTATAATACCATGAATTTTTCTTGATCCCAAACATGGCCCTATTATTTTTTATGTCAAATTAATATCATTTTTAAACATGGGATGAGAATAAAAATCTTAGTAAGGGATACACAAAGAAGAAAAACTATTACACTTGGGAAAACATGTAAACCATGAATATTTTATCATAATGTATTACATTTTACATTTATGAAGAATTCAATACCCATCACTGAATATAAGGTAATTACTTACCCTTTTTTTAAAATATTTTTTTAACCCATAGAAAGCAATATATATCATATAATGTTATATTGGGACATAAAAAAATAAATGGTATAACCATGTGGTTTATTTCCACACATATATCTAAATAGAATATCAATACTGCGAACTTCATTACCAAATGAGGTGATGATATAATGTAACCACCCAACCGTTTTTTATCATGAAACCAATTTTCATTCATTTATCAAAAAACCACCCATATTTGGTTAATCATGCAACCACCTTTAAAATTTAAAAGTAAAATTATATAAACATAACTTATAATAGATTTCAATTATGAACATTTCACTCATAAAATTCCATTTGTAATCACATAAAATAATATCAGGATATTGAAATAGTCAATCAAATTTTAAACCAATTCTCCATACCAAAATGCCCAAAAAAAGGAATACATGATTGTAGTTTCTTTTTTAAAAAATATTATGGCCTATAGAGGAATTAAAATAATAAATTTTATTTACATTGGTATATATGTCATTGTTGACACATATGTTAAAAAAAAAATTTTTGTTTCTTAGAAAAATGATTCATATAAAATGATTCTCTTTGGAAACACATTGAATATAATCTAACATCAAATGGTTTATTATATACCATATAAATCAAGTAGTTTTATATTATGAAACTATTCTCTAATGAAATAAGATTGATACGATGTCCATTACAACATTGTAATCAATCGAATGGAATGACCAAAAATTAATAATACTCAAACAAACTATTGATTAACATTAATATAAAGAGAATAATGTTATTATATATCAAATAGAATCATACATATAACACATACAATAATTAAGTAGAAAACAATGTAAATATCAAGAAAATAAAAGTTAGATGAGAAACACCTTCACTTGAACCTTACTCAGCAGATATTATAATTATGTTCCAGAATAATTAAATTTTTAAAATTCATACTTTCATGTGAATTTTTTATTTTTTTTATTCCTTTTATATAACCTATTACAGTGTTATAAAAAATTATATAATTATTTATTTTCATATAAGAAGTTCTATAGATATTCTATCCTTTAGTTGAAAATGAACTAGTTTGATATAAATTGTCCATGTGGTCAAATGTCCATAATCTATAAAATATTAGTAATGATTATTATATAATATATAACAAGTCTATGTGTATTTATAATATCCATAATATTTGGAGATATGAAATTAAATGCACAATTAATTGAGACGACAGGTTGTACAAACAGTTCAATGATATATTCAATTGGTTGCTATATTAAAAAGAATAATAATTAAATGATATAAATAAATGTTATAATAGAAATTTTATATTAATTTCATGTATGCATTTCTTTTTAAATAAACCAATAATTTATATATTCAAGGTATAGGGGGAAAAATTCGTATTTCTATGAGGGGCAGTTTTCCACACATCCTCGAACGATATTATCCAATTTACACAACGTGGAATGTCTAAGGTTATGTTACATATAATAATTAAAGAATAATTGAGAAAATAAAAATATAATATATATATTATTTAAATAAATTTATTGTTATAATAGAAACTGTGAGAGGTTTTAGGAGAATATTTTACAATCATCGTTTCATGAGTCATTAGTTTGGGGTACACATAAATTATATGTTTGTTACCAATCAAATGCAGGTGTGTGTATAAGTATTATTTTAAAACCATATCAAAAAAATATCATTTTATATTTATGATATTGGTGTTGTTATGTAATCAAAATTTTATAAGAGTTTAAGTTGTGGAGAATGGAAATGGAATGAAAAGGTGTGAGAGAAGGTGTCACCTCTTAATCGAGTAGCTTCATTTAATTTATACCAAAAGGCTTCATTGGGAGGATTCCTAGACTAAGGGAGGCAACTAGGTTGTGTGTAGGGATTTTAATAATTAGTTTGGGGAGGAATTGGTGGAACCAAAGGGTTATTGAATTCTGGGTATTAGAGAATAGATGGTCACTATATATAGGAGTGGGAAAGGGCACCATTGGAAACTATTAAATAATTAAATTAATATGAATTAATTTTTAAACCAAATGGGTCCAATAAGAGATATATAAAATATATAATTAGAATATTTCTAAATAAACTCATCCAGTATTACATAGACATGTATTTTTTGTAAATTTAATCCTTGTGTGTTTATTACCCTTAAATATCCTCTTTCAATTATCATTGAAGAAAGGAAATTTTAATTAACAAGTGGCATTGAAATTTTAATTATATATGGTCAATTTCTATTAATTATGCACATATGGATATTTTCTACTGTATAATCGGAACATTTTTATTTTAAATGATTTTTTTTAT
The DNA here is from genome assembly GCA_963277665.1 of Viscum album. Taxonomy (NCBI): domain Eukaryota; kingdom Viridiplantae; phylum Streptophyta; class Magnoliopsida; order Santalales; family Viscaceae; genus Viscum; species Viscum album. The sequence goes on along the minus strand of OY728146.1, from coordinate 1,211,302,963 downwards.
TTATAAATATCCTAATAAATTTATATACTTATAAAACATCAATTAGGTAAATTTTTGAACTATTGGTTTTGTTGAATTTAAATAAAATAAAATCAGAGATATAACATTGATCCAAATCATTTAATAGTCTTATATCATGTCATATTCACATTTAAAATCATGGATGGCATAAAATATAATATGAAATATTTATTTTAATATTTATTGTATCATTTATTTTATAATTCTATTAATAATGTAATTATTGTATCATTGTTGTGTCAATATTTATGGAACTTATATAACATATAATACTCTAAATAAATTCAAATAATGTATATATTTACATTTGATTTATGGAAAATGCATAAGTTATTTATTTTATTATTATTATCAATACATGAAATTTTCTATACATATAAGAGATAAGCGGGTGACATAATTTCATTTTCTTTTTTTAATAAAAATTATATAACTTTCATTGGAAATTTTATATTAATAAAAAAATTTATCCATAGGTGTAATTGTTTGAATTTAATTCCACAAATTGGATTTTGTTAGAGGAAATGGAAGTTTCCTTATCCTTATAATATTGTTTGTTACACTAATTTACCAGATTGAACATTAACTGTGGTAAATAAAAATTTCAAAACTTACTATTCATAATGTCCAAAAATAAGATAGACCAATAAAAAATTTGAAATTATGAATGAAACTATTGATTCAATTTTTACAAATTAGAAAAACACATGTAATATTAATTATTTTAATATTAATTCCATTCATCGAAACAAGAAAACTTGTTTTTTTAGGTAAAAAAATCAAAATATTAGCATTAGTTTATATAAAATTTCAATGTGATATTAAATCCAATGACCAATATTATAATAAATGATAATATCTTAATCCAATTAAACTTTAAAACAAATTGAAAATGTAAAATTAACTACATATATATATTATATAAAAATTCAGTATTGAATTAAAATGGAATATATTACACTATTCACCAAAATATTATTATTTTGAACAAATAAAAAAATCAATGAATTTAAATTTTGAGGAACTATATCCCAAGAATGATTTTATTTCAACAATTAAAACATATAACATTTTCAAAAACTATATTTATGAATATATTTACATCAAAGGGAAGAAAAATATATATTTGATTTAATTCTAAAATGTCCATTCATTATCATTTTAATCCATTCAAGTTTACTGGATGTAACAAAATCATGTGTAAAAACAATATTGTCAGTTTTTTCAAGACCTCCAATAAAGTTATTAGGCATTAACTGCCATTGAGATTAATAATATTAATAATTTATTTTTTTGGTGTAACTCCGTCTTGTCGAAAATGTATGATTTTGGATAATACAGCTGTTGTTTGTTGAGTACGCTATCAGACATGGAATCCCCCTTAATGTAAAATTAATATTTTGTTTATAAATATTAACTGATATGAAGAGGTATTACAATATTTACCTTTGATGTAGCATTATACACCTAGAAACCCCCATTAAATTTTCTCTTTCTCAGCCAACACAATTTTTAGAGTGAAAATAATCAACAAACATTTCTTAAAAGAGTTTTTTCAGCCCCCCTAATTAAACATCCATATTCCACGTAAATTTTATAGGTGTATAAATGGATGTTGAAAATTTATTAATACAATAATTATTCATGAAAAACTATACCTAGTATTTTTACGTTCATTTTTATCATTTCTAGTTACTACATGAGAAAGTATGAATACTAGTTTTTATTTGATATTGTGTAATGTCCAATACCTTCCCATGGATCATTTTATAGATAAAACTATAAATTTTAATTAATGTGATATGCATACACAATTATAATGTTTGGAAATAATTCATATAATTTATTTTTTTGATATTTATATATAGGACATAATATCCATAGGATCATATGTATATACTTTCATAATTTATTTATAATTTTCTCTTTATACATAAATATAAATGTGAAATAATATGGTCATTAATTAATAAGGATAAATGGAAATATTATAGTTCATTCAACATAACTTTATAATTTATGATGATTCACATTTTGTGGAACTGAAATAAATTTTATTTATTCTCTTTATATGGTTATGTTGAAAAATACAACAATTGAACCAAACAAATTACCAAAACATATTTTTCTAAATTGAATGGGAATTAATGATAGTGTTTCCAGATATATACCTTTATGTAATTGAATAATGTCAGAATATCATATTGGTTTTTATTAATTCTCTCAGTCTAAACTGCTTTCAAAGGATCATATATGGTCCTAATAATAAAGTATGTATCATAAGCACGTGGAATAATTCTGGAACACAATGGGGGAAAAATTTGATTCTTTTCCAACAGAATAGAATTTTATAATCCATAAAACCATACTACAACTTAACGTTTATCATGAAAACATGCTCCAGAAAAAAAACATATCTGATAGTCAATATGTGTTCTAAATTCATATGGTGGTCAATTAAAATCGATATAGTAATAATCTATTTTTATTTTTTATGTAGTCAAACAATATAATCCATGGGGGTTCATTCTATTCCAATTATAGTCTGGGTAATGGTTATAAATATCCATAGAATTTTTTGATTTAATACAAACATGTAAATATAGAGAGAGCATTGATATAACTTATGAAATATATATGTTTATATTATCCTAGGAAAAACTATATTAGATCAATAATAATAGTTATAAATCCATGAATAATTGGTAATTGTGAATAATAAAAATCCTCTAACATATCCATATTCAAATATGGTATGGTTGGAACATATACAATGTTCATGAAACATATCATTCGATCATAATCAATGTATAACTTAGGAACATTTATCACCGCCTTTGGGAGCACAATATATTATTTCTATTCCTATTTAATCATTGATTGGATACATGGATAAAAAATAAATTTGGAAATATAATACTTAACCCAGTCACTTATGATTTTCAGATCCATTATTTTGATTATAGAAATAATGGATATTTTTTCTATATAACTGGATAATCATTAATGATACTTTCAATAAAATCTACTTATCTCCTTGTTAAAATATATAGGGTGGTAATTAACTGATTAATTATTATCATTAAACATCTCAACAATTTTTTTTAGTTCATGTCCAACTCATTTTGATAGACTATATACATTAACCACTTATTTTTTTATATATATATAACCCATTTTTTCAATGATTATTTTTTTCCTACATATCATTAATATGTATATTAATATAGATAACACTAAATTATGAGTTCAATAATTTTTATTATCAAACATCTATATTTGTGATGAATAAGATATCACTATATAATTATACATGAAAATTCAAATCAATAACTTCATTTATGTATCACTATAAATTATAAATTTTGCTATAATACAATGTAATTTAAACAAAGGATCACCAAATAACTTTATCATTAGTACCTTGAAATTTAACTCAAACTAATCAGTGAAACGTCACATGGATCCATTATTTGTTATATTAGTATTTTGATTGAAAATTTGTGGCAAATTTGCCATAAAAAATATTTAATATGTTTTCAAACCAAAATATATAAGGATCTCAGTCACATTTTTGGGGTTGGATTAATGTTCTATTACATCCATATTTGATGGATCCACCCATGAACATGTTCCAAAGATGATATACTAAAAAAATGAAAAATAATTATTCCAAAATTAAATATTTATTAATTTTTATTATATCTTATCCTCAAGTAGGTTTTTAAATAAAATCCTTGAGTGATCATCATCCTCTTCGAGGATCATGGGATAAATAATAATATCATCAATAAAGTCTACCATGAACATATCAAGGGAATCACAAAAGACTATATTCATAATATCCATGATGTTAGTTGGGTATTTAGTAAGTCCAAATGGAATAACCATTATTTTACTATTTCAATTCATTTTATTATATTTTAAATCAGTATATAATCTATATTAATAATAAATTATTGACTTCAAGAATAGAGGTCAATCATGTAAATATATTGAACTATGAACATCTGATAAAAAAGACCCCAAAAATTAAAACATGATACAAATTATTGATTGTGATATTGTTCAGCTTCATGATGTAAATTGACATTCACATTGAACTATATTTCTTCTTATAAATGAAAATGTTCACCCCAAGTGACACACATTCCTGAATAAAACACATTTTGAGATTCTCTTGGATTTTTATTTTAAATTATGGATACTCAATCAAGGATATTTGATAAGGATTCATTGAAATTTATGTAGTAAAATGTATGAGTTATATTAAAAACGTAACTTCATGGTTTGATGGATGATTATGGAACGCTTACAAAAACACATTGAAAGATAACCTTACAATAATAATATCATACTTTTTAAGATTCTCCCAAACAGTTTGAGATAAAAAAACGTTTTTGAAACAGAATCAAGACCCCTACATTGGATTTGACCTTTATTAAAAGATTATAACTATACTCATAGTTATATTTTATCATAGGCTAGTTTATAATATCATTTTTTATTCACTTACTTAGTAATGGATTGGGATTTTCATAGATAAAGCGAATCCACACAACAGATAAAATAATATTCAAAGATATGGATACTAATAATTTTTTATAATGGAAATTCCATTAAACATATATTTAACAAGAATCATAGTCTTGAGACGTGGTCATCATTTCATTACATTTTTTATGAACTATTTCAGTATCTAATCATTGGGGATCATAATTTAAATTTATTGCTAACATAATGGTATAAGGGAATTTATATAACTATGGTCAAATAATTTATATCAATATTTTAGAATATAAATCACCACCCTGAATTCAGATTTCTATATATATTTCCATTCTATTACCAAAAGTTTTATAGTCATCATCATGCCCCATTAATCAGATTGATTATTTTGAAAAATCCATCAACAGATGATTATATCAAGAAACCTTCATTTCAAAATATTGCAATATAGATTTATCCTAGTTTATTCATGGACATTATATACTAAAATTATTCATTACAGGTTTTAAATACATTTTTAATTTCCCAAACACGTCCCCCTAGAGTTTAAAAAATTGTATATAGTAATGATCAATGTCATGGACCACGTAGAGATCGAGTCCATGCCCAATGAATCACTTTTAGTTTTATTACCACTATGTAAATCTTTTCAAGATACAAATCCATATATACTATCCAAGAATTTGATAAATTGAATGGAAACCACTCAATCATTAATTTACCAAAAATGGGATATTTTACAATATATACAATTATCCTTATGTTACTTACTACAATTTTTCATCTTTCTTTACAATGATTTATTAAACCATTTCCTGATACTATAAATTAAAACAAAGGCATTTCATTTAAAGATATCACATATTTTTAGATGAATTGTCATTACATAAAAAATCTATCCATGTAAAGACCATATAGGTCTTATTCACTTGGAACCGTGGAAATGTAAACAACTTTTTCATTCATAAACAAAATCAACTGTAAAGTCCTGTAAATTGCAAGGAAATTTTTTCCTTAATTTTATTTTAAATTTAACAAGAAATCAGTTTCTGGGGGCACATGATTCCGAGGCCTGGTGTGCCCGGAATCATTTTTCGAAGTTTGGCTGGGGTACGTTGAGTGAACGAACGAGCAGGTTTTTCTAACTTTTGAACCGGTGCTCGGAATCGAATTCTGAGGGTACCGATGGAATCGCAGCCCCGGTATTTTCTTAGAAACACCTTTTTGGGGTTGTGTTTGCTCAGGTGTGGTTTTTAGTTTTTGGGGTTATGTTAAGAAAATAAAATAAAGTGATGTGACAACTTTATTTTATTTCTCTTAATGCCACATAAAATCCACTTAAACCATGTTAAGAGGATAGGGTGGAACCCAAAATATCCTACCCACCTGGTCAGATATTTGTGAGGTGGGGCCCGCATAAGCCCCACTGTTTCTTTTCCCTAAGTAACTCACCCGCAAAAACCCCTTTTAAATGAAAGTCAACCTGAGTGTTTTCTAAAATTATTAACACCCATATTAATTTGACAGTTATGACGTTACCATTAATTCACCGAATTAATGGTTTGTTTCTTAACTTGTATTCAAACTGTTCCCCTAATAATAATATAAGACCAAAACCTTTTTTTGGTTGACGGGTTTCTTGTTGAGAGGATTCGGAGAAACTCTATCTTCATCGTCCTTCGTGAAGAACGCGAAGAACGTGAAGAACGCAAGCCTTCGACGAAAGGCGATGAAGAATGCTGAACCCTTGGAGATCGACGATGTGACGCTGTGTTCCACGACGCCAAAAATTCTCCTCCCGTGACGTTCTTCTGCGACAATCTTTCTTCCGCGACAATCTTCGATCAACTGCTTGAGGTATGTGATTACATGTCATTTTATTTCTTCCTTTGTGGATTTTATCCTCAGCATGGGTTTAAATGGTGCTATTAAATCCGTGTGTTTTTATTAACCTCGGAGATTGTCGATGCGACGCCGTGTACCGCGACAACGTGATGCCCCCTTCCGCGACGCGGCGATCCTATTCTTCCGCGACGGTCAATTCCGCGAAGAAATCATTTTCGACGACAACGATTAGGTAGGGGTTGATTCTTTTAAATATTTGTGATTTATACCCACGGTGTTGATTAAATAATTGTTGCGAGACTTTTAAAACGGCTAACGCGGTGGGTTCGGACTAACGAACAAGTTCGAACCCACCGCCCCTTTCATTCTTGATGTGCATAATGGCGGACATCGACAAAGAAGGCCGTACGGGTGACGTGTGGTCCTCGCAGTGAAGGACGGACCCCGGGAGTACCTTTGGCGAAGACGACGTAAATTTCCGACCACCAAAACTCGTCCGGTGGTCCGCGGAGCAAACCGCCAGCGTGCCACGCCGGCACGGCGGCGAAGGCGGAGGAAGGCGGCGGCGCCCGGCATGCAGCCGTGGAGACCCGCCGCGGATTCAGCCGCTGCGGCGGGCCGGCCATCCCGTGACCGCGCGGGACCGGCAGAGGAGCACGAGACGCAGCCGACTGCCACGTCCACTGGGAAGGGCGGCCCCATGCGAGGCCGCAGCTTCCTCACGCGGGCGCACCGCGCCCCCGCCCGAGGTGCGGTCGTAATAGCAGATTCGACCCGCTGGCCAACCGACCAACCGGGTCTCGCCCAGGCCGGGCCGGGCCGGGTCGGGCCGGCCATGCTGGGTCGCACCCCATAGGGTCGGACCTGGACCCGGGTCGGGCCGACCCATGAGGGGTTGGGTTGGGTCGGTACGAGCCCAGACCCCCTGTTTTCGGAACTTTTTTGTCTTTTGCCCGTATCATGATCTACGGGCCTCCGATCGACGCACTGTCAGCGGAGATGCAATCCCTGGATCGAGACGGTCGTTTCGTTATATCGCACTCAAGGTTTCTAAATACTTTGGGTTTGGCCGGGTTGGTTCGTACATGAAACCAACCGGGCCGTTGGAGCGGAAATGCTCATATCTTGAGCTCCGGACGTCCGATTGACGTACCGTCGACTTTGATGGATTCCTCTAAGTGAGAAGGATCTTTTGGCTTACTCCGACTGAGGTTTGGACACAGGTGGAGTATGGTCGGATTGGTTTTTCCTTAAAAACCAACCAGGCCCATGGGACGAAAAAACCAATAACTCTCAGACCAGGCGTCCGATTGACACGCCGTCTGCGACGTTGAGTTACTGTTGACGATACCGAACTTTTGGATACACCATCTCTGGACTATGTATCAGTTGATGTAACAGCCTCTCGACTCATGGAGCGGACCCTCCCGAACGAGCTTGATTGTGCGGGAACCTTAGAGCTGGCTGCGACGACGATGACGACGACTGTTCAGAGATCCTCAGTGGATTAGATGGATAAGACTACAACACTCAGCGATCCTACGTGGATCATTACTACCAATCCTATGTGGGTCCGATCCTGTGTGAGCCAGCTCTCTGCGGTTCTATGTGATCCAGCGCCTACAGATCCTGTGTGGGTATGATCCTGTGTGGGTCTTTGCGAGGGTTAGTTACCTATCAATCTTGTATGGGTCAAACCCTTACTGGGTCATTGAGGGGGTTAGTTACCTATCAATCCTGTGTGGGTCAGACCCTTCCTGGGTCATTGTGGGGGTTAGTACCTATCGATCCTATTTGGTTCCGACGGCTTAGATGAATCAGTGGATATATCTGATCATCTTTATCGTCATACGAAAATGTATACCTATGTGAGCTGAATCCTGTATTATGTTCCTATGTGGATTGTGTTGTGCTATCTTGTGTGGATTTACTTTTTGCTTTTCTGTGTGTACTGGGTTGTACTTGGGCTCGGATGTTGGAGCCGAACGAGAATTGATGACTTAGGTATATGTATGGGCATATACCTAAGCAGTGTCGGATGTTACTTCGTGATAGTATATTTCCTTTGTGGATTATCTTTTGTGAATTCTATGATACCTTCAGGGGTATTGAGGTCCCTACTGAGTAGTTTATACTCACCCCTGCACGGGATATGCCCGCACTACATTGTTTTGGTTACAGATGAAGGACATCGCTGATCGTGGTTGAGGTTTGCGGAGCAGGACGGTACCTGGAGGTGGACCACTGGGCGGGACGTACTCAGAATGGACGGTTGGACCCGAGGAGATGTGGTGGCTATCTGTACTCACCCTTTAGGTGGTACTTCTACTGGATGGCTCGATGTTGTGGCTTTACTTTTCAGTTGTTGTTTTCCCTTTCGAGTTGTACTTTACTTTCAGTTTGGGTTTGTATTCTTGCCCACTTGATTTTCCACACTTAATGTTGTACTCAGTTTTTACTTAGTGTTTACTTCTACTGGTTGCTTACTCTGGGGTGATTGTTTACTTTACAAAGGAAATGCCTTCCCAATTTACCAGGAATTACGCCTTGGTGCTAGTCGCCAGCCCCTGGCCTATGGAAGGCGGGCTTGGGGTAGTCACGACAAGGGCCCCGATGACGGGTCGTGACAAATTGGTATCAAAGGAGTTCGGTTCTACCATATACTCTGATCATTATTTTATGTGAAGAAATAGTGTTAAGCGTATCGGGTGTGGTTATCAGTCCACAGAGTCTAGTGTTGGTGCGGCGGTCGTCGTATCCATACACCAAGACCCTAAATTCTGATTTCCGACTTAATGCACAAAAACATTGATTGCATGTGTGATTCATGTTTTTTTGGTGATTACTATATGTCAGCTCACCAAGTATACTATTCTGACCATGGCGCACCTGTTTCTTTTCAGGATGGCCCCACGATGGCAGCCAGCTAGGGTTCCGAGATTTGAGCGTGACGACAGCCCGCCGAGCGACGAGGCCACGATGCAGGGCCCTTTGACATTTGACGCACCGGCGGTACTACTACCCGCCGAGCCACAGATGCTACCAGCTCCAACCGTTGATGATGCACGACGCCTTTTTGCACTTCACTAGTTCCAATGCCAGTGACTGCCTAGGTTCCGCGGGGAGACAGACCCCCAGGCAGCTGAGGACTGGCTTGAGGCAGTGGTATGAGTTTTCCAGTTAGTGAGGACACCATCAGACCTCATGGTGATCCTCGTAGCGAGCCTACTGCACGCGGCAGTGGGCCGATGGTGGAGCATGATGCTCCAGGTGCACAATGAGGCATCTCTCCTTTGAATGGACTTGAGAGCCTCTTCCGCTCGCAGTTCGTCCCAGCCACCCTTCGTGCAATGCGCATCTAGGAGCTTCTTCATCTACGACAGTGCAGCTTGACGGTCGCTCAGTACTCGGCGATATTTACCGATCTCTCACGCTACTCGACCGACATGTTATGAGACCCATTCTTCCGGGCCCAGGCCTTTGATCAAGGGTTGAGGCATGAGATCAGGGCATCGCTAATCTCCCTCAGCATTCCGACTCAGGAAAGAGTACTGAAGCGAGCTATTTTGATCGAGAGATTCCTTGATGAGCCTTCTTCAGTAGCGAGACCTACTGCGGGGCGGCACGTTGCAGCATCTTCTGGAGCAGGCAGCCAACGGTTGACACATGGGTTCAGGCAGACCAGACCATCAGACAAACAACCTCAGGACACTAGCTCAGCTGTGTGGGGCACACAACGTGAGGCCAGTCTTTTGAGAGGCAGGCAGTTCTACGCATGCGGCGGGCAGGGCCACATGGCTCGTTACTGCCCGACCCACCGTGCCAAGGAGTAGCATACGGTTGAGGGGCCACCCAGGCAGAGGCAGAGGGTCGACAGTGGCGGTCCGCAGGGAGCAGGCGGATGAGGCAGAGGAGCTGGCCGAGTAGCAGGTGGTGGGTGACACTTTGAGACTCTACCCCCACCAGGAGGTCCACCCCAACCACAGGGATCTGGCGGGAATAGACAGGCATAGCTCCAGGCAGTGGAGGCCTACGACCACAGCGCGCCCGAGACGATTCGAGGTATTATCTGTGTCTACTCCACCCTTGTTGTAGTTCTTATAGACATAGGATTGAGTCACTCTTTCATAGCCGCAGCCCTTGTTCGGAGCTCGGAGATTCTGACAGAGCCGTTGGCTCGATCCTTACGGCTAGAGACTTCTACGGGAGTAGACTCAACGATTACGCGCTGGTGTCGGCAGAGTGAGCTTACTCTAGGAGGCGAGAGCTTCGACTAGGATCTTCTTGTAGCGGCGTCGATGCCTTACGACGTCATCTTGGGCATTGATTGGTTATCTACATTCCATGCTCATATCAACTATATTAGGCGCAAGGTGCGATGTGTACGCACCGACGGGAGCAGGTTCAACATCACCGACAAGAAGGGAGCCTTCGCAGCACACGATGGACTTCCGCAAAGGAGAGAATAGACCATCACTCATCAGTTGGATAGCCTCATCCTTGGACTAGTTGATGTGCGGAGTCCTAGTTTTCCTGTAGTGGTGGATCAGTATGCGAACGTCTTTACCGACGACGTCCCAGGGCTACCTCCTCACATATAGGTAGACTTTTATATTGATCTGTACCCCGTGACAACCCCGATATCCACTCTATCATAACGAATGGCTCTCATCGAGCTTCGAGAGCTACGGGTACAGTTGGAGGAACTGCAGGGCAAGGGATTCATCTGACCCAATGTTTCACCCTGGGCATCCCCGATTTTTTTCGCCAAGAAGGCGGACGGGAGCATGATACATTGTGTCGATTATCGTCTCCTGAACCAGGTGACAGTGAGGAACAAGTGTCTGCTACCGAGGATTGATGACCTCTTTGATCAGCTCAAGAGAGCTTGGTGGTTTTCGAAGAGAGAACTCAGGTCAGGCTATCATCAGCTCAGAGTTCGGGATGAGGACGTGCAGAAAACGGCCTTCAGATGTCGGTATGGTCACTATGTGTTCTTGGTTATGCCCTTTAGTGTAACCAATTCTCCAGTGGTGTTCATGGGACTCATGAATAGGATCTCTCAGCCATACCTCGATCGATTTGTCATAGTCTTCATCGACGACATTTTGATATACTCGACCACTAAGGTGGAGCATGCCTACCACTTGCATGTTGTACTAGACACACTCAAAGAACACCAACTTTATGACAAGATCTAGAAGTGTCAGTTCTGGTTACGTGAGGTCCACTTCTTGGGGCACGTCATCTCTGAGGTGGGAGTTGCAGTGGATCCTGCGATGATCGAGGCAGTGCTAGCTTAAGAGCCACCCAGGAGCGTGACAGAGGTACGAAGTTTCATGGGACTAGTTGGATACTATCATAGATTTGTGCCAGAAATCTCCAGAGTTGCGGAACCACTATCATCTCTAACAAAGAAGGGGAAACCATTTGTGTGGTCAGACATATGTCAGTAGAGCTTCAAGGATCTGAGATAGAGATTGACCAGCGCACCTATCTTGAGGTTTCCGGAGGAGGGGATAGGGTACATAGTTTACTGTGATGCATCAGGGACCGGACTCGGATGTGTCATGATGTAGGAGCAGGCAGTGATCGCATATGGATCACGTCAGTTGAAGACTCATGAGATGAAATATGCCACCCATGACTTGGAGTTAGCAGTAGTGGCCTTCGCTCTGATGACATGGTGACACTATCTGATGGGAGAGCGCTTTACAGTATTTTCTGACCATTAGAGTCTCAGGTACATCTTCTCTAATAAGGACCTGAACCTGAGACAGCGGTGGTGGCTCATGTTCCTCCAGGACTATGACTTTGATATAGTCTATACTCCTGGGAAGGGGAACGTGGTAGCCGATGCTCTCAGCAGGAGGACGGGAATTTAGCTACTTGATGAGGCGATGAAGAAGCTAACCGCTTTGTGGATATCTTTAGTTGATAGAGATTGGGCAGCCTTACTTCAGTCTCTCACGGTCACCCCTCCACTACTGCAGTGGGTCAGAGAGGCACAGTGTGGGGACGCTGACGGTGAGAGCCGACGTGCTCCGATATCCTCAGGACAGGCACCTGATGGTTTCTCCTTTGGAGGAGAGCACAAGGTCCTTTTCAAAGGACATACCTTGGTACCAGTTGTATTAAGGGAGGAGGTGCTGAGAGAGTTTTACACTTCTCCTTTGGCAGTACATCCTGGAGTGGTGAAGACGTACCGGGACCTCAGATGACAACACTGGTGGCCAGGCATGAAGAAGGCTGCGGTAGAGTTCGTCTCTCGATGCCTAATCTGCTAGCAGGTGATGGCCAAGCATCAGGTACCAGCAAGCCTGGTGCAGCCCTTGGATGTCCCGGAGTGGAAGTGGGACGGGATATCTTTGGACTTCGTGACAGGGCTTCCACGCACTTCCAGAGGTCACGAATCCATCTGGGTGATTGTCGACTGACTCACCAAGTCGGATCACTTCTTTCCCATCTGAGAGAAGGGCTCGGTACAGAGATTCGGACGTCACTAAGTTCAAGATATTATACGGATTCATGGTGTACCATCATCTATCGTCTCCGATCGAGATGCTCGCTTTACTTCCCGGCTTTGGAAGGGGTTATAGGAGGCGTTCGGGACGCAGCTACGTCTGAGCACTGCCTTTCACCCTCAGATGGATAGTCAGACGGAGAGGACCATTCAGACTCTCGAGGACATTCTCCGCGCATGTGTCCTCGACTTTGGTCATAGCTGGGATGACCACCTACCCTTGGTGGAGATCGCGTACAACAACAGCTACCACTCCACAATTGGGATGGCACCATAAGAGGCGTTGTACGACCAACCTTGCAGATCTTCTTTTTGCTGGACAGACCCTGGGGAGTCAGCACTCGTGCGACCGTGCGGGACCAGCGAAGAAGCACGGGATGTAGTCGAATTCCATGTCCACTGGAAAGGGAGGCCCCACGTGAGGTCGCCACTTCCTCACGCGGGGGCAGCCCGCCCCCACCCGCGGCTCGGCCATAACAGCCGAGGCGACCCGCTGGCCAACCATCCAGCCTGGTCTTGCCTAGGCCGGGCCGGGCTAGGTCATGCCGGCTGGGCCGGGTCGCGCAGGCCAGGTCGGACCCGGGTCGGGCCAACCCAAGAGGGGTTGGGTCGGGTCGGTCTGGGCCCAGACCCCCCGTTTTCGGACCTTTTTGGTCTTTTGCTCGTATCTTGAGTTACGGGGCTCCGATCGACATGCCGTCAGCGGAGATGCTATCCTTGGATCGAGATGGTCGTTTTGGTATATCTCACTAAAGTTTTCAGAATACTTTTTGTTCGGTCAGATTGGTTCATACACGAAACCAACCGGGCCCTCGGAGCGGAAATGCTCATATCTTGAGCTCTGGACGTCCGATTGACATACCATCGACTTTGATGGATTCCTATAAGTGACATGGATCTTTTGGATTAATCTTCCTGAGTTTTGGACGTAGGTGGAGTACGGTCGTATTGGTTTTTCCTTAAAACCAACTAGGGCCCTAGGACGAAAAAGCCAATAACTCTCAGACCAGGCGTCCGATTGATGCGCTGTCTGCGACGTCGAGTTCCTGTTGATGATACAGAATATTTGGATACATCACCTCTGGACTATGTGTTAGTTGATGTATCAGCCTCTCGACTCGTTGAGTGGAACCTCCCGAACGAGCTTGTTGTGTGCGGGAACCCTAAAGCTGGCTGCGATGACGACAACGACTATTCAGAGATCCTCAGTGGATTCGACGGCAACGACTACAACACTCAGCGATCCTACGTGGATCAGTGCTACCGATCATGTGTGGGTCCGATCCTGTGTGGGTCAACGCTCAGTGGTTCTGTGTGATCCAGCACCTACAGATCCTGTGTGGGTCCGATCCTGTGTGAGTCTTTGCGGGGGTTAGTTACCTATCGATCCTGTGTGGGTCAGACCCTTCCTGGGTCATTGCGGAGGTTAGTTACCTATCAATCCTGTGTGGGTCAAACCCTTCCTGGGTAATTGTGGGGGTTAATACCTATCGATCCTTTGTGGGTCTGACGGCTTAGATGAATCAATGGATATATCTGATCATCTTTATCGTCATACGAAGAAGTATACCTGTGTGAGCTGAATCTTGTATACTTTCCTATGTGGATTGTGTTGTGCTATCCTGTGTGGATTTATGTTTTTCCTTCCTGTGTGGACTGGGTTGTAATTGGGCTCGGATGTTGGAGCCGAACTGGAATTGATGACTTAGGTATATGTATGGGCATATACCTAAGCAGTGTCGGATGTTACTTCGTAATTGTATCATTCCTTTGTGGATTATCCTTTTTGGATTCTTGAAGACCTTTAGGGGTCTTGGGGTCCCTACTGAGTAGTTTATACTCACCCAGGCATGGGATATGCCCGCACTACGTTGTGTTGGTTACAGATGACGGACATCGTTGATCGTGGTTGTGGTTTGCAGAGCAGGACGGTACCTGGAGGTTTACCACTGGGCAGGATGTACTCGGAGTGGACGGTTGGACCCGAGGAGATGTGGAGGCTATCTATACTCACCCTTCATGTGGGACTTCCAGTGGACAGCTCGACGCTGTGGCTTTACATTTTAGTTGTTGTTTTCCCTTTCGAGTTGTACTTTACATTCAGTTTGGGTTTGTATTCTGGCCCACATACTTTTCCGCCCTTACTTT
The DNA here is from genome assembly GCA_963277665.1 of Viscum album. Lineage (NCBI taxonomy): Eukaryota > Viridiplantae > Streptophyta > Magnoliopsida > Santalales > Viscaceae > Viscum > Viscum album. Next base: position 1,211,287,917 of record OY728146.1, on the reverse strand, counting down.
TGTACTCAGTTTTTACTTAGTGATTACTTATACTGCTTCCTTACTCTGTGGTGTTTGTTTACTTTACAAAGGATATGCCTTCCCTTTTTACCAGGAATTACGCCTTGGTCTAGTCACCAACCCCTGGCCTATGGAAGGCGGGATTGGGGTAGTCATGGCAAGAGCCCCGAGGACGGGTCGTGACAAATTGGTATCAAAGGAGTTTGGTTATACTGCATACTCTGGTCATTATTTTATGTGAAGCAATAGTGTTAAGCGTATTGGGTGTGGTTATCAGTCCATAGAGTCCAGTGTTGGTTTTTCTGCCGACGTATCCATACACCGGGACCCTGACTTCTGATTTCTGACTTAATGCACGAAAACATTGATTGCATCTGTGATTCAAGTTTTCTTCGTGATTAATATATGTCAGCTCACCATGCATACTGTTCTGACCGTGGAACACCTGTTTCTTTTCAGAATGGCCCCACGATGGCAGACAGCTAGGGTTCCGAGAGTTGAGTGTGACGACAGCCCGCCGAGCGACGAGGCCTCAGTGTAGGGCCCTCTGACAGTTGAGGCACCGGCGATACCGCTACCCGTCGAGCCACCGAGGCTACCTGCCCCAACCGCTGACGATGCACGACGCCTTTGTGCACTGCACGAGTTCCAGTTCCATTGACCGCCCAGGTTTCGTGGGGAGACGGACCCCTAGGCAACTGAGGACTGGCTTGAGGTAGTGGTACGAGTTTTCCGGTTAGTGAGGACAGCAGCAGACCTCATGGAGATCCTCGTAGCGAGCCTACTGCACGCGGTAGTGGGCCGATGGTGGAGCTTGATGCTCTAGGTGCACGATGAGGCATCTCTCCTCTAGACGGACTTGAGATCCTCTTCCGCTTGGAGTTCATCCCATCCACCCTTCATGCGGTGTGCATCCAGGAGGTTCTTCATCTACGACAAGGCAACTTAACGGTCTCCCAGTACTCGGTGAGATTTACCGATCTCTCACGCTACTCAAACGACATGGTACGGGACCCATTATTCCAGGCCCATACCTTTGATTAGGGGTTGATGCATGAGATCAGGGCATCGCTGATCTCCCTCAGCATTCCAACTCAGGCAGGAGTAATGGAGCGAGCCCTTTTGATCAAGAGCTTCCTTTCTGAGCCTTCATTAGTAGCGATACCTACAGCGGGGCGGCACGTAGCAGAGTCTTCTGCAGCAGGAAACCAACGAATGACTCATGGGTCCAGGCAGACTATACCCTCAGGCAGACAACCTCAGGACAATGGCTCTGTTGTGCTTTTCACACAGCGTGGGGCCAGTCTTTCGAGAGGCAGAAAGTGCTACGCATGCGGCGGGCAGGGCCACATGGCTCGTTATGGCCCAACCCACCGTGCCAAGGAGAAGAAGACGGTTGAGGGGCCACCCAGGCAGATGCAGAGGGTCGACTGTTGTGGTCCGCAGGGAGCAGGCAGACAAGGCAGAGGAGCTGGCCAAGAAGCAGGTGGTGGGGGACACTTTGAGACTCTACCACCACCACAACTAGGAGGTCCACCCTGACCACAGGGATCTAGCGGGAAGAGACAGGCACAGCTCCAAGCAGCGGAGGCCTACGACTATGGTGCGCCCGAGATGATTCGAGAAACAATCTGTGTCTATTCCACCTTTGTTGTTGTTCTTATAGACATAGGAGAGAGTCACTCTTTCATAGCCACTGCCCTTTTTCAGAGATCAGAGATTCTGACAGAGCCGTTGGCTCGATCCTTACGGCTAGATACTTCTACGGGAGTTGACTCAACGATTAAGAACTGGTGCCGGCAGTGTGAGCTTACTCTAGGAGGTGAAAGATTCGGCTGGGTTCTTCTTGTAGAGGTGTCGAGGCCTTACGACGTCATCTTGGGAATGGATTGGTTATCTACAGTCCATGCTTAGATCGACTATATTAGGCGCAAGGTGCGATGTGTACGCACCGACGGGAGCAGGTTCACCTACACCGGCGAGAAGGGAGCCTTCACAGCACATGATGGACTTCCGCAGAGGAGAGGATATCCCATCACTCATCAGTTGGCTAGCCTTATCCATGGAATAGTTGACGTGCAGAGTCCTAGTTTTCCTACAGTGGTGGATCAGTATGCGGACGTCTTTCCTGACAACGTCCCAGGGATACCACCGCGTAGAGAGGTAGACTTTTATATTGATCTGTACCCTGGGACAACCCCGATATCCACTCTAGAATTTTAGATGGCTCCTATCGAGCTTCGAGAGCTACGGGTACAGTTGGTGGACTTGTAGGGCAAGGGATTCATCTGACCCAGTGCTTCACCCTGTGCTTCCCCGATTTTGTTCGCCAAGAAGGCAGACAGGAGCTTGTGACTTTGTTTCGATTATCGTTACCTGAACCAGGTGACAGTGGGGAAAAAGTATCCGCTAATGAGGATTAATGACCTCTTCAATCAGATCAAGGGATCACGGTGGTTCTCGAAGATAGACCTCAGGTCAGGCTATCATCAGCTCAGAGTTCGGGATGAGGACATGCAGAGGATGGCCTTCAGATGTCGGTATGGTCACTATGAGTTCTTGGTTATTCCATTTGGTGTAACCAATGCTACAGTGATGTTCATGGGCCTCATGAACAGGATCTTTCAGCCATACCTCGATCGATTTGTCATTGTCTTCATCGATGACATTTTGATATAATCGACCACTAAGGAGGAGCACGCCTACCACTTGTGTGTTATACTAGACACACTTAGAGAACCCTAGCTTTATGACAAGCTCTCGAAGTTTCAGTTCTGGTTACATGAGGTCCACTTCATGGGGCATGTCATCTCTAAGGCGGGAGTTGCAGTGGATCCTGCGAAGATCGATGCATTGCTAGCTTGGGAGCCACCCAGGAGCATGACAGAGGTGCAAAGTTTCTTGGGACTAGGTGGATACTATCAGAGATTTGTGCTATACTTCTCTAGAGTTGATGCACCACTCTCAGATCTTACAAAGAAGGGGAAACCTTTTGTGTGGTCAGATAGATGTCAGCAGAGCTTCCAAGAGCTCAGACAGAGATTGAACAGCGCACTTATCTTGAGGTTTTCGAAGGAGGGGATATGGTACATAGTTTATTGTGATGCATCAGGGACCAGAATCAGATGTGTCCTGATGTAGGAGCAGGCAGTGATCACCTATGGATCAGGTCAGTTGAGGCTGCAGGAGAAGAACTACGCCACCCATGACCTAGAGTTAGCAGCAGTGGTCTTCGCTCGGAAGACATGGCGACACTATCTGATGGGCGAGCTCTTTATAGACTTTTCTGGCCATCATATTGTTAGGTAAATCTTTTCTCAGAAGGACCTAAACCTGAGACAGTGGCAGTGGCTCATGTTCCTCTAGGGCTATGAATATGATATAGTCTATACTCCTGGGAAGGGGAACGTGGTAGCTGATGCTCTCAGCAGGAGGATGGGAATTCAGCTACTTGAGGAGGCGACAAAGCAGCTAGCCGATTTGCGGATATCCTTCGTGGATAGAGATGGGGAAGCCTTCCTTCTGTCTCTCACAGTCACCCCTCCACTACTGCAGCAGGTCAGAGAGGCACAGTGTGGGGACGCTGACTGTGAGACCCGGCATGCACAGATATCCTCAGGAAAAGAACCTGATGGTTTCTCCTTTTGAGCAGAGCATGACGTCATTTTAAGAGGACTTACCTAGGTACCAGTTTCTTTACGGGAGGAGGTGCTGAGAGTGTTTCACACTTCTCCTTTGGCAGTACATCCTGGAGAGGCGAAGATGTACCAGGACCTCAGACAACAGCACTGGTGGCCAGGCCTGAAGAAGGTTGTGGCAGAGTTCATTTCTCGATTCCTAACCTGCCAGCAAGTGAAGGATGAGAATCAGGTACCAGCTGGCCTGGTGCATCCCTTGTAGGTCCTGGAGTGTAAGTGGGACAGGATATCTATGGACTTCATGATTGGGCTTCCACGAAATTCCAGAGGTCACGACTCCATCTGGGTGATTGTCGACCAACTCACCATGTCGGCTCACTTCTTTCCCATCAGAGAGTAGGGCTCGGTATAGATCTTGGGACGTCTCTATGTTCAAGGGATTGTACGGATTCATGGTGTTCTATCATCTATCATCTCTGATCGAGAAGCTCGCTTTACTTCCCGGCTTTGGAAGGGGTTGCAGGAGGCGTTCGGGACGCAGCTATGTCTGAGCACTGCCTTCACCCTAAGATGGATGGTCAGACGGAGAGGACCATTCATACTCTCGAGGACATGCTCCGCGCATGTGTCCTCGACTTTGTAGTAGATTGGAGGACCACCTACCCTTGGTGGAGTTCGCTTACAACAACAGCTACCACTCCACCATCGGTATGGCACCATACAAGGCATTGTACGACCGACCTTGCAAATCTCCTTTCTACTGAACAGACCATGGGGAGTCAGCACTCGTGGGACCGAAGATGGTCCAGGCCACGACAGAGAAGGTCCAGGTCATCCCGGAGAAGATGAGGACAACTCAGAGCCTGCAGAAGTCTTATTCTGATAGGAGGCGGAGGCCAATAGAGTTCGAGGATGGCGACCACGTCTTCTTGCGGGTCTCACCTCGACGTGGTTTACGAATATTTTGCCGAGGCGGAAAGTTGTATCTGTGCTTCATCGGACCCTTCCATGTCATCAGTAGGATTGGAGAGGTGGATTATCGCCTGTCTCTACCACCTCAATTGCACCGGGTGCACGACGTCTTCCACGTATCTCAGCTGAGGAGATACGTGCACGACCCGACGCATATTATTGACCATGGGGAGCTGGACGTTGATGATGGGGAGACTTTTTCGGATATCCCAGTGGATATCAAGGATCGATAGGAACGGGTCCTATGTGGATGATCGATCCCTCTAGTGCGCATCAGATGGCGGCAAGGGAACCTCCAGGAGAGCATTTGGGAGCGGGAGGCTCAGATGCGTGCTCAGTACCCACATTTGTTTCCCTAGATTATCATGTATCTTTACGGGGACGTAAATCCCAAAGGTGGGAGTGATGTAAAGACCCGTAAAATTCAAGGCAATTTTTATCTTAATTTTCTTTGGATTTTTACAAGAATGCAGTTTCTAACGACACCTGATTCCGAGGCCCGGTGTGCCCGGAATCATTTTTCAAAGTTTGGCTCTGGTACGTTCATTGAAAGAATGAGCGGGTTTTTCTAACTTTTGAAACGGCGCTCAGAATCGAATTTCGAGGGTACCGATGGAAGCGCAGTGCCGATATTTGCATAGAAATGCCTTTTCCAGAGTTTTGTTTTCTTTGGTGTGGTTTTTAGTTTATGGGGTTAAGTTAAGAAAATATAATAAAGTGATGTGACAACTGTATTTTATTTCTCTTAAAGCCACTTAAAAGCCACTTAAACTAAGTTAAGCGGATATGGTGGAACCCAAAATATCCTACCCACCTGGTAAGATATTTGTGAGGTGGGGACCGCACGATCCCCACCGGTTCATTCCCCATAAGTAACACACCCGCGAAAACCCCTTATAAATGAAATTCAACCTGAGCGTTTTCTTAAATTCTTAACGCCCCTATTAATCAGACAGTTAAGACGTTACCATTAATTCACCGAATTAATGGTTCATTTCTTAAATTGTTTTCAAACTGGTGGCATAATAATAAAATAATACTAACACCCTTTTTTGTTGACGGGTTTCTTGTTGAGAGGATTTGGAAAAACTCTATCTTCATCCTCCTTCACGAAGAACTCGAAGTACGCGAAGAACGCGAAGGACTCTGGCCTTCGATGAAAAGAAAAAAAGAACGCCAAAACCTCGGAGATCGACGACGCGACGCCATGTACCGCGATGCCGACAATTATCCTCCTACAACGTTCTTCTGCGACAATCCTTCTTCAGCGACAATCTTCAATCAACCACTTGAGGTAGGGGATTACAGATCTTTTTATTTTTTTACTTTGTTGATTTTATCCTCAACATGGGTTTAAATGGTGCTATTAAATCCGTGTGTTTTATTTAACCTTCAGAGATTGTCGACGTGACGCCGTGTACCATGACGACGCGACGCCCCCTTCCGTGACGTAGCGATCCTCTTCTTCCGCGATGGTCATTTCTGCAAAGAACTCCCGTTCGACAACAACGATGAGGTATGGGTTGATTCTTTTAAATCATTGTGATTTATACCCGTGGAGTTGATTAAATAATTGTTGCGAGACTTTTAAAACCACTAACGTGGTGGGTGCGGACTAACGAACGAGTCTGAACCACCACCCCTTTCGTTCTTGATGTGCGAAATGGCGGACGTCGACACAGCAGGCCGCACGGGCGAAGAGGGGTCCTCGCAGTGATGGATGGACCCCAGGAGGACCTTTGGAGAAGAATACATAATTGTTCGACCACCGGAACTCATCCAGTGGTCCGCGGAACAAACCACCCGCGCGCCACACCGGCACGACGGTGTCGGCGATGGAAGGCTACGACACAGAGCATGCTGCCGTGGAGACCCGCCGCGGCATTAAGCGACCACGCGGGTCCGGCGAAGGAGCACTAGACGCGGCCGGCTGCCACATCCGATGGAAAGGGCGGCCCCACGTGGGGCCGCGACTTCCTCACGCGGGGTCAGCGCGGCCCCCGCCCGCGACACGGCCGTAACAACCGAGACGACCCGCGGGCCAACCGGCCAGCCGGGTCGCGCCGGCCGGGCCGGGTTGCGCCCAAACTGGTCGGACCCTGGTTGGGTCATCCCGGTTCGGGCCGACCCAGGGGAGTTGGGCCGGGTCGGTCTGTGCCCAGACCCCCCGTTTTCAGACCTTTTCGGTATTTTGCCAGTATCATGAGCTACGAGCCTTCGATCGACGCACTGTCAGTGGCGATGCGATCCTTGGATTGAGACTGTCGTTTCGGTATATCGCATTCACGATTTCAGAATACTTTGGGTTCGGGCGGATTGGTTCATACACGAAACGAACCGGGCCCTCTGAGCGGAAACACTCATATCTTGAGCTCCGGACGTCCGATTGATGTACCGTCGACTTTGATGGATTCCTATAAGTGAGACAGATCTTTTGGATTACTCTGCCTGAGGTTTTGACGCAGGTGGAGTATGGTCGGATTGGTTTTGCCTTAAAAACCAACCGGGCCCTAGGATGAAAAAGCCAATTACTCTCAGACCAGGCATCCAATTGACGAGCCTTCTGCGACATCGAGTTCCTGTTGATGATACCTAACATTTGGATACATCAACTCTGGAATATGTGTTATTATATGTATCAGCCTCTCGACTCGTGGAGGGGACCCTCCCGAATGAGCTTGCTATGTGCGGGAACCCTAGAGCTGGCTGCGACGACGACGACGATCACTGTTTAGAGATCCTCAGTGGATTCGACTGCAACGACTACAGCACTCAGCGATCCTACGTTGATCAGTGGTACTGATCATGTGTGGGTCCGATCCTGTGTGGGTCAGCGCTCAGCGGTTCTGTGTGAGCCAACGCCTACAGATCCTGTGTGGGTCCGATCCTGTGTGGGTATTTACGGGGGTTAGTTATCTATCGATCCTGTGTGGGTCAGACCCTTCCTGGGTCATTGAGGGGGTTAGTTACCTATCAATCCTGTGTGGTTCAGACCCTTCATGGGTCATTGCGAGGGATAGTACCTATAGATCCTTTATGAGTCTCACAACTTAGATGAATCAGTGGATATATCTGATCATCTTTGTCGTCATACGAAGAAGTATACCGATGTGACCTGAATCATGTATTACTGTCCTATGTGGATTGTGTTGTGCTATCCTATGTGGATTTATGTTTTTCATTCCTGTGTGGATTGGGTTGTACTTGGTCTCGGATGTTGGAGCCGAACGATAATTGATGATAGGTATATGTATGGGCATATACCTAAGCAGTGTCGGATGTTACTTCATGATTGTATCTTTCCTTTGCGGATTATCTTTTGTGGATTATGTGAGACCTTCGGGGGTCTCTGGGTCCCTACTGAGTAGCTTGTACTCATCCCTGCACGGGCTATCCCCGCACTACGTTGTGTTGGTTGCTGATGACGGACAACGCTGATCGTGGTTGAGGCTTGTAGTACAGGATGGTACTTGTAGGTGGACCACTAGGAGGGACGTACTCGGAGTGGACGGTTGGACCCGAGGAGATGTGGAGGCTATCTGTACTCACCCTTCAGGTGGGACTTCCAGTGGACGGATCGACACTGTGACTTTACTTTTCAGTTGTTGTTTTCCCTTTCGAGTTGTACTTTACTTTCAGTTTGGTTTTGTATTCTGGCCCACTTATGTTTTCGAACTTACTGTTGTACTCAGTTTTTACTTAGTGTTTACTTTTACTGCTTTCTTACTCTGTGGTGTTTATTTACTTTACAAAGGCAATGTCTTCCCTTTTTACCAGGAATTACGCTGTGGTGCTAGTCGCCAGCCCCTGGCCTATGGAAGGTGGGCTTGGGGTAGTCACGGCACGGGCCCCGAGGACGGGTCCTGACATCAACTCTAACTATGTTCATAATAATAAACACCATACATTGAAATATCATACATAATACAATTATTTATATTCTAGGGAATGGGAACATATAAAAGGGTAAGATAAAATCCAAAACATGGTTAATAAAATGAGAAATCAATATTACATGAGAATACTGTTATGAGAACATGTGAATAAAATATAAAAAACATAACCTACATATCTTACACCATACCCATGATTCAGGGAATAAATATTGGATATTAAAGAGATATTATCAATAATGGAATCCTAGAATTTTATCAATGAGATAATAAGATTATCATAAGACATGGGTATATTGAATACACATCATCTTGTAAAAACATATGTCAATGTTTCCCAAAAATAGGTTCACAACCTTTTAGGATTAGGAATACAACATTTGTACCAGCATCAGTATTGACATAGAAACCAATGCACCCTATTTCCACACAGGGTAAACTCTTAAATACACTATTATTTTCATATTGGTATTATCTCTCATGTACTCTTTTATTAAGGGCATGTAAAAACCTCGCGTGTAATATTTGAGATGAGAGAACAATAATCTTTAAAAAATTTATTATAGGGAGATCTAGGACCCTCACATCACATATTTAACATATGACATATGAAATCTACAATATCACTTGAAATTAATTTTACCATATTCCATGAAAATAATGTTGTTATATAAACAAATAATCATACCAAAACCTATGGAATGGAAATAGGTGTCATAAAAATTTCATCAATTTATCATAGAATAACCCATGGAAAAAGAAACACTTTACATAAACATTTTTACAACATAAATATACACCATCCAATGAATTGATAAGTATTTTATGATTGAATAATTTCTCTATTATGTCATACATATCCTTAAATTATGTAATCTTACATATAAAATAACTTTGAATGATTACTCTGAAAATTTTATGAGAAAAATATCCTTTTAATTTTTAAATAAAAAAACTATAATATAAAATAATACTACATTTCATAGAAAATATTTGTAATTAAATTATATTAGAAAAAATATATTTTAATATATAAATCATTGTGTGATCATGACGATTGGAAATAAAAAACATATCATACTTTTTAAAACAATGATTCATAATAAGTTTTTAGAAAAATAACATAAGATATATTTTCAGGAAAAATATAATATTGCTTTCAAGTAATTATTTATAAGTCAAACATGGTTTAAAATGAATTTAAACATTCAATTATTAATAATTAAAACATTATATAGAAACATTTTTTAGAGATCATGGACATGAATAAAAATTGATGTTTTGAGGAAAAACTGAAATAAAGTAAATTTTCTCAAAAATTATTCATTTGGTATATTTAGTCCATAAAAAATAAATTTCAAGGAAATTAATTATTATAAAAAAGTAATATGATTAAAATAAAATTTATGATTTTATTGAGAGATGTATTATAATATCTCATCATTGAAACCTAATAATAGATAATCATGATAAATAATGAGATTGTATAATAAATCATGTACCCCTTTGAAAACATTAGTATACTATGCCCTAGAAAATAAAAAAAAATAGGTGGATATTTATATCCAATGATTTTCTATAGATGAATCATAAAATTAAATAAGAATAATTATATAAAAAAATTCCAGTGGTGAATACATAATGTGTCCTATTAAAATTAATGTGTGACAAAAATCAATTACCAATTTGGAAACCTTCAATCATTGGAACCATTATCTTACAATATCAAATGAAAAAAATACATATCATAAAATATATGATATTAATGAATTAACATGTCAAAGGGTAATATATATTCCCCACATAATAAAAAAGTTATTAATACAACAAATGTATCCAAATAATAAAAGAGACACTATAATCTCATCACTCAAGTCTCAAATTTCATCATACACATTTGATCCTCCTATATAATAAATATATTTTAATTATAAATATTATATATATCAATAATAATATAAATTATAAAATAAATTATTAAATTATAAAAATTGATCACCTATTTTTGAACAAATATTTTTTTTAAATTTGTATTAAATAATAAATTCTATATTTACAATGATTGTTTAGGAAAGGTACTTTAGGTCTTATTAAATTGATCATGTTTTGTAACATCCCATCCAGAGTTCCAAAATTAGGATCCACATGACATTTTTTCACATGAACATAGTTGTAAAACCCCATATCCCATAGGACTCAAACTATAAGTGACGATCTAATATATAATGATTGGGGACTACACTATAATTGTCAAAGTAGACCGATAAAGGAAAATAAAAATAATAATAACCAAATGATATAACCATAAACATAAATAATAAAATAAAAAATAAATACTATTATCAAAACATAAACCCATATTGGAATTAACTATCAAAACTAATAACGTAAATATGTCTTTCCCAATATATGTCTAGTGGAAATATGAAAATCTAAAAATAATGAGACTATAAAAAACCCAAGTGGTTCTTGAAGCCATCACCAGTTCCCTCATTTAGGGTCTATCACATCTCATCCATATAGCATATGTCTCTTCCACTTATAAATTTCCTACAAACATGAATTCTATTTGGATATCAATTTTCAAACACGAGTTTAGCATGAGTATACTATGTAGCACACTTCCAATGATGTCTAAAATAATATACAATATATAATTGTTTATATACTTATATATATAATAAAATTATATTTGATAATGAAAAAAATTATCATGTTCAAATATTCTATATTTAATCAAATAAATTCTCGGGTTCATGATTACAAATGATGGATAAATACCTGCACCGGGCTATGTGGTAGTCTTTTCCATATCACACAGGGTGTAAAAATTAATTTTGTCATTGTATTACATTATAAATTTTATTTCAAATTTATATCATAGATACATGGAAACACAATCTAATTCTATTATCATGGGAATATAATGACATGTATAGATCCTCATTTTTATTGGGAACAACTACCTGTATCCAACACCTCGTTTACAAAATGATGAGAAATGAGTATTCAGAGTATTAGTCGATGATTCAAACGCATTTATCAATAACCCACATATGGGTACATAGTGCATCATTCCTTTTAACACACTCTATTATTAGTGAGTCACATATTTCACATGTAGAACATTTATATGATTTAGTCACCGTTATGATTTTTTCTCCTTTATTCACATCATAGTTTAGTTTTTTGGATTATCTAAACAATTTTGTTTCACCTCCCTAATGAGGTGGGATAATAAGAAAAATTATCCATTAAATCATTATTGAATATTTAATAATAAAACATATTAACCTTTAATGGGTATGAAAATTTCCCCCTTAATTCTTATTACTAATTGACGATTAATCACATTTGTCACCAATTTAATAATCATAATTACCTAATTGAATCCCCAAATTTCAGCAAATTTCATTGCCACAGGGAAATACAATTAATATATTAAATTTATAATGTAATTTATTCATGTGGAAATTTTAATTACAAAATTAAATATAGGAAATTCTAATAATTACTATTGGAATGGAATATAATAGCACCTACCTCATGTATTTATTGACATCCACCAAACAAAAATATCTAATATATATTAGAAAAAACTAGAACACAACGACAAAGAAGATCTAAATCCCAAAAAATAAGATCAATATCCATCATATCATATCCATAAATACATATATATTATCCAAATCTAATGTGGATGAAAACATTCCTCATCATGTGTAAAGAGAAATGAAAGAGTGGGGAAACCACACAAAAAGAGTATTAATACTTAAATAGGTGATGATCCTTCAATCAAATATTTTGTTAAATAAGAATAGAGATATGTGATCCTATTATTCCATCCATGAGATACCAAATATAATGCAAAAAATGGTAGGGTAGATATAAAGAAAATATGTGTTTCTATCAGATGGTTCATGATTTTTTTAAACAAAATTGGATAAATTAATCATAAATGAATAATTTCATGGGTAGTGGCATGTGGTTTTCCAATACATGGTCTATAATATTATACATCTCTTTAGTGGTGGAGTAATTACTAGTAATAGGGGTAACAATATAAAAGACCATGTCCCACCCTTAAACATTCCATCGTTTTCAATTTTTATGAATTTTTTACGGGTCAATGGTTTAGGAAAACTGGGTTCCAGTAATGACCTCCCAAAACAACATCAGAAAATATACAAATTCCACCAAAAAATTAAAAAAACGTTTCTCAAAAAATTTATAAGAAAATAAGGACAATAAATAAAAAATGAGCTAAATGCATCTTGAGAAAGGTGTGAGATCATAAAATATATACACATTATAACAAATCATTCTTAATGAATACTCCAAAGAATCTCGATGATTCGGTGGTAAAAATGTAGGGCCACTAGGCCCATATACCTACTTATTTCTCCCATGTTTCCTCTTAAACCCATCCTTGTTTCCACATTACATAAACTATCAGTTTGGTGTATCTCTAAAACTCATTCTCATTATGATCCATAACATGAATCATATTCTCCATAAACAATACATCATTATTATGCTAAATATATACCACATTTATGCCTTGATATTGTTCGGTGTGATATTGTTAGAGTTTTGACATATGGAAACCTCTTGTATATAACAATAAAACTATTGAGAATCCAATCAAAACACCACCATTGGGATTTTTTAACATTCTCAAGAGTCCCCACAAACCTTAGTACCATCCATGAAGATTAAAAATCCTATTGTGAAACAATATTTTTTAAAATTGAAGTAATACGTGGTCAAACTCTATAAAAACATGGATTCATTGGATTCATTCAACAAATGACTTATGTCTAGGATGAGTTTTAGTTATACTTAACCAAATTTTCTAAACCTACTCTGATTTCTCCCTCATGAAAATCAGTTCCCACAACCTTGACTCACTATCCTCCATCTATAAATGTGTTGATATTAATGGATTACCATAATGATCCTCATATGGTTCATTATAAATAGTATACTAATTATTGTAGTTATTGGCGAAATTAATGAAGAACGAATGATTTCTAAATAATTGAAAAATTTAATAACTCACCCTCATAAAATATCCTCTAAAATCATTATAGTAAACTACAAATTTAAATCTATATAGTACAATTATAATATCAATCTATATACATGTAGAATGATTTAATCTTTGATGGCTTCTATATCATGCACCTTATGTATGCCATTACTGAAGTACAATTGGAATGGTGAGTTATATTTGGAAATTATACTCATCCAAACCTCAAGATGTTGTGTTATCTCTTGAATGTATTTGTATCCCCACTAATGAACTGAGAGACTCTATCAAATATGTTTGAAATGTTATATTATCATCCGTCTATTAATAATCACCACAATTTCTTCATTCATTTGAGGAATACTTGGATGAAAAAAATCAAAATCACTTATAATTATATCCCACATCCATCACAAAATTGAAAATGAATTATGTAAACCAATATGATTTTTATTCTAATGTTTCACCTATAGATAGGTGTAGAATCATTTAATGAACCCTTTAATATATATTTTTCATGCTTGGACTGTAATGCCCCCACACCAGTTACCCATATTCGTTAAATTATTAAATAATAATTTAATGATCATTAGGGATGAAATACCCATGTAGAATAAAATAAATGGGTTTCATTTCATATCCAAAATGTTTTAATAACTTCTTTTAAGACATGATATATATGTCACTATAAACCAACAAAAAAAAGCGAGTTTCATGTATGTAAATCCCAGAATTTAAAATTGAAAATTTTGATATATATGTGAATAATCATGTAGAATAAATATCTTTTATTATTCACTTAATAAAATAAAATAATTTTAGAAAAATATAGAGGCTTTTTGAGACGAAAATTCTGCAGCATAAGGACTATGTTACAAGGTTTTATAAAATATTGAAAAGAGAGGGGAAAAGGGTCACCCACAGATAAATGATCCATAGAACATTATAGGGACAGAATATAATTGATAAAAAGACATGGTAATGAAATTTGAAAGGCATATCATATAAAATGAAAAAATTGAAATAAGAAAAAAATATGATTTCCCTTATGAAAATTCAGCAGCCTAACGACTTCACTTAAAACATAAAATATTTGAATTGACGAGATCAAATAGGGTCACTCATCATATGATCATAAAAGATCAGTATGGTAGATATATATATCATATTAAAACATTATAAAAAGGATCATCAAAGACGTGACATGAAAATAGATCTTGAAAACGAGAAGGGTGAAAGAATCCCTTAAAAATTCACCAGCCTAACGGTGCCACTTAAACATTCATACAATTAATTGATGACAGAAAGAGTGGGTATATAATCACATGAATATTAATAGATAGTAGGATGAATATTAAAGAAAATCCTCCCACATAATAACATAGATCATATAAGATATGATTTAAAAGAGATTACTTTGAAAGAAAGAGAGATGTATGATCCCTTACCTTAAAATGTAACTCTTAAAAATCGAATGTTGGGACCTTGAAGGGCTTCAGGGAACCTTGGGAGGACTAATCAGAAGGTAAGGAGACCATAACTTCGTTGAAGAATATTTTGTAATGGAAATGATGAGAGAATGGCTTGGTATTTATAGGGGAAATAAGGGGACAAGACATTATTTGCCATGGGACACCTCATCAGTGGTATTGGAAAAACCATGGGCTTGCCCATGGTATTTTTCCATGGTATTGTCCACATGGGACACCTCATACCTTATATTACTATTCATAATTCGAAAATATATATTACATACTTAATACATAATTTAATGAAGTCATTAAACACCCGTAACATAAAAACTATATTTTCACTATTCACCGAAAATTCAACTTTCTCAGAAAAATCACAAAATTTTTCCATAACCAAATATCTATGCTCTCATTTCCAAAATTATGTCCATTTTATAAAAATAATTTTCTAAATATTTTAAATTTAATTTTTAAATTAATATAGTATTCATTGAAAATTCAATTTTTTCATAAAAATCCCCAAAAATTACTTTAACATAATCTCGATGCTATGACTTCAAAAATAAATTCCATTTTATAAAAATAAATTTCTATATATATTTAATTTAATTTTTAAATAAAAAATAATATTCACCCGAAAATACTAATACTTTACTAATGATTTTTGATATAGTTATTTACCTATTTTATTGAATCACATTATTTAATCAAGGTGCCTATAATATATTAATACTTTCTTTAAGTGAGATTACTAATCCATTTGGTCACATTACAAATCCTAAGTGTAAAAACACTATTCATAATTTACTATTCACTAAATATTAAGTTGATCTTATTATACTCTAAATTTCTTACTTAACACATTTGCAGAAGACTATTTTTTGAAAATCATTACACGTAACTAATTATTTAAGGTTTACCAAAATATTTTAAAATATCCTTTTTTCAAATTTATCAATTATATACATCCTACATTTATCCGGACATTTAAAAATTTACAAACTTCACTATAAGAAGAAAACCCAAGGATTAGACAAATCAGCTACGGTCTCTATAAAAATCCCCTTATAACTCCAGCATAGGACCTAAGTGTAAGGTGTGCTAATGTGAGATAATCCGAGAGTGGCTCGGCCAACATTTCACGAGTAGTAATTTCTAACAGTTTGAACTTCTCACGAAGGTGATTCCATTATATCTTCACATGATAAAGTTCGGCTGGGGATTAGTCCAGAGCAAAGCCCAGTGGTGTTACCTCCTTTCCAAGTTCCATTAGATAGGCTTCGATTGGTCTGATACTACTGGATGAGGCCATCGAATCTTCTATCTATATTAATTAACCAAGATAACTTGTATTTAAAGACAATAATCGAAATGTTTAGTTTCCAATGATCATATTGAACAATGTTCATATAACAGTCAAAACCCGACGATCTCATTTTCATTAAACTCATGTTATCAAATGAAACAGTTTTGTTGAGTATAAAATAATATGACACAAAAAAATTAGGAAACAAGATTTAATCAAAATTTCGGGTTGTTACAATATTCCCACCTTAAGAAATTCTGTCCTCATAATTTAAAAAAAATAGAGCTTGAAATTTTCATTGAAAGTCCAACATCGAAAAAGAGTCAGTAAAATTATTACTTTAAAAGAAAGAAAGGGAAGTACAAAGGTCACCCGAGTTAACCCATACTAGGATTCCATGTAGAAACCATGGACATGGAAGAGAAAACAAAGGATCCAATTCCGAGGGAGAGTGATAGAAAACATGATTAAGAGAAAATTAACCACAATAAGATCCAAAACTTAAGATGTGTTAAAAGGTCTTTGATTACCCAGTTGGAAACGTAATCCCACAATGTTTTTTGTTTTATGTTCGTTTTCATAATTTTGAGGAATTCATTTACTACATAGAATAAAAACATAAGGAAATAAATTAACATCAAGTATAGTTTCATCCCTTAATAAGTTTCCACCAAGACTAATCTTTTCTCCAAACAATGAGAATTCAAAAAGACTCAGTCTCATCAAAAACACACGAATCAACTTCTAGAGAATCACATAATCCACAAAAGAATAACTATAGTTTTCCCTTGTCTTTAGTAATCATATAAATCTAAAAGGATGGTATGAGATCATATAATCACCAAAAAGTACAATCCTATATAAACATAATTATGACTATTAATCTCCAAAATTCAACAAAAGTACCCAAAGCACTAGAAAGACCATTCAGTACACAACAATCCTTAAAATTCTTAAGAATAATCCAAACTATGATTGGAACCCAAAACTCAGAAAGATTTAATAACATATTCTACCCCAAAAAAATCATATCATTTATCTCTAAATAAAATTAACTACTATTAATGTCTCAAAATAAAGTGTAATTAACCTATTCAAATATTCTCTATGCTAGGTTCATCATTTTCCAGAAATAACCCAAATCACCATATGTCCAAAATAAATACATAAAAAAAATTAACCATTCCTCCTTAAATTAAATCTTGTAGTATTTTATTTCCTTAGGAATTTAGTACTCCAAAAGAGAAAACATTTTCCAAAATAAAATTTATAATTTATTCAAAAAATAATTTTCTATACAAAAGACATTCATTTGATAAAACATAAGTTTCAAAAATCAACTTATTCTTGATCCATAAAAATAGTATGTTCTTTAGTCAGTCTGAAGGGAATAACAACAAACTCATAATTCCCATATCTTGATTGGAAGAAATTTTTTGTAATATCATCATTCTTCACCCTAAATTAATGATAACTAGAACGAAGATCAATATTATAGAAGAATTGAGTCCCACGAAATACGTCAACATAATCCTAGACGATGGGAAAATTTACTAAAAGAATAAATCCTTCATGGGAAAATTATTTAATTTTGGAATCTTTTAACTAAAAAGGATTTTAGGTCATAAAACTTCATTTATAGAAAAATTACACTTTTATATAATTCCTTCATAATGATTCATAAAAAGCTTGGGATTAAACCAAGTATATCCCACTGGAGTGTCGTAACCAAGAGTACTGCAAGGCCCGTTGTTGTGTACTAGTTCCCGTTCTAGTCTAGCTCAAAGCGGTGTTTTGAGGTTTTAACCCTATGTACATCTGTTCCAGAGCCACCTCTACCTACTCGTATCCAGACAAGGATGTATATTCTTGATAAACCACTTACTCAATACTCCCCAAAATAGCAAAAAGATTTCCTATATTTAAAAATTTCTATAGGGTTCTTCCTAAATTTTTCAGATCCTAATTTCTATAAATAACTAAACCGACCTCTGATACCAACTATAGCGTCCCGCCTTTTTATGACATAACTTTTCATTACATTTTTCAAAACTGATGATCTTTAAGGTATAGTGTCTTAGAAAACAAGAACATAATACATGAAAACAACATAAAACAATCTTCTTAAAAACTTGAAAGGCTTCTTAATTGTTCAACATAAGTTCATTACAACATCTCATAACCTAGGAGCATACATCAAAGAGAATGGTGAGAAGACTGCCGAGTAAGGGAAACAAGAGAAACATTTTACATGTGAAATTGTGATACATCAATAAGGTCATGATAAATATCATTAAAGCATGGGAAAGAGATCATGAGGCATATAATATTAAAAATAACGTGTTTCATAACTTGAAGATATGGCTATAAAATTTTACATAACCAATCATTTCCATTTCACCAAGGTCTATCCCCAATGTGTCAATAAAAATTACCAAGGTTATTCACCAAGGCGTCGTTAAAAATGGTCATCTCTAGAGATTAAGTCATTACCCAATGCATTGGATTCTATCAAGGTGCAACCATAAATTTTACTTTATAATCATGTCAGACACATATATCATCATCAAACATTTCATAAATAACCCATATTGCATAAAAGAAATTGGATTCATTTCATGATCATAATGTTCTCAAAACTGCTTTTAAGACATGATCTTTATGTCACTTTATACTGACGGAAAAGGAAAGCAGGTTTCATGTAAGTAAATCCTAGAAATTAAAATAGAAAATTTGATATATATGAGAATACCACTATAGAAGAAATATATTTGAGTATTAACTAAATAAAATAAATAAATTTGACAAAAAGAGACAGGCATTTTGAGATGAAATTTCTACAACATAACGGCTATGTTACAGGGTTTCAGAAAATATTGAAAAGAGAGGGGACATGGGTCACCCACTCTTAAATGATCCATAAAATAGTAGAGTGATAGAATATAATGGATATAATAACATGGTAAGGAAATTTGAAAGACATACCATATGAATTTAAAAACATTGAAGGAAGACAAAAATAATATTTCTCTTATGAAAATTTTGCAGCCTAACGACGTCAATTAAAACATCAAAAAAATTAATTGAAGAGATAAAAATGGGTTTCTTATCATATGATAATAAAAGATAAGTATGATAGATATATAGGTCATACCCCAACATAATAAAAAGGAACTTGAAATACTTGACATGAAAATAGATCATGAAAACGAGAAGGGTGAAAGAATCCCTCAAACATTCGGCAGCCTAACGACGCCACTTATACATTTGTAAAATGAATTGATTAGTGAAAGAGAGGGTCTCTCATAAAATTAACATGAAAAGGACAGTAGTATGAATATAAAATTAAATTCTCCAACATAAGAACATTGATCATAAATGATATGACATAAAAGAGAGTATTTGGAAAGAAAAAGATAGGTAGGATCCCATACCTTAAAACGTAACTCTTAAAACTCGAAGGTTGTGACCTTGAGGGACTTGAGGTCACCTTGGAAGGACTCCTTGTGAGGTAAGGAGACCAGAAAATCGTTGAGGAGGATTTTGGAATGGAAATGATAAGAGAATGGCTTGGTATATATAGGTGGTATTAGAAAAACCATGGGATTTCCTAAGGTATTGGCCACTTGGGACACCTCATACCTTATCTTAATATTCATAAGTCAACCATATTTATTACATACATAATACATCATTTAATGATGTCATTAGACACGCGTAACATAAAAACTGTATTTTCACTATTCCCCGAAAATTCAACATTCTAAGAAAAATCCCAAAATTTCACCTTAACCATATATCGATGCTCTCATTTCAAAAATGAACTCCATTTTTTTATAATATTTTTCTTAATATTTTTAATTTAATTTTTAAATAAATACACTATTCACCAAAAATTCATTTATTTAGAAAAAACCCCAAAAATTACATTAACATAATATCAATGCTCTATGTTCATAAATAATGTCAATTTTATAAAAATAATTTTCTAAATATTATTAATTTAATTTTTAAATAAAAACACTATTCACTTGAAAAAACTAATACTTGAGTAATAATTTTTGAAACTATTATTTACCAATTTAATTGAATCACATTACTTAATCAAGGTTTCTATAATATATTGATACTTTCTTTAAGTTAGATTACTAATTCATTTGGGTATATTACTAATCCTATGTGTAAAATCACTATTCATAAATTACTATTTATAAAAAATTATGTTGATCATATTAGACTCTAAATTTCTTATTGAACACATTTGCAAAAGACCATTTTTGGAAAATCATTACACATCATTAATTATATAAGGTTTACAAAAATATTTTAAAATATCATTTTTTACAAAATTTTTCAATAATATACATCTTATATTTATTCGGGCATTTAAAAATTTACAAACTTCACCATAAGAAGAAATCACAATTTTATTTATCTAAAAGGATTACACAAAGAAGTTACGGTCTCCTTACATAGCCCCTTATAACCCCAACATAGGACCTATGTGTAAGGTGTGCTAAGGTGAGAGAACCCTATGAATGACTGTGACTTGAAGACTAATGACTTTTGTCCTGGTGGGAAGGACCTCTCTATGACTTGGCAGGCCCACGGTGCAAAGCACCACCTAGTGAATTTGCAGGACCACGGTACGCGATTAGTATTAGTACCTCAATTGGACATAAATAGTGTGAATCACATATCTCTGACATTCCAGGACAACCGTATGAGATGGAGGAGGAGTACCTAAGTCGTCCAAAGATAGTAGGATGAACCACTTCCTGATTTGGCAATCCCACTGTACTCGCTAGAGGAGGAGTTCTCCAGGAGCTGAGGTGTTCACTGATGTGACATATGATGCAATTACTACTACCTTAATATATACCTGGTCTGATTCGTCATGTGTTTCGTGATTTAGCTTGATGAATTGTTGTCTTTAATTTCCATTTTTGTGTCCTTACTAAGTACTGTGTTACACACCCCAGCACGGGATTCTGCCGCATGTGTGGTGTCTGGTGCAGTCAACTAATGTTTCGATAGAGGTGCTCATGGAGACGGGACTGGCGGATGCTATGATGGTGGACATGGTGTCCCTGGACTAGGTGGGGTCAAGTGATATTGGGTGAAAAAGACATACTACTTCGGCATCCAGTAGCCTCACTACTCTCTTGATCATGTGGGGTTTTCATTGTATGTAAATCATATTTCCCTTTTGTGATATGATCATTTCAATTATTATTGGTTGGTATTCTGGCCCACATAAATTCAGATTTTATTGCACAAAACATTGTTTTAGTGGTTTTATTTTCCCCACTTTTAGTGTGTTGGGATGTGGTTGAGTGTGTGTGTGTGTGCGTACATGTATTCAAGAAAATGCCTCTCACTTATAGGTTGATTCCTTCGACACTAGTCTATATCCCCTGGGTATTGGGAGTCATGCTTGGGTTTATCCTCACACGGGCTCTCAGGGATGGGTCATGACATGGGGGTTGTATTTAGAAGATATATCTTTAACAACGTTGTTAATTTCAAATGATTAAAGTATTTCGAGAGAACGGGAGTGAAGTTGTGTTGCATACAAAGGGTAGAGAGGTGTGTTTACTAATATAATATTTAGTAGTTCATTATTTTGGTAATATCTATCTATAGTGTTGATAATTGTTAATATATAACGTAAATGGACATGTGGGTTCAAAATAATGACTTCATACATTATCCTTTCTTAAATAAATTATTTATTTTTCTTATAGTGAAAAATGTATTATTTTATGTACTACACTATTCAATAAAAATTATCTAATTTTAGAAAAAAACCCAAACAATATATTACATGTAGACTCTAATAATTAAATAAATTATATGGGAATAACATTATTAAAATTATTATTATTATTTTACTTCAAATCCTTATTTATTTGAAAAATAAAAATTCAAAATGTTGTGATAGATTTTCAGACCCTTTACAATATTTCGGCTGAAATCAGAAAATTATATTATCCTTTTGATAAAACATAATATTAATTTATAAACATATTTTATTAAAATCACTATCATTTAAATAATTAAATATGTTATAAAATTTCAAACAAAAAATTTAGGTGTTATCATATAACCAAATAATTATTTTATCTTCTGAATTTCATATATTTTCTTGTATTGTTATATAAAAAAGTCAAATTTTTATAATATAATAGGAGAAAACATTGTTTTAAAATTCCTTTGTGAGGATACTATTTCTTATAGTTATGATACCATTAAAAATGATAATATTACTATTAAAATATTTTTAGAACATTTACAATATCAAAAAAAATTATTCCAATTTTTTTAATTTTTAATAGTCATATACATATCTTATATTCTATATATAGCACATATTTATCCGTTCATAATTCACTTCTATTTTATCATAAAATTATACATATTTTCATTTTCAGTATCTATATTTAATTTATAATATTCTACAACATTTTTATATTGTTTGTTATTAATTTACATATTCTATGTGATAGATAATATATATATTTGAAATATTAGTGATCTCAATTTAAATTATTTATCCCATTACAATTTTTTTAATTCTTATGTAATTATTTTCAAAATTTAATTTTACAGGAAATATAATTTTTGTGGTTCTATCATGTGGTGTTTGTTCTTTATATGATAACAAATTACATATTATAAAAAATTTATAATCCTTTGAGAAATTCAATTCGTAACATTATGGGTCCTTACACACCCTTTTTTCAATCATACTTAGGTCCATATCTAGGTATGTGTAAACCTACTGTGTCAGTTTACACTGACCATATCTATGTACACTACTCGTGTACATGCCTTTTACATTGGATGGTACATGCTGAGATTCCAGCATAGGTGTCAAACAACATTAAATCCATGTAAATGGTCATTATATATTATTCTCAATCTAAAGACATTTTTAATGGTGGGGGTAAATATGGAATTTTATTTTTCTAACATCACTCCCCATAGATTATAATTTCATATAAATTCAATATATTTACACATTGTATATCCAATTATCATGACATACTATTTTTTTATAAATTATAATCCATAAATCTCATTATAAAATTTTCTAAGCCGGTGTCGTTGTTGATGTATATTTTGTCACCCATTTAATAAAGAATCACTATGTGTTATACATTTGGTCATAACCACTATATTCAGATTCAGAAAACACTATTTTCTATACCAATGATAAATTGCTATTACTTCCACCATGACCTGTCACATCTCAGGTCACAATATGGATTCCCTAAAAATGACATATTACACTAATGAGTAATTTAAAAATAATATGGTTTCATGTTATAAGCAGTCATCATCCAAAACAAATTATGATCAGTTGTAAAACAATGGTTAAAGGAAATAATACATTAATGTGAGCATGACTCAAAGTATATTTTCCATTTTTAAATTAAAAAAACGAAACTGGAGAATTGAAGGACAATCAAATTAATCAAAAAAATTATAATTTCTATAATTATAGGAAAAATAAATATTCAATTGGTAAATTGTGACATCCAGTCTTGGGATACACTAAATGGTTCCTTGATCTGGTTGTCCATATACCCACAAGGCCGCCTCCCCAATGAACAATGGGTTATGAATAAATGTAAGGGTCTTGTAAGTCAGTCTCAGATAGCCAATACCTTATTTTATTATAATAAAAAACCAACAAATGAAATAAAAAATTACCATATTCAGAAGTGTATAAATAACTAGAACAATACCACGTAATATGATATTCAAAACATGAATATAAAATACTCAACTGAAAGTTAAAAATTTCTATGGAAATGAAAATTTCAAGTGTCTTCAAGGAAAATAAATGTAAAGACACAATAACACCCACATGGCTCCCAAACCACATCTGGTATCCTCTCCCATGATCCAATACCAAATAAAAACCTATCCTATATCATTTCCTTTATCCTATCCGGCAATAACAATGACTTCTCAGTTTCTGATCTGTTGTCTTGAATAGGGTGTGAGTACAACTTAGTAGGCCACCATTAATAGTATCTAAAACTAGTCTAGTCAATATATAGTGTATGTAATTTTATGAGGCAATAAATATAATCCATAAATAAACAATTATCACATTGTCATTTAATATTTAGTCAGCACATTAGGAATAGTTTCAATTCATGTTTTCCATTTGAATAAATATTCATTATAATCATTCATTTTGTGTAGAATGTCATGTTATGCACCCAAAATATCATTCAGTGTAGGTATCCATTCCTAAACCACCACATCACATTCGGTGTATGCCGTCATACCTAAAACCCCAAAATCTCAAGCATGGATAGCAATTGGGGATGAACACCTTGTCCATGTCCCATATTCTAATATATCTTGAAAATGATGCCTTGGACACCAAATATATCATCATTTTAATGATTCATTAGTTCAAATTAATCAACCATATAAATACATTACTAAAAAAACAATTAGTTAAAAATTTCAATGACCATTATTTAACTAAACAATTGACTAAGAACATAACCTATTAATTAATTCATCAATTAATTAATCGATCAACACAGTTCTCATTCCATAATTTTTTTTCAAAATTAATTATCCATATCAAATTTATAATTTTCATAATTAATTATCACAATTAATTATTTTTTATCATCATTGTGGCGCATAATTATTTATCACAATTAATTAATTTTCATTACCAAACAATATTTTATAATTAATTTCAGTTTATTTATTATTTTAATAAAATTAATTCAATATCTGAGTTACAATATCTCAGCCCATTACGAATCTCCAAAACAAATAACTTTTGGGGAAGCACCGAATCATTTGTTCTGTGATTCAATTATCAATCAATCACCAAGGAAAGCACAAGTCAATTAAAAATTATTAATCACTCTATTTTTGGAAATCAATTACCACAGGAAGATAGAAAATACAAAAAATCACATTAACAAATAAAATCCATGACTATTTGAGTTTTATTTAGACCCCCTAACACAGTTTATTGGTTTTTGTTAGCCCAAATGAAATCCCCAAAATTCATGTGGCACAACATTGTCAATCATTCTCAAGATACAAATCTATAAATCAAATTTATGATAAAAGGTATCATGATCATGGTAATATAGATCTAGATCCAAAATTATAGATCTAGATATCAACTCATAGGATTAGATCCTTGGAAAATTTGGAGCTCACACGTGAAAACTCCCTGAATGATAATTGAATGAATAGGAGAAGCAGTGGGTTGAAATCCACTTACAGGGAAGAGAATGGATATTTAATTAGGGATTTTGATCTCGAATAATGTTGTCTGAATCACAATGAAATCCCTTCAAAATGAACTACGAACACCTAGAATTATTTAATCCTGATCCAAGGTCAAAATATGTGAGTCTTGGAGATTTGGGTGGGTTTAACAAAAATTTCGAATAATTAATACTACGCATATGGTTTCCTGTGCAGACCTCTATATCCATGCTTTGATAGTTGGAATAGTTTATTTTCATAGAATTCCATAACATTACAAGCCCATTGTCTCATAATGTTTCTTTAAAATTAACACAATCACACCTCATGGCACTACTATAAAATAAAGGTACATAAAATCCTCAAAGGTACTTGAAATCACGCCCTAGATGACTCCGAAATAAGAATGGATATTACAATCACCCCACTATATAACAACCCATCCTTGTGCAACACTACTTAACATCTCTAAGATTCATAGCTAAAATGATTGGGCCATTGAGCCAGAATTTCTACTTCTTTTTACCAATTTTCATCTAAAATACTTTCATGTATCTATAACACATGAACTAATAGCATGGTATTTCTCTATAACACTTTCTCACTATGACCCAACACACGTATCAGATGCTCCCCAAAGAATTAATTTACCTCATGATCATCCTCTTCCACATCAAACTCATGATAAGGATTTTGGTGCTACCTTCATAGTTGATATACATGGACAACATTGTGCATAATACTAAATTTTCTGGATGAAATAATCAGTACACCAATGTCCCATTTCCCTCTAGCCCATCAAATGGTTCTAAAAATCTGAGGTATGGCTTTCCATGCCTCTATTTCGTGTGGTGACACAATCAAGGTAACCCCTAAAATAATACATGATCACCCACTATAAACTCTAGTGGTCGTATCAATCTAGAAGTATATAGTTTATGCCTACTATGAGCTGCAACCATAAATTTTTGAATAAAATGCACCTACTCAGATGTCTCTTGAATGAAACTCGGTCCCAACTATCGTGACTCACCCACCTCTATCCAAAATAGAAAAGATCTTTTGGGTCAACCATAATGTGCCTCATATGGTGTAATATGTATATTTTCTTACTGTAAATTATTATAAGTGACCTCTAGAAAAACCATGTTCTTCTAACATGAACCACCAATTCTAGGCACACATGCTCGCAACATTATCTCTAACACTTGTATGGTATGCTTCATCTGCCCTTCGGTATTTGTTTGGGAGGCTGTACAAAATAGTATATATGTACCAAGTGACTTCTATAAACCCATCCAAAATTGTGAATTAAATCACAAAACGTGATCAAAAACTATATTCCCTAGAACTCCATAAAAATGAACTATCTCTCAAACATACATTTCACCCAACTATTTTACTGTAATGGTTCCCCTGATAGGCATGAAATTTGGTACTTCATTATTCAATCCAAAATTGACATAATATAATCAGCATTACTAAGTTTATTTGGATTTCTTACAACTAAATCCATAGTCTCATCATCCCACTTCCATTTTGAAATAGGAAACATCTACATTAGGCCTCTAGGGAATCGATGCTCAGCCCTTACCTGCTGACAGGTGAAACATTTCGATACAAACCATACTATCTATTTTTTTTCTATAACCACCAAAATTGTCATCGTATGTCACTGTAAATTTTTTTCACACATGGATGTACCACCCATATTGAGCATGATATTCTTGCATGAGTTCCTCTTGCATACTTACAGGCATTACAGATTGATTATTCACATAGATGATCTTATATTCATCTATTATATAATCTGAATGTGTCACCCCATATCCAAGGATTTCTCTTATGTCTAAACACTTTGGATCCTCATATTTACTGTACTTAATCCATCTCATTTGTATAGACTCCATAGCAACAGAATCTAGAGTCGTCCTCTCTTATCACTCTTTAACTACCATAGGTCTTTCCGTGAAAAAATTTATCATCTTCCACTCTACACATGGTTTATATACCAACTGAGTTACAGTTTTTATACTCATTGAATAAGATTATTTTTTCCTTTAGTGGTGTATATTCTAGTTCCAAATCAATGAAATACATATAATATACCCATATTTTATGCATAAGATTCAATTATTTATATTAAAATAAATACATCAAAATTTTGTGATTTGTATAAGTTGTAAACATTTCGCCCAAAATATATCGTCGCAAACACATAAGATCATAAACCACTACTCCCAACTCAAGTTCATGCATAGGATTATTCCACTCACATGGCCTTAAATGATGAGACCCATAAGAAACAACATGAACTGATTGCATCAAACAATATTCGAGTTTGATCTCTAAAGTGTCACAATACACCATGTTCTCTTCACCCAACATAGGTAAGATTAATATTTGTGCCAAATTGAAGAACTTTTTCAACTATTAGAATGAATTATTAAATTCTTCGGTCCAATCAAACATTTCCTTTCATTTTCAAACATAAAAGAGATTCTCACAATCGGGAAAAGTCCATAATGAACCTCTTATAATATCATAATAATCGAAAAAGAATCATATGGAAAAAAAGTTCATGGGTTTCCCCCATGAAATCAATAAATGAACTCTTTTTGGGTCAACATCAAAAAATTCTTCTATGATGATATTCCCCAAAAAGTGTTCTCTATCAATCTGAAACTAACATTTAGATATGTTGGCATATAGTCAATTCTCTCTTGGTGTACCCACGATGATATCAATATATTGGGCATGATCATCATGAGTCTTAGCATACACCAAGATGTTGTACACAAACACAACCACAATCTAGTCCATGCATGGATGAATGATCATGTTCATCAGTGACATGAACACTAATAGAGCAATTGTCAAACCCAAAAATATTATAACAACCTCATAAAGGCCAAAACTGTTTTTTCATGTTGTTTTTATATATAAATTATCCGAACACAAACCTGATGATACCCTGATCTGAGCTCAATATTTTAGAACACACAATCCCCATTCATCTGCTCAAACAGATCATCGATATGATGAAAAAGATAATAGTTCTTCACATTCATTTAATTATACTTCTAGTAATCGACAAACAAGGATAAAATCTCATCAATATTCTTTTCAAACAATAGTGGTGATCCTTAACGCGGCATACTTGTATGATAAACCATTTATCCTACAACTACTCCAACTACGTTTGGAGCTCTTGATGCTTAGACAATGTCATTATGTAAGGTGGAATAGATACCAACTCATCCCCTGACATGAGATCAATTGTGAATTCAACTTCTCTATAAAATGGAAACCCTAAAAGGTATTCAATAAATTAATCTTCAAACAGTTCTACTATTGAATGGATATCTTGCATACCACTCCCATAATATAGAAAAAGATTAACAACATTGGATGTTAGCTTTCTTAGTTTCTATGTAAATTGAACAACATATCCTATATGGATTTCCCATTTTCCACGATGAACATAACGGTCACCCTTAGGTGATACAAAATTCAATATCCTACGGTAACAATATTTTTGGGCTCAGTATTCTACAAGACAATGCATACCCATAAGTATGATTAATAATTTTATATCAAGTAACAAGATATCCCAATGAAAATGATACTATCTCATATCTATCAAACATTCCATGCATAAAAAGATATCCCTACACTATGTTCCTTACAGTGTATCGATATTCATAACTCCTCTAACATAATCAACCTCCAATCCCAAACCATAACATGATTAGAAGATATAATTGAAAGAGGGACACCGGTATCAAAAAAATGCATTAGATAACTTAGAGGAATCTAGAATAGTTCCTCTCACTGTCAATGGACTAGCCTTTCTCACCACCATTGTATGTTGCATTACAAGTAACTATCTTGACCCTATATATTGTGGTGTATTCTAACTCACTTGAGTAGCACTACTATAATAAAATGTGTTCTGACACACTAAATCACCAAACCCACAACCTCTATCCCCTCTTACCATGCACTTCTAGCAACTAGACCTATTTGGTGTACAAGAGCCCCTTCCCACACTCTGACACTGAGCAGCTACCCCCTCAGAACTAGCATGCTGCTGCATCCTGCAAAACATCTATAGATGCCCTATTTTTCCAAAAAACCATAACTTCACCAGTGGTCGAGGAAAATGTATATGATAGTGTCTCGACCATACACAGAAGTGTAGAATCACATGAGTATGATCTAGTGCAACTATTCCCCCAGGATTTCAACCTTGGTTTTCCATATCCCGACTATAGATTTTGCAATAGTGCTTCCTGCTCTCGGAAGGCATAGTCTCTGATCATCCTTTGATAGATACATGTCCAATAATTGAATCCTCTTTCATTTTACCCTATTAAATTATATCCTTATTAACCAATTATGATAATGTTTTTGCATAAGGATATTTACATGGGACATAATTTCATATTTAAGACCATCATCATATTGTTTTGCCGAAAAATACAAATCTACCTCCAAAGGTAGATAAAAATTCAATAAATATGTGAAATATACCCCATAATATTTTAGCGACATGATTCCTTAGGTCAAGTGCATAACCTATAATGAATTCTCTTATATCAGCATCTTAGGATAAAAAAACTCCATGAACATCTCACAAAAATCCTTCCATAATGTATCACAATGCTGTCTGTATTGTACATGAATTTCCCAATAGTAATTCACTGACCCCTATTGCATATAAGTATCTGACATGACCCTCCTCCCACCCAAAGTCTCTAAATGGTCATGTATCACCTCGAAGGATTCAGCGCTGAATTCAGCTCCCTCTGGGCGACCCTCTCTAGTAAAAGTAGGAGGGTGCAGTAGATGAAACTACATTGTCTATTCAAACATGCTTTTCAGAACATGCCTTGGGTATCTTTCAATTAATTTCAAGAAACGATCACAGTTTTCTTGGAACACTACCACTTCTTCCTCAACTATCACCAATGGTGCCTCATGTTCCCTCTCTAGATGTTTGATCAGGTCCATACCCCCCAATTCACTCTCATCATACATCATAAAGGCATGTCTCTACATATCCAGACACACGTCTTTGGTCTTATAAAGCAACATTATAACATTTATGTAAGAGAAAAAACTGACAAAAAATGTTTCCACATGTTATTTCTCTAATTTCTCCCTTTATTGTCAACACATAGGCCACATAACTACCATTAATCACCCTACTCCTAGGTCATGGTTAACAAGGTTATATACGTTTTAATTAATTAATTAAACCATTAATTAATCATGTTATCTAAAATTAATTAATTAAACAATTAAGTAATTATTCATACTCATTTTAGAAGTCAAGGTTCTTGTTAACACCCATTTATTCTCACATTTCATATTTATTTAAATCTCTCAACATTTTAAAATATTTCAAGATCAATAACGTACCCATAACCCATTTTCCCATGAGTGCAAACAATGTTTCATGTCAAAACAAACCTGACTGATTAGATCGATTCAGGCAGACCTATGTATCGTACCTATTTA
Source organism: Viscum album (assembly GCA_963277665.1). Lineage (NCBI taxonomy): Eukaryota > Viridiplantae > Streptophyta > Magnoliopsida > Santalales > Viscaceae > Viscum > Viscum album. Next base: position 1,211,256,814 of record OY728146.1, on the reverse strand, counting down.
TGCATCAAGTCCAAATAAAAAAACTATAAAAAATTATCATATCAGATGATAAGTGCATCCCCTAAGGTGAAATAATATAAAATAGTAACAACAAACAACAATAACAACAATCCCACCTCGAGTATTGGGATTTTCCCTCATATATGGGTTTGAAACTCCCATGCACAACTTTATTACCAAGCCTCGAATCTTCTTTGCCCCATATCAATCGTTCCCAAAATAGTATGAAAAATGAAGAATAAATAAATGAAATCTCTTATGATACCACATTGTGACATCCCAAACCGGCTGACCTGAAATAGTGCCATGTGCTTGTTGGCCACATGCTCACAACTGTGCCTCCACGTACACCAGAGGGTTCCGTCTAGCTCTGTGGGTCATGTAAGTTATTCTTTGGGAGATTATACCATATATTATCAAAATAAAACAAAAACTATGGAAAAAACAACAACCATGTGAGGAAGCATATAATTAACTATAAGAATATCATATCATGCGGTACTGAAATCCTAAAAACACAATACTCAAATGAAAGGTAATAGAATATATGACAATGCGAATGTCATGTATCTAAAATGTATCTCATATTAAAGACCCAATAAATCCAATGAGGATCCAAACACATATGGTTCCTTATCCCATGATATACTCCCTAATAGAATCCTTTTCCACGGCCTTTCCCTTATCCTATCCTGCAACAAAAAAGTCTACTCATGTTTCGATCATCTGGATCCATTATTGTGTAAGAACAACTCAGTATACCACCACTAAGTGTGTATAAAACAACTATATTCAAGAGATAGTGTATGAAATTATATGAAGAAATAATATTATTCATAATTAAATAGTTATCACTTTTTCATTTAAACTTTAATCATCACATTTGTCCTAGTTTCAATTCATGTTTTCCATTTGAATCATCTTTCATTGTAATAATTAATTTGGTGTTGGAAGTCATGTAAAGCACCCCAAATCTCATTTAATGTAGGTCTTCATTCCGAACACTAGATATCTCATTCGGTGTAGTTTGTCATACCTAACTCCCAAAAATCTCAAGCATGAATAACTATTGGGGAGGAACACCATGTCCATGTTCAATCATTTAATTGGTCTAGAACGACATGTCTATTGAAAAAAAAATCTCATACATTTAATCATTCAACAATTCACAAAAATTAGCTATATCATTACATTAGTAATCCAACAATTATATCAAAATTTAAAAGGCCATTAGTTTACTCAATAATTAACTAAGTACATAACCCATTAATTAATTAATAAATTACTTAATCAATAATATAAATTATCATTCCATAAATAACTATTCCTAATTAATTTTCTATATAAAATTTAAAATTATAATAATTAATTCTCACAATTAATTATATTTGACCAAAATCTTGTCAGAAAATATTTCCCAAAATAAATTATCTTAGATAGACAAAAATTATTTAATAATTAGTTTACCCCAATTAAATAACTTTACAAAATCAATTAAATATCTCAATTACAATATCTCAACACATAACCAATCAACAAAACCAATATTTACTTTAGAAACCCCATTTTTGCGCATTTCAAAAATTAATTAATCCCTAGGGAAATCAGAAGTCAGTTTCACATTCCTAATTACTACAATTTAGGATTTATATTATCAATTGAAGCAATAAAACCCATTAAATAACATTCACACATCAAATACATTACATTTGGAGTTTGATTTAGACCACCTACCTCGGCTTTTTAATGGATGATATCCCATATGATATCTAAAAAATTAGATAAGCCCAATGTCATTGATTAAGCTATAGATATAAATAATGATAACAAAATTAGGATCCAACGCATCAAGATCATGAAAATATAGTTCTAGATCCAATATCCAAGATCTCTATCACATCTCATCTATTTTAATAAATTTATAAAACTATTATTTCAAGCATAGCTACACTAAAAATAAATAGTTCACGTAAATAAATGCTATATCACAGGCAGGGTGTAACCACATTATAGAAATATTGATCCTGTCATTTTTTCCTATATTAAACCTTTTAATAAATTTTATTATTTCTAAAAAACTATATTGAATAAATATTTTATATTTAATATTTTAAATATATAAATAGTAAGGATCTATATGCCATGGAAATCTATATCCAATCAACACCATAATTCGAAAAAATTATTTTAAATAAAAAAATTGTCAAACAAAAAAAATAGTATCATTACTATACACATCAATATAGTAAATCTTAACACCTAGAAAGACCACTATTATTGTACAAAATGTAAAACATGTCACAACTACCTCTAATCGTCATCCACATTAATCATAACAACACATACCAACCTCAACTATCAATTACAATTAGATGAACAATAAAAATTGCATCCTATCTAATTAATAATTTTATTTTTTATATGAACAATCAAACTATAATTTATTTAGAGAATATTTTTATTATAGATTCACTTTCCTCTTTTCCCAAATTACCCTTAAATCATTACAGACGATTAACATTCGATATAAAGTATCAGGTATATCTCGTTCAGAATATTTATTCAATATACTAATTTAAAATTTAGTTCACCATCGTATATATATATATATAAATGTTCATGAACCACAAATTTCATTCCTTATACCGATTTTTCCAAATCATCAAAACCCTATCCAGTTAAAATTACCACACTACATTATACCAAACAAATCCAAAAAAATAAGAACTCCCATATCATTAACAATTTTCATTGTTATAGGATAATCTAAACCATCAATAAATATCATTATATAATTTTCATAGTATAATAATGAATTGATAATTAACTTAATTATACATTATCTCTCATTAATTAATTCAACAATAGAATGAGACGTAACCGATTTATATATCTAAATTTCAGATTCAAATATTGCCATTACGAAATTAACTAGCTAATAAAATTGTTTACTCATCTTAAAAATCCTAAATAATTCATGTAACTACAAAACATTTTAGTATTAAATTAATAAATAAATCAAAATAATATGGTAATAACAATGGAATCAATCATAAAATACTCAAATAAATAACAATTAATGTATTCAGTGTTGGTTTATTATATATTTAAGTTTTTTTATGAACTGATCAACTAAATAATAATGAATTATTAATAAATGATTTAATTATTAATGTTATGAAAAATATTAAATTACCGTAAACAACTAGTTCTTCTAGTAGTGGAGCATTTGAAATAATAATTTTTTTTTTAAAATCCACAAAATATATTATGGCAAAGGACAAGGTCTAAAAATATAAAAACACCCTTAAAAGAAAAACTAATACATTAAAAACAATGATCCAAACCACTATTTTATCATTTGTGTAGAGGATCATTTATATAATATGGTTAAATGAGAGAAAAAAACATACCTTAAGTAACTATCTCCCAAAAACTCTAATCAAATGAACAAAATCCCGTATAGAATGGAAATAGGGAACATAATAAATAGAATGAGATGTCTAATTTTATGATTAAGATTATGAAATTAGAATGAATATAAATATAAATTTAAATTAAAAATTAAATCTAGAAAATTGAACATCAGGACATGATGAAATATTCCACACCATAGTAAGTGTCTAACTATGAATTAATGCCATGATTTTTTTAATATTTATAAATTGAGACCATCTTATATAATTATAAATGAATACCGTCATGGTGAAATGGATAGGGTCGTGAGAATAAATATAAACCATTGAAAATTATGTTTCAATCCATATCCTTTATCCTACAAACAATACACCCCACATAACCAATATGATGAAAATATCACTCTAATTTTGAAATTCCATCATAAATTTTTTAAAATTTAAATCAAATTATCATTACCTACATGGTCAATTTATTCCAAAAATATAATTAACAAAAACAAAACAATGATCCAAATTATAATACCCCCTATCATAACAATCACCCATACTGAATATTGATGACACTATCATATAATATCATTGTACCTTCATTATATCACATTTCATCACAATATAGTTCAATAGACCAAAAAAACTAAATAGTAATATCCGCCAATTTTTATTTTTAACCACATAATTTAAATCATTTCAATATATAATTTATCTCATTTTCAAATGAAATTCCATAAAAATTCAACGTTTCCTCTCAATATAAACCACAAACAAATATTAAACTCATCCAAAACCACTAATCCACATGATAGTGTACCAGGAACCATTTGATTGAATATCTCAAAATACCCTTGAAAATTTGTTATCTGTGGAAATGAAAAATAAAAATAGGGAGAATCAATGAAATCATATATCCAATCCCTATATGAGATTCCATTCAAACAATAATCTAGATGTAAATAATAGGTAAATTCATTATTATAAACTAATAAAAATGAAATATCCATCAATAAGATAAGTATTTCAAAAAAAAAAGCAAGTAAACGCTCACAACACCTATAGATTCTTAGATTATTTTACATCCTTGTATTCTAAATGAATTCATTTCAAAAATATTTAATTTATTTTAATGTTTTTTTAAATAAAACTCAATCTCTAAATGAAACACATTATATATTATATTCTTCATAACACAAATTTATACTGACAAGTATGAATAGGATTAGATAACGTAAATGATTAATTTAGAATTTTTTATTAACTAATGTTTATTTATTATTTGATATGAAATAATTATCACGTTCTTAATATAATCATATTTTGATTAATATACATAATCATCTAATAATATTTATTTTAATAGGTGTGATGAATTTTTACGTAAACTTACATATTGATCATATTTTAAAAATTATTTTATGAAATGAATTAATATTTTATACATAATTATTCTTATATTAGTAATATAATGGTAAGGAATTAAGATATAATTACATGAAGGAAAAAGGATTAATTTTCTAGAAAATAATTTATTTGTGAGAAAGGTGTTTTTGACATATTGAATTAAATAAATGATTTTTCATTAATGATTATAATGAAATTTTAAATTTATATATTCAATAAAATATTTCAACACTCCCTAACTAATTTTTACCAATAATGAATGATTGAAAAATTAGTTTCAAGCATAAAAATAAATTTGTCAAAATACTAGTTTTGGTTGAATTGTTATAGTCATATTAAAATATATTTCATCAATATATAATTTTTTTATAAAATGGATTATATATTTTTAGTCATAATTTCCATTTTTTCTTTTCATTCCACTTTTATTTATATTCACAATGAATGGAAACAATAGATTAAATTACATGAAAATTTTAATTACATAATATTGTAAAGATGATTATAATGATATAAGTTTAATGAATGGGTGATATGATTTTAAAAGTAAACCATGGATGTTGTTAAAATTATTAACATTGTAATTATATATAAGTAAAATAAATTTAAATTTATTTTATATAATGTTAAAAAATACCATGAATCGATTCATTTATAATATAAGGTTTTATCATCTAAATTTTTATCAATTAGATAAACTCCATATTCATTGCATGTTTTATTCATGTTATTTATATACTACCTATTTCATTTATTTTTTTATAAATATCTTAATATTAATTGTATTCACTGTTTCATTTCATGTAATATATTTTATTTGGGTTATGACTCAAATTTTAGGAAACTAGTAATACATTTTTTTAATTTTTCAAACATTTTATTATGATATTTTATTCTAAAATATTATATGATGATATAATATTAATTATACTTAAAAATAACATTTATTTTATTCAATTTATTAATTCTAGAAATTAAAACTATTATGTTATTTTATTTCTCTATAAATACTCAAAATTCGGTAACTTTTTTTTAATGATAACAAACTCTATTTTGCCTTTTCAGTTTTTAGTTTTTTATTATATATATAGAATTTATTTAAATATTTTCAATCATATTATTTGATATTATAAATATTATATATATATTTTACTCATGTTCAATATATATAAAATGAATTAAATATATTTTTCATGATATTTTCTCAAGTAGTTGTGTTATACAAAATAATTCAATATAATATTTTTTTTAATATTTACATTAAAAAAATATTTTCCCCCACATCCTTATTATTCATTTCTATCTAGATTAAATTAATAATATTTGTGGTCATAGTAACCCCATAATATTTTTTAAAATCATTTTTAAATATAATTTATTTTATTGTAATCATCAGTGACTCTCAACACCATGTTTTCAAAAAACAAAATATAGTATTAATATTAGTTTTTACACATATTAATATAAAAAACATGCAAAATATTTATATTTACATAGTTGTAATAATATTTAAAAAAATTTGTATATTTTTTTTCGGATAAATAAAATATATTAATTGATCATCACTTATTTTTTAGAAAATTTATCATATGTATTTAATATTAATTTCTCTAAAATAATAGATTTTTATTTATTTTTGTAAGAAAATAAAAAAAATTAGTTTTTATGATGTTTAAAATCAATATTGATAAAAAATAACATAGATTATTTAATTAAAATTTAATATTTTTTATTTTGGTGTTTTTTTATTATTCGAAAAAAATTAAAAAATTCCATTATCAGTGAGAAATACTGATTTTTTTAAAACATTTTAATTTAGTGATTTTACATATTAAAATAATAATTTAATGGTTTTAAAAAGAAATATTAGTTCAATTATAATATTAATAGTCAAATTTTGTTCACTTGAATGAATTTAGTGTTGAATTTATATATTAAATCTATTTATTCTTATAAAAATAATTTCATTGTAAACCCGAGTTTTCTATTTTATCAATGGATTTCGTTTTTCATTAAATTAGACCACATCTTAGAAATTAATTTCAATAAATAGATTGCATATTTGGATAAAAAAATAACTTTTAGGTTATAAGTTCACATATTTTGTATCAATAATGAAAAATTAAAACGTAAAAAATTGGGTACGACAAAAAATGGTAAAACATTTTTCCAACAAGTTACACTAATGAGATAATTGTTATAATGAATAAAATAACGAGTCAAATTAATATTTCATAGATTTTATTATACCCAATATCATGTAATTTATTTAAATTTTTCGTTTTGAGATATATTTCTATGATTATTTTTATTATAATATTTTATGTGACTTTAAGGTCAAAATCACACTGTCATTCTTTTAAAATTATCATATCTATTCCCATATAGAGAAAAAGGATGCATGATTGGATATCAATATTAATTTTTTGGAAAAATAAACTCAATTTATCTAACAATATTATTTTAAATTTTTATTATTGAATTAATTACAATAAATTTTTACTCAATACTAAAGAATTATATATTAAATTAAAAGTAAAAAATGAGTGGGTTTAAAAAAATTAATATTAGTAAAAAAATGTAATTTTTATACCATTTTTTTAATATATATATATCCTTTTGATGTGTTTTTATGTTATTTATTCAAATTTTAATTTTTTTGAAGTTTTTAATATCAAAATAAATTTATAATTTGAAAATTTTAATTAATGATATTAAGTCAAAAATATTTTAAAATTAACTAATTTAAAATTACTAAAAACTAATATTCATCCACGCTAATTTCAAATGGTTAAAAATTAAAATAATCGTCAATTTATAGTCTCTTTTATCCTTTTATAGGTACTTTGAACGCCTGTATAGATTAAAAACATTATTTACCATTATTAATGATACAAATAATGTTTTGCGCATTACATGTTATTATGTTAAAATATGATTCCACACAAATCATGTTTATATTCTAAATTTTTTATTTAGTATACGAATTTGGTGTTTATAATTTATCTAATTATTTCATTTATTTTTATACTTAAATGAAAATTACCAACATAAAAAAATAAAAAACTAGTAATTTGGCGAAAAATGAGATGGTGAATGTAAACATATAGAGTATGGAATAATATGTTAATATGAATTATTTTTTAGAGGTTTGTATCAACCAAATTTTCCCTAAACTCCCTTGTTAGTCAATTTTATAGGATATTGGAAAGAGAGTGACTTCTCATTATTGCACAATTTCACAAACATGTAAATAAAATTTCACTCCAGCACAATTATAAATGGGATTCCCTACCCATAAATTCTTAACAAATAATAATACTATAGTCTAAACAAAATTCTTCAGAAATAAATCCCTAATTTCATTATCCATATTATATACCTCTTTTCATTCCAATATAGCATTTCCAGGGTCCTTAATAAGTCATCTAAATATAGTTCTTTTAAAAAAAGGTAAAAATAATCACTTAGATTACTCTTTCAACTTATTATATAATCAGTATAATTAATTTATTAATAGTTACAATATAAAAATTTTAGTATCTAAAATATAATTTTTTATTATGTTTTGAATATATCCTAAATTGGCCTACAATTCCATGAAATTAGAAATGGAACTGATGTTTTTATATATGGTGTACTACTATCTTAAGGGAAGAATTACTTTTTCCCTTTACTACCACTCATAGATATAGTTAATTATACATTTAATATATATTTATTAAATTTATAAATAATAATACTTTTAGAACTGATTTATCACATATAAGTTATTATCTCTCTATATATTTAATAAAAATGATGAAGTCCCTCATGCATACACATGGACTGCTTACTCCATGAAGCGTTGTAATGCGTTTTAAATGTTGTTTTTATATGGATATTAGTAAATTCATATGTAAATAATATATATAATAGATAATAAATATAAATTATTAAATATTTATCATATATTATTTAACCTCTATTATTCTATTTTTAGTAAAATACAATAAAATTTCTTGTTTGCATAAGGTCTAGCATCACCATAACCATTGTAATTCTATTCTCTATCTATAACTCTTATAATATGAATAAATATATATAATAAATTTATATTATATCTATATTATTTAATGAATTATAGATATTATGGAACAATAATAAAATGAAATGACCACAACTACAAAACACAAACATATATGAAAAACAAAGCAATTATCAACAAAACAAATTTTTCAATAATAATTTATTAATAAACGGGTTGAAATGGATATAATAACGTCATATTTGATATGATATTTGTGATTATATTTCACTATTATTCATTAAATATATAATATTAAATTTATATTTAGTTTTAATAAATACGAAGGATTTTCAGACATGAGGTAATGTATTTTTCTATGAAATTGTCTTCGTAGGGACATATGTTATGTTATAAATTTATCTTCATTTATGTGGGTTATATAATATCAAATTTTAATGTTAAAAAATAATTTATTTATTATCATGATGTAAATATTTTCTCTTAATTTTATTCTCTCAAAGGGGTTAAAATTAAAATATACCAAATATTGTTCAGTATTTTTTTCTAAAATTTACATCTTTAAAAAATAAGATATTTTATCCACATATATTCATTTTTTAGCTGCACATATATCACATTTGAGATTTTATATCATTAATTCATTTATTATGAGGAAATTGAAATTTTTTATTTAATGTTATTTTTTCATTGGTTGATCATTAAAAAGATACCAAATCATGTAACATATTATTATACCAAATTATTTTCCATATGTTATGTTTTGATCAATTTTTAATTGATGATGACTATATAATAAAATATAGGCATGTTATATAAAGAATTTATTTATTATAATGATATTTAATTTTTCCTCTTGTTTTATAAATTAATGTTTCTTAAATTTCAAGTGTTACAAATGTTATAGTGGATTTATACAATGATTTAACTTCATATCATGATTTATTGTGATTGTAATTATTATAATATATTAAATTGATATAAAAAAAATTAACTCATATTTTTAAACACTTGTGTTTTTTTAAATTTCATGATTTCATTTTTATTTATCTATTATTAAGTTCGAAAATTCCAAAAAAATGATGTTTACAAATATAATCATCTTACTTTATCTCATTGATGAGAAATCCTTTCTCTTACATGATCATGTTTTCAAAAAAATTTAAAAAAAAGTTTCTAAAATTATAATATGACTTTTTTAAGTCATTATTAAACATGTTATACTATTAATACAAAGGGACAAAAGGAATCTTCACCCCATTTTCCAAGAAATATATTTTTTCCTTTTAATTGAAAATATTAAAGGACTCCTTGTTTTATTATGCACAAACTAAATGTAATTTTCTACCATAATAACCACAAAATCAATTCTAGTATTAGTCATAACAATTAAATTTAAATTTAAATGAAAATTATTTCTTTAATATTTTATATATTTTAAGATTATAAGATGTGATTTAAAAAATAAAATGATATTTCACTCTAAAATGGTTTATTGTACATATTATGAAGTTTAATTACATTAATATCTATAAATTTTGGGGTATAATATGTTTTAATGTCTATATGATCCAATAATATCATCATTATTCCTTTTATGAATGATTTATATTTATGTTTACATGATTTTTATGAAACCCATTTATTTTTCCTTGGGTTATGTTATTACTCTATAGTGAAATGTTTATGAAACATTATTCATTTAAAATGATTATAATATAATGATCAATTTAGGATTATCATCACATTTCCAGGGTATATATATCATTAATATACTATGATCTTTTGGAAGACTTTTGTATTGGTGTATTTATGTTTTATGTTGAACTTATTTATCATTATAATCCATTGGGTAATGATTTTAATCTATGGAGATAAATTTGGAATGAATTGGGAGTGAACCCAATTATATAATTGACTCTATCGAATATCATAATCCCCAGAGTGAACCTTAACTACACTATTTAATTCTAAATTTACCCCAATACAAGCCGATGATATTGGTAGTGGAGATTGTCTACTAAGATGGTTTTGTGATTAAAACAAATACACTATGATAATCCAAGAAGTTAATCATTGAATATTAAGGAATAGATTTTATTTGCTTATTTGAAGTCCCATAAAGAGGCTAGAAATATTATAGGAGATATATTATTTTTAACTTCATATCACTCTACCACATCCACATCTTCCATGGGACATACAAGATATGATCATGTGACAATCACATATTTCATCCACCAAAAATATTCAAACACCTCATTATCTAAGGGATGGATATTTATAAAATTCATTATATAACTAAAATATAGTATAAATATGAAAATACAATACCATAAATGACTTTCAATATGGGCGAGGGGTCAGAATCTCTTCAAATATTGGGGTATCTCCACTGCAGATGAATATTTGGATAGCATAGCGAAAAAAACCACCATGGATTAGTTGCAGTGTAGTTTTTTTCATTTTTTTATTATATATATATTTAGTTTTTTTTTGTTTTATATAAATATAGTTTTAGTATAAAATATTATTAAAAACATTCATTTTATTTTCCAATTGTATATTTCTCCGCACTCATATTCTTATTATTCTTCTTATTCAAACATTATGTCTATAAAAAAAATTTATTTCATTTTATTTTAATATTGTCTCTCATTTTTTCCATTTTTAATATATTAATTTATCTGTTCTTAATCATTGTAATATATAAATATTATTTTTCTTCTGTTATATTCATTCTATCCAACATGACCTTTTATTCAATAAAAATGAGGGGCTAAACTAAAGCTTGTCCTGGTGCAGATATGTAGTGTTTCCATTAATTATCTACATTAATGATTTTTTTTATTTTCTTGGTGAAATTGAGTGAAGTGTATGAGTGTGGTGATTACCAACCAAGAAAATTCACAAAAACAAACTTTAATTATTTGTTAAAAAATTATTCCCTCCATTCTGATACACATAATATCTTCAAGTGACTAATTTCAGCAATTTTATTTATAAAATGGAATTTGATGGAGCAGGATCCTAGAATTTGTACCTCTCTTCATTGAGTAATTATATTTACATTGAACACAAATAGTGGTGGATTTTATTTTCCTTAAATAATTTTATATTTTATAATCTGAAAAAAAATATGCTAGTATTTTATGATTGGGATTTCATGATAATGAAATCTAATGAAATTTTTATAAAATAATAAAATATGATGGATCCCATAAACCAATCCAAAAAATAAATGTGTTTTATTTTTTTATCCCATTATTTCATTTGTTTATTTTTTTATTTATATCATTCAATTTTATTATTAAAATTCCATTTTTATTCAAAAAATATGTATCCATGGTGAATTAGAATTAAAAATATGAAAAAAAATTAGATGTTCATAAAATGACATTCATTGGTCGTCATCTACGATTCAATAAGAAATAATCAGTGAATTTTCTTTTACCATGCCCCATAAAAGTTGGGTTATTAAAAATGGGGTCATTTAGGGGTTCTAATCATTACATTAATTAATTTTTTTCATAGAGTAAATTGTTTTAATTATGTAAAAATATCATAAAAATATATTATTTTTCCAAGATGTATTAAAACATACAATATCATTGGGCATCGATTGACTACTAATTGTTGCAGGAGAAAAAAAATTAAGGTACTTGTTATGAAAATTTATTGGAGAAGTATATTTTTAAAGGCACATAATAACTATATATAAAAATTTATATTCAATTTTAATATCTTTATACATTTATGGGGAAAACAAAACCATAGGAAGAACTATAAAAGGTTAAGGTTTATATATATACAGGTGATAAAAAAGATCCAGACATTTTCTTTAATGACAATGAGATAATACTAGATATAACTATTCCCTACATAGTTTAATATATATCTCCATTGAATATATATCTAACTGTGGAATAATAGACCACCATAGTAGAAGAATTTGATTGAAATAGAGAGGGTTCAGAATACCTACATCCTCCCGCATCTATCCAACATCAAGAAGATCTCATTACTCAATAATAGATTTTATATAAACAAACTAAAAGACTAAATATTATATGAATCCCTGTTTAATTTAATATTATGTAATATTTATTGAGTAATAATATTACTAATATTGAAATTTTAATTTATAACAATGTTTTTTTCTGGGATGAAAGTTAATAATAAGTAAATAAACCTATTGAAGGAAAATGGAGCTTCCTGATTTCGCTGAATATTTTTTTGACTTAAAAACGACCATTTTATTGATGTTCAAACGTACAAGGAAAGGTCTTAAAAAGACATATAATTAATGTCGTCTAAAGAAATTGATACCAATGGTATCATTAACCACAAATTAGAACACATCATGGGGAAAATAAACCCACACTCATGAAGTAAGATATGCTATAGTTTGAGGGAGCCTTAGAGGCCAAGAAGTCTGCCACTATATTCCCCTCACGCCACATATGAGATATACCTGTCCTATTTCCCAGAAAACAATTGAACTTCTGGATGTAGTATGTAATGTTCCATGGACACTTGGAATTTTTTAATAGATCATTAAAAAGAGTAATAAAGTCAGTCTCCACCTCTTCAGGACTGATGCATCTTTCCTTTTAGAGATCCAACTCGGTGACCATCACTAATATCTCCACCTGTAAAAAATCACCCGTAGAAAAACTGATCTAGAAGGCTACTATAATAGACCCCCTTATATCTCCAACAACTCCTCCTTCATTCATCATTCCATTCAATAGAGATCCATTTGTATTGATCTTGAATCCCTCCCTTGGTGAACTCCACTACACCCATTTCTCATGCCCTCTCATGTCACCCAGTAATAGAGACCCTAGGGCTGAACTGAACCTTCTAATTGAGGAAACACCCAAACATATTCTATGTATAAGTTCAAGTATTTGAACCTTAGTAAAACAATATGTTTCATGTACATATATAATTGAATTATTTTAATATAAATATAATTTTTCTTCATGTAATTAAACATGCTTACATTTCAATTGATCATTCAATCCCTGCATCCCAAAATGTGCTAGCAATAGAAAATCAGAAACATGTTACATAAGTAGAATCCAAGTTGGAATATAAAAATTTATTCATCATAACCATCCATTATATTTTATGTAATTATGAAGGTGGTGGATATGTTAAAGGCTTTACATCGATCATTCTCATCCAAAAAAGTGGAAGAATAATCTTGAAAAATCTAAATACAGTGGTTCAAACCAAAAATAATAATAACTAAAACCAAAATATTTATAAAGCCCTGTAATTCCATCTAAATACAATATATATATATATATGTCCATCATGGTGTATTATACAAAAAAAATTATCTTTCCTCATTCTTTCTAGAATTTCATTTTAATTTTTTGGACTCTCCCAACATGCATCCCACTCACTCAATTTTTTCGATATTTAATTGTATGATCCTTAAGATTAATTGATTGATCTGTGTTTGTATTCCCATGATGTCATAAGGAATCCCCAAATACTAGAGGATGATGACATAATCTTTATTTCAAAAGGGATTTAACATTTTAATTATTATAATTTAAATTCCATAAGTTTTATTCCAAACTACTTTTTTTAGCATTAGATTGAATAATGTATTCCAGTACATTAATTTATGCTTTACAGTAATTATATATGATACATTATAATCTTATGAATTTTGGGACTTAAATTATTAAATTTCAATTATAATTAAATTTTATGAGTATAACAGAGAATTATAGGATTATAGATAAGAAAGGATATTTAAATGAGGATAAATGAGTTGAGAGAATTTTATTATTCATGGAAATGAAATTTCCCTGTCAACTTTTCAAATATTTAATTTCAATATTTGAAAAAAAAAATTATTATAAACTTTTCTATTATTGATTGTACCAAATCATATTTCTTATTCCCAAAAGGGTTTCTATTCAATGTACTTCTTATTAATTTTTTGCTCGTATTTCATCAAGGATCTGGAAACATTACTATAGTTAAAACTTGCATTAAATCTTTAAAAAGATAATAAATGTGAAAAAATTATTTTAACAGATTTTGGGTTCTTTTGAAAATACCTTATACTTGAGACCACAATTACTTCAATTCATGTTTAGCCCAAAAAGATGGGAATGACATTTTTATGAATTAAACAAGTTTGAATCCATTTTTTCCATTTCCACCTTTAATATTTAATTTTAATGATATTTTCCTATCTCTGATTTGTGGTGTAGATATTCATGGTGGTAGAAATAAATTATATTTTAAAGAAAAGTGTGGGGTTATAATAATGTGTATGGAAAATGGTTTTTAATCCACTCACTAATCATATTTTTCTTCCCTTATTAAAAAATGTAGTCAGTAACATGGTTGTTAAGGATCCTGGGTAGTCTCTAGTGGGTGTGGATCCTGGATGTGTTGATAAAATGGGTTTACTGAACGATTCGCTTGAGATAAAGTCCATTTCGTGGCTTGGGGATCTGGGAGGCAGAGGATATGTTTAAAGGCTCCCACAACCGTGAGGTGATAAAATTTATGGATGAGGGAGTCTATATGTTGCAAGGAAAGGCCTCTTATGCTGATGTGTGAAGCTTGATGGTGGAAAGGGAGATAGTGGTGGTAAGATCATTGAATAGGCATGAAAAAGTATGGTTTCCTTCAGGGGGGATCTGTAGAGGTTGACGGTATTGAGATAGAAAACCGGTTTGATGCTTTGGTGGTTGAGGATCCTGAGTATGTGGAGAAAGTGGAGATGTCTTCGGAGGGAGCGTCCAGTGATGAACGTTCAAGCTATTTCATTGGTGATACATAGGACGAGGACCAACAGTGAAGGTATCCTAGTCTGAGGAGTAAGAATATAAGGAGAATACAGAAGGATAAAAATGACTATTAATATTTACCCTTACCGATAGAGACCCGGTCGGTGAAGTAGGTCAAGGAAAAACCAATGTATTATGACCCTCTCCCCCCCCAGGGGGAAAGACAGCAATAAGAGAGGGATGATAATCCTCTTGAGATTCATATGAGTTCAGATGAGATTGTGATAGAAACTAGTCTTATTATCAACGCTCCTAAGGAGGAGGTAGAAAGAATGATGATGAAGATGCTTAATGTGGAAACCAATGATGACCAGAGTGATTGGATGGACAGGCCGGATTTGATTTGGGTTTGGGTGTTTAACAATGAAAAGATCAATGTAGAAGAGTACATCCAGTCTTTGGAAAAGCTGGCATTCAGATTTGAAGATCTTATGATAGAGAAACCGGACATCCAGGTAAACACCATATCTTGGAAACTGCTTAGAGAGGTTAAAATGGGTAGGCGGCAATTTCTCTTTCGTGACTCTGTTTTATCTTTCAGTGCTTTACTCGGTTTCTCACTTTCTTCCTTAGAAGTGTTTGATAATAAAAAAATTAAATTTGCAGTGTAGTAGTCAATAACATCGATGAACAAAAAATCACCATTGACAAAATAATTGTCTTTATTGTATTAAGATAGTTGGTGGATTAGAGAATCATTAAAATAATAAAAATAAAAAATAAAAAAAATGAAGAAAAAATATATTGAAGAAAAGTAAAATATTCGAAAAATATTCATGATGGTGCATGTAAGTAAGCCTGATTTAATTAATTGTGAACATTTTTGATCTTTTTTAGTCGGAGATATTATATTAAAAGGAATAATTTCATTTAGTTTTCTTTACACCATTCATTATATATTGTGATAAAAACCTCCTCTATGAGTTTTAGTTGGTATAAATAAATTCCAACCAAAATTATGCCTCAATTTCTTATAAACCATTATTATAATTCCTTATGATTTTATGTGACAATTATATTTAATATGTGGTGGATTTAGTTAAATAATATTATATTGGATAAGTATCATGTTTTAATAATATTAACAAAACTCTTTTTAAATTTTATCATGATTGATAAGTAAAATGATTAAAATGAGAGGTAAATAATGATTTGTAATGTTTAATAATGATGAAATAAAGAAATTAAATTAATTAAAGGAGAATATTATCAAATTTTTAAAAAGAAAAATTAAAATTCATAAATTTATGGTTTCATTGAAATTTAGATATTTTATACGATATAATATGTGGGACATTAAAATTTGATTTGAAATTGTGATTTCTAAATATTTATCACATTTAAATATGAATAATGTTAACATTAGTTGTCTAGGAATTCTATATTGAGATTTATTATATGTTGAAAATAATAGTTAATGTGTCAAGGAATTTTTCATACGGTATACATATGATATCCAATTTTATTAATTCTCAATGAACCAATACATTTTTTCAAGTGTTTTAATTTATTATGTGATGTTTTACATACATACTTAATATAAATTTGGATTATATTTTTTCATGATTTAATTTATTAACAATTATTTTTTGATATTGTTTTGTTATTTTTAAGAGATTTAAAATTTAAAAAAATTGTTCAAATATTATCATGTGTTTAAGAAATAAAAAAAGACCCATTAGATAACGGAACTCTAAAGGTTGCACAAGTCACCTAGCTAGGACCAATAAGGCCTAACCGAAAATGCAGTGCCTAAGTGAAGTCCCACTATAGGGATTTTAGGATACAAGGTGAATCAAACATGTGTGGTTCATTTATGGGATGAGTCCCGTAGGAGCACAACATATCATGGTGGTCAAGCTGACAAGGTAGTGGGAGGAGAGATATTTGAGGATGGGGTCGTCTACAGTGTCGAGTGGGTATCATCTAACACCATTTAAACTTTATTGTGGTGTGGATGTCTCAATCTATGTAATAATCCATTGGGATCCCATTTTCTATATTTTATAATGGACAGATATCAATGGTTATTTTTCACCTTTTACAAAAGCACTATCATTTACCATCACTCTACTCAAAATCGTCTCATACACCCATGTTATTCCGGCTAGTCCGTTAAATATTATTTCCCACAACCATCTATTTCACTAATCTATCTATCTTCCATAGCATCTCATTGGTAGAAAAGATGGTATCACAAAAAAAAATCTCAATGTAGATCTTGATTACCTCATTCAATGCATGGGGAATCCATGGGTCATTTTCTACACCCTAGATAAACACCCTGATTCTCTTTTAATGATGTCTGATGAAATGCATTAATCTCCTCCATTTGGTAACTATGGATGATGGAGGCTTGTAAGGATTAATTCCCAAATAGATATAGAAGAACTCTTGTCACATACACATCCATCATGAAACAATCTTGATACAAGAATATTCCTAGCATGGATTTCATTATCATTTAAAATTCAAACCCCCTATTATCAATGATAATATATTTTAAAAATTAGTTATAAATCAAAAAATCATAATACAAGGATATGATTATCCTTGTGCCCTAAGGAATTTAGGGATGTCTTAGGGACTACCACCTCTATAAATTGTGGTGTATCATCACTTATAAAAAACTGTTGGGCACTACTGTATAGTAAAACAACCTAGGCTCTACGACTGATTAGTTTTTAACATTTAGTAATATGTATTCATATTCTATTGTTTTATTTTTTAAATATATTTTTAATTGCATTTTATTAATATAAATAAATTAGTCATATTATTAACCAATTATTTCTTCCACTACCCACTTCATTATATCCCTATACCTATGTCATTCTATTTGTTTTTTCCTAATATTTAATTTTTTTCTTTTATATATTAAGAAATCACTTATTCGTTCATTTTTAATATATTATTCTTATGTTCTTATTTTTATTTACCTCTACAATTATTTTTATTCTCATCAATTCTTCTCATTGTCACCTTTGTGAATTCATGCCCCGAAAATGATGTAATGACCCAAGGCTTGGCAATAAAGAGGTAAGAGGTGTTTCAATTCATTCTAATCTTAAATTAATATGTTTTATCTATGTTTTTGGTGATGATGATGGATGTTTATTATTTTATATAATTTCAACCAAAACACTAATGTCAATTTCATTTATATAATTTTTTAAAAGAAATTCCCTACATTTATATAAATTTTCACATCATGTTATGATATTGATCCATTCAGTTGATGAGACATAATATGATGGAGAAGGATCTTGAATGGTTTCATAGTCTCGAATGGCATGTTCCATAAACCTTGATTTTAAGAAGATGTTTATTGTAGTTATCTATTTGCATTTATTATCTAACAATCACTAAATAACAAAATTAATGTTTGGGAGTGAAATTTCATGATTATGCTGTCAACATACTTTTAGAAAATAACAAATAATGAAAAGACCCATAAATCGATCAAAAATAGCCAATATCATTCTTTTTTAATTACATTTTAAAATTTCATTTACACTAATTATTATGAATTCATTTATATCTTCAAATTGTATAGTATTAATAAATAAACAAATTAAGTAAAAAAGTTTAGATGAATTAAAATTAGTTTGTAGACTAACAAAGAATCTCCAAATGGGAGATAAACCTACAAAGACACAATTATCTTATAAGAATAAATTTTGAATTTTACCTTTTTCACATTGTGTGGAAGGTGATTTGTAAATAATTAAAATTAAATAATTTAATTGAAATTGGGATTCATTAGTGGTTTCACTCATGTGAATTTTATATTATCAATGATAGAGATTACATTATTTATGGATTTATATAATTTTTCAATAATATATTGTATTATTAATGTAATGATGAATCTTGTATGCTTTTATTATGGTTTCACTGAAAATCAGGTGATTACAGTGTTTTTAGGATAATATATAAACAAGGTATTAACATATTCAGTATGTGAGAACAATTTTATGTTATTTTGGTGAGAATTTTATGTTTATTATTGATATTCAGTAACTTTTATTTAATCAATATTTTGGAAATATATTATGGTTAACTAATGTTTAAATGGTTTTATTTTATCATTGGATGTGGTTTTAGAAAAAAAATATTATTTCATCTTATGGATAATTATAAATTATATATATCTCATGCTAAAAAATTTAGTTTTGGGGGAAAATGGTATTTTTTTAAAAGACATATATATATTTTATGGATCTTTTGATCCATTTATTTATTTTTTCATGAAAAATTAATATCTATTTCATGGAGTAGGAGGTGATGTTGAAATTGATCAATGAAAATCCAAATGATGTGATCATCGTCATGAAATAGAAAAAAATATAGTAGGAATATTTTCTCATGATATATAACATGATTTCAACAATTCTATTCATCCTTTGGAAATGTTTTTGAGACAAACAAAATTATTATTTCTTTTATTTCAAAAAAATTTATTTACTTTTGACTCATCATGTATTTATGGTTTTTTGTGGTTAATTTTATCATGGGCATATTATCTATTACACTCTATTAATCATTAGATGGTATTATTATCATCAACGTCCATAATTTCACTACCCAATAATGTCCCCCAGTTTGGAGACATAATTTTGTATAATTAATTATTACCATTATATACACATTTTTATCCGTCTAACTATTATTTTTATTGGTGACATTAATGGTGTGCGTTGTTCGCAAATAGTTTTTTAATCACCTTAAAATTTATTATTAATTAAAAGAAAATATTTAATGGAAAAAGGGGGTAAGAATTTATGACCACATTATTTTGTGAAATATTTTTCTTCAATTTTTTTAATTTTATTAATATATTTTGTTAAACACAACATTGAGTTTTAATGAGCTGTAATATACTATTAATGTTATTATTTTAACATGGTAATTCTAAAAAAGATTTTAAAAATATAAGTTTTACTATAAAAAAACATTATAAATATTATATATAATGGTTTTTGGAAAGTAAAATATATTTATCTGTAAGCGCACATTTTTTATATTGTTATTATATCCTTTAAAGAAACAGTTTTATAATAAAATGATGATTATTTCATTCTATGATCAAAAACTAAAATTAATTTTTACCCATCTAGAAAATCTATATATAAAAATGAAAATCATTTTTCAATTAAACATAAAATTATAGTAATAATTTTAAATGTTTTATCTGTTTCATAAAAAATTAATTTTTGATGAATAGTAAAATATACAAATGTTTGTTAAAAAACACCATTTGTTTAAAGAAGTTAAAAGAATGAAATATTATTAAAATATTTATAAAATTATAAATATTTCAATTATAATATCATAATTATAATTTTTGTCATTATAATAAATATTTTATATATTTTAGATATCCATAAATTTTATACATATGAAAACCATTTCTCTGAAACGAACGATTTTTGCTTTGTGTCTACATTTTTTATTTTAAATTCAATTCTACCAGATATATATTTATTTAATTTCATAAAAAGTATTTAAACATTTTAATCTGAATAATATATATTATTTATGAAGTTCAAATTCAATTTTTTTCACAAATTATTGTAAAAATATTATGATGTATTACCATAAAAAATTCCAATACAGGTCTACTGTGGGTTAAGCTTAAACAATAATGGTTATAATGAAAAAAAATTATTTCTAATTAAATTTTTGTCGACATATTTTAGTAATGTGTAAATATATTTCGTATAAATTTATTATATTAGATCCATATTACTATGATTATCTATTTTTTAATAATTTATAAAAATAAAATGACATATGTCATTTTCTAACTCTCATAAATATATTATATGTACACATAGGGTATACAAAATATATATGGATTGTTATAATAATTAATTTTTAGGTTAAATAAAATTTAATTAACAATTTAATAAAATTTTTATTTCTTGATGAAATATTTAGATTTAATTCTTATGCCACACTGATATAGTAATTATTTAATAATAAATAATTATTTTCAAAAATACAAAATTTTTTATAAATTTAGAAAACTGTTATCATCAAGAAATTGTTAAGACCAAGAAATTATTGATATTTTAAAAACATACACATATATATATATATCAATAATAACATTTAATTGATGATTTTAAAGTCCAATTATATGAATTGTGTCAACAATGATATTAATGATATATTTAGATAAATAATTTTCAATTAAATTATTTAAAATTAAAAAAACTATTATATTATTAAAATAGAATTGTAAATGGTATAAAATATAAATGATGGTCCCTTTATGATAATTGATTCTCTTTTATAGGAACATTAAATATTACTAAAGAGTAAAATGATTAATTATCGTGGTTGTGGTTAAAAAAGTATGTTCATGTTACATGCACCATATTTAAATTAGTTTCCAAAAAAATGGATTTATATTATTTAAATTATATTTAATATATAGAATCATTGAATCCATAATTTTTATTCAATATAAATTTAATTTTAGCTTTAATGGACAAATTACATTAGTAAAGAAATGTATAAAATTATAAATTCTAGTGACAATTGAAATCTTATAAGTACACTTAGAGGCTATGTAAAAACATGTGTAGAAGTTGTTTCAATTTTCCAGGAGGATTAAACTGATCGTATAATCCCTAAAATATATTAGTTATATTCTTTAGAGGATATTTTTATGAGAGTAAATTCCCATTATTGTATAGTTTTAGATATTTACAAAAATTCCACTATCCCTCAATAATAAAAGGACACATCCCATCCCCCCTCAATACATCACACGTAATAAGACATTTCGAAAAAAAATAGAATACCAACATTACTCCCATGTATAATTTTCCTTGTTATATAGCATGTACTATTCCAAAAATATCATCCATCTTGTCTTCAATAAGATATTCCAAGAAGCTTGTTCTAAATAATGATATTTTTCATCACTAAGATCATTCTTTCTAATCTTTATTTTAAAAGAATAATTAATATATTAATAATTACCATATTATTAAACCATTATTTAACTTATATTTATTTATTAATGTTTCTACAAATTAATCTATATACATATACTCTTCTAAAAATGGTTAATGAAACCATTTACAGTGTGTATGGAGGACTACCACATCGTGAACCTATGTAATATTATTTCCATCACTACCTCCCATAACTACACATAATTATAGATTTAATATTAATTAAATGATATTAGTTATATAATAATACTTAAGGAGTTATAATAATACATATACCTTCAATCCTTTCAATTTCATTGAAAACAATAATGTCACTCTTCGGTATGTGTGGACTACCATCTCAATCAATTGTTGTGATACATTTTCTAATTTATACATTGATAGTAATATGGATAATTTTTTTTATTATATATGTTATAAATAAAATAAAAAATGATTATATGAAATCTTTATATCATTTAACTCTCATTTATTATTTCCATTGAGAAAATTGAAACAATGTCCATGCTTATGTCTGATTAACCGTATCCATGAAGGGTGTAATACATATCTATACATCTAAATAATACAGAAGGATTTGAATATTTTAATGTTGGATTAATATTATGTTTTAATTTTTATCAATATTTTAGATATTATTAAACCATAATCGAATTTTTTAAGACAAAAATATACAACAAAAATGTTTGTGAAAACGATGATGTTAATAAATGAAACTGTGATTTTACAAATTATTTATTAATAAACTTGTGGAAAAAAGTTATAAATGATTAATATATGCTATGATATATATGATTATATATTTTTAATATTTATATATATATATATAATAAAAATATAATTATTTTTTAGTAATTTATAACATTTTAAATGGATTTCAAGACAATTGATATGATATTTTTGTCTCAACATGTATTAATTGGGGCATATGTTCAGTTACAAACCAATACTATTTTATAAAGTATATACTTATTTTTTGAAAACTTTTATCAAAAATTTGATTAATCTGATTGTTTTAATGTTACATATTAATTTATTTTTTTCATAGAGATTATTAGGAAAATGTTACCAAATCATGTAATGTGTTTTTTTTGACCAAATGTCTTATTTATGACTTATGTTATGCTATGCACATGCCAACATTTATGGGATGTATATACATCCTATTTAATAATTTATATAATTTATTAATTTATTATTTTGATATTTTTATATTTAAATTGTCATATAATTTTATTATTTCGTGGGGATTTATATAGAAATTTTAGTAAATAAATTACAGGATTTTTTCTCACATTGTCTTTATTAAGACATATGTTAGGTTATCCACATATCATAATTTATTAGTTGAAAATAAATTATCATTGAAATTTTATATAATCTATTTTTTTTATAATTAGATTTTATGTTTTATTTAATGTTATTATTTCATAGGGATAATTATTAAAAAGACAACATACTGGTAAATTTTTTATATTACAATCTCTTTATTTATCATTATTGTTTGTGATTATGGTTCTGATGATGATATATTATGATATATAACTAAAAAATGTAATATAAATTTTTATCAACTAATAGTTTCACGGAATGACTTTTATCATTCAATTTTTCTATCATTATATTAACAGCAGTCCAAAATAACATTTTTTCGTAAAACCAACATTATTTTTTCCTTGGATGAAAATCATTTCTCTTGTAATTTTATGTTTTCTAAAAATTTATTTTTAAATGTTTCAAATGATAGGAAATAAATGTTTAATTTAATTTTAATCAACATTGGTTTTAAAAAAAATAAAATTATTATATTTTGTTTCTTGAAAAATGTCCTTTTGTATTAATAATATATTTTATAGGGGAATATTTCATTTAATGCACCCATCGAGAAAAGTATTTTCCTCCTTCATGGACATCGATTATTTAAATATTACATTACATTTTTTGTCATACTTCTAAAAACTAAACTGATATATTTTATAAATTATAATATTGTATATATTTTTTTGATTTATTTTTACAAAATGAAATGGATATTTTTCATCAAACTTTTTTTATCAATTTTTATGGAATTTATATTTATCAATGACAACAAAATTTGGAATTTCATCTAATTTACTATGGATATAATCCAATGATACAATCCATATTATTACTTAGGACTGTTAATATATTGGTTCAAAATATTTCAATAAAACTCATCAATTTTCCATTGTTTATGTTATGATGATATGATGAAATGTTTATGAATCACATGTCTCTTCAAAGGGTAAAATTATGATGAAATTTTTACGAAACCCATTTTCTATGGGTTCTGAAATGATTAATGTATTATTATGATTGGTTACACATATGTTATATTTTCATTATTTTATGGGTGGGATATACTTATCTATACAATAATTTTTAAAAAATTAGATATCTAATGATATAAAGCAGACAATAATATTGAGAGTAACTAATTTAGTTAGAGAATATAACCTCTATGATAGACATTAAAGAGGTCATTTATTACAAAAAAATTTAGTTTAGTCAACCCAAATACACTATGATAGTCTTGGGATTGAACCATAACTACTATGACTATTTATGTAGTAAACCAAACCCCCTATAATATTCATATAAGTGAATTAGAATTAGTATATAGAGAAACAAAGAATCGTCAAATGGGAGATAACCCCATAGAGACTTTTATCCTATAAGAAACAAGTTTTAAATTTACATTTTCTATACTCGGATGAAGGTGATTTGTAAATAATTAAAAGTAGATAATTTTCATGAAATTGGGATTCATTAATGGTTTCACTCAAGTGATTTTTATATTATCATTAATGGAGTTTATATTATTTAGCGATTAATATATTTTCCCAACAATATGTTGCATTATTAATGGAATGGGGAAGCCTTTATGTTTTTATAAAGGTTTCATGGTAATTCATGATATTACAATGTTTTTAAGAGATTATATGAACAAGGTATTTAGATATTCAGTATGCGAGAACTACATAATGATATTTTGGTGAGAATTTTATTTTTATTTCTGATATTCTGTACCATTAATTTTTTTTTTCGGAAAGATATTATGGTTAACTAATTATTGAATGGTTTTATTTTATATTTGGATGTGGTTTTAGAGAACAAAATATTATTTAATTTAATGAAATATTATAAATTATATATAACTCATGCTAAAATTTTTGGTTTTAGAAAAAAAAATAGATATTTCTAGAAAGACATATAATAATTTTATAGATCATTCGATCAATTTTTTTTTCCTGAGAAAATAATATCTGTTTCATGGAGTAAGATGTGAAATTTTATTTGATCGAAGGAAATCCAAATGATGAGATCATAGTCATTAAATTTAATGGAATAAAGTATGTATATTCACACATGATCTATATCACGATTTTAAATAATCAATTCCTCCTTTTGATTTTTTTGAGACAAAAAAAATCTTATATATTTTATTTCAAACAAATCTATTGACTTTTAACTCATCATGGATTTATGGTTTTTTGGTGGTTAATTTTATCATGGTAATCTTTTCTACTACTCTCTATTTATCGTTAGATGTCAGTGTTATCATCCATATCCATAATATCACTACCCGAAAATGTTCACCTATTTGGAAACCTAATTTTTTGTTATTTAATATTACCATTAGATATAACTCTTAATCCTTTTAACTAAATGTTTTATTTTTAACATTAATAATGTGTTTTGTTCACAACTGGGTTTTTAAACATATAAAAATTTGTAAACAATAAGAAGAAATTATATAAAGGACAAAAATTGGGAATAATGTAAGTCCATATTACATGGTGGAGTATTTTTATTAAAAAATCACAATTTCATTAGTATATTTTGATAAACACTACATTGAGTTTAAAGGAGCTGTAATATATTATTAATGTTAATATTTTTACATGGTCATTATAAAACAGATGTTAAAAATATATGTTTTAATATAAATAAAAACATTATAAATATTATATATAATGTTTTTGGATATGTAAAATATATTTATCTATATGCACACTTTTTAAAAGTCATTATATCGTTTGAAAAAAGAGTTTTCTTAAAAAATATTGTTTATTTGATTCTATGATCAAATAACAAAATTACTTCTTACCCTTTAAGAAAATTTATCTATAAAAATTAAAATAATTTTTTAATTCCTCAAAAATGATTTATAATTTTTTTATCATTTTCATATAATATTTAATTTTTCAATGAATAGTATAATATACAAATCATTATTAAAAACAACCATTTCATTGAAGAAGTTAAAAGTATGAATTTATATTAAAACTTTTCAAAATTTCAAAATATTTTAATTATAATAGCATAAATATAATTTATGATATTATAATAAATATCATATATATTTCTGATATATTAATTTTATACTTATCGAAATATTTTCCCTAAAAGAATTATTTTTTCTTTGTGTCTGCATGTTTAATTTTAAAATAAAATGTACCATATATATATAATTTTTCCTCCTAAAAAAGTTTTACAATTTTTAATCAGAATAATAAATATTATTTATGAAGTTAAAATTAAATTTTTTCTCTCATTTTATGGAAAAATATTATAATGTATTACTAAAGTAAATTTAATAAAATGTCTAGTGGGGTTTAAGCTTAAACAAAAATTGTTATAATAACACAAATCATTTTCTAATTCCCATTTTATAGACATATTTCAGTAATATTTAAATATATTTTGAATAAATTATTTATTTTAATCCATATTACTATGATTATTTATTTTATAAAAATTTATTTATATAAAAGGATATTAGTCATTTGTTAACTCTCAAAAATCCATTAAATGTACACATATGGTTAACAGGATATATGATTTGTTATAATAATTAATTTTAAATAATATTTATTTTAAATTTTAATTAATTTTTTTATCGAATAAATAGATTAAATTCATATTCTACAGTGATGTATTAATTATTTAATTAATAAATAAGTATTTATAAAAATACTAAAATTAATATAATTTTAATAAATTATTATCATCAGATAATTGTTAAGAAAAAAATAGTGGATGTTTTAAAAACATTCACATATATATATATATATGTCAATAATATCATCTAATTTATGATCTTAATTTCAAATTAAATGAATTGTGTCAATAATGATATCGATGATATTTTTTGATAAATAACTTTCTATTAAATTATTTAAAATATAAAAAATCATTAAACTATTTAAATAGACTTGTAAATGGTTTTATATATAAATTATGGTGCCTTTAGGCTCATTTTTCTCTTTTATATTGAAATTATTCATCACTAAAGAGTAAAATGATTAATTATCAGGGTTATGGTTAAAATAGGGATGTTAATGTTACATGAGATTTTTTTAAAGTAGTTTCCCAAAAAAATAGGTTTTTAATTTTTAAATTTATATTTAATAGATTTAATCATTGAATCCATTTTTTTTATTTTACATAAATTTATTTTTAGGGTTAATGGATAAATTACATTATTAAAAAAATATATAAAATTATAAATTCTGTTGACATCTGAAATTTTATAAGTACTCTTAGAGTTTTTGATAAAACATGTACAGAAGATGTTTCATTTTACAAGGAGGATTAAATTAATCATATAATCCCTAAAATATATTTGTTATATTCTTTGCAGGAACATTTTATGATAGTAACATCCCATTGTTGAATAGTTTATGATATTTAAAAAATTCCACTCCCCCTCAATTATGAAAGGATACATCCCATTCCCCCCACACGTAATCACACATAATATATGATTTCAATAAAAAATAGCCATTCGATATTACTTCCATTTATAATTTTCCATGTTATAGAGAATATAGTATTCAAAAAAAATCACCCATATTGTCTTTAATATGAGATTCAAAGGAGGTTGTTATAAACAATCATATTCTTCTTCACTAGGATCATTCTTTCCACTCCATATTTTAAAATAATCATTAAAATATTAATAATTACAATATGATTAAACAATTATTTAACATATAATTATATAGTATTTTTTCTACCAATTATGTAATATCCATATACACTTTTATAAAATGAGAAATTATACCATTGATCGTGTGTGTGGAGGACTACCACATCAAGAACCTCTGTTATTTTTTTTCAGGCACTATCTTCCATAGTTGGAGATAATGATATATTTAATATTTATTAACATGATATTAGTGGAAAAATAAATCTCTATGATTTATAATATGACATATACATTCTATCTTCCATATTATTTTTAAAACAATATTGCCACTCTTGTGTATTTGTGGACTACCACCTCAATCATCTATTTTGATATGTCTTTAACTTTATTTTTCTATTGATAGTAATATGAATAAATTTATTGACTATATATGTTATACAAGAAATAGAAATTATTATATGAAATCATTATATTATTTAACTTTCATTCATTCCATCCATTGAGAAAAATGGAATCAATGTTCATGCATTTGTCTGATTAACCATCTCCATGAATGGTGTAATAAATATCTATAAATCTAACTATTACAGATGACTATGAATATTTCTATGATGAATGAATATTATATTTTAATTGTTATCAATATTTTAGTTATTATGGAACGATAATAAATTTTTTATTGTGAAAACATAAATTTTTTTTGTAAAAAATGATGAAGTTATCAAATAAAATTATGATTTTCAGAAATATTTCTTAATAAACTAGTAGTAAATGGAAATAAATAATTAATATATGGTATTATTTTTATAATTATGGTTATATATATATATATAAAATAAAAGTATAATTATTAAATAGTAATTTCACACATGTTAAAAGGATTTCAATACAATTAATATGGTATTTTTGTCTCGAAATTTCTTCATTGGGACATATGTTCTATTAAAAACCTATATTATTTTATGAAGTATAACGTTATTTATTGAATGTTTTTAAAAAAATTGTTTAATATGATTATTTTAATTTTTCTTATAAATTTATTCTTTCATGGGGATTATTATTCAAATTTTACCAAATCATGTAAGGAATTTTTGTCTCCTAGTGTATTATTTATGACATATGTTATGCTACGCACCTACCTAAATTTATTATACGTATATAAATCACATATAATAATTTATATAATTTATATTTATTATTATTATGATATTTAATTGTTTATATAATTTAATTATTTTATGGGGATATATATTGAAAAGTTACCAAATAAATTGGGAGATTCTATATCAAATTTACTTTTTTGAGACATGTGTTAGGTTTTACACTTATCATCTTTTATGAGTTGAATTTAATTGCTCATTAAAAATTTATACCATCAATTTTTTTATAATGATATTTTATGTTTTATTTAATGTTTTTATTTCCTGGGGAAAATTATTAAAAAGACCACATACTGGTAAATATTCTATATTACATTGTCTTAATTTATTAGGATTGTTACTGATTACAATTATGATGATGATATATTATGATAAATCACTAAATAATGTAATAAAATTTTTTGTCAACTAAAAAATTTAGTAATTTGATTTTTTCATTCAATTTTTTAATAAGTATATTATCAATGGTCCAAAATAATGTTTTAATGGAAAATTAACATTATTTTTTCCATTGGTTGAAAATAATATCTCTTGAAATTCTATGTTTTCTAAATATTTATTTTTGAATATATAAATTGATAGTAACTAAATGTTTAAATTTTTTTTATTAGGATTAGTTTTTTTAAATAAAATTTAAATTAATATCTTTTTCTGTTTTCTGAAAAATCATCTTTTTTATTTATAAATTATTTGATAGGGGAATATTTCTTTTAATGTACCCATCATTGGTAAAAATTTTCACCATTATGGAAACATGATTATTTGATTGTTACATTACATTTTATTTACTTACATCCAAAAAAACATATAGTCATATGTTTTATAAATTTTACTATTATATATAGTTTTTGGAATAATTTTTCAAAATTAAATGGATATTTTTCCTCAACTAAATTCTAACAGTTTATATGGAATTTATATTAAAAAATGCCAACAAAATGTGGAATTTCTTCTGTTTTACTATGGATACTATCCAATGATACTATCCTTATCGTTTCTTTGGACTATTAATATTTTTGTTCAAAATATTTTCATAAAACTCATCCATTTTCCATGGTAAATGTTATGATTATATGATGAAATGTTTATAAAACACATGCCTCTTCCAAGGGTTAAACTGTAATGAAATATTTATGAAAACCATTTTTCATGGGTTCTAAAATGATTATTGTATTGTAATGTTTTGTTACACAACTGTATTATAATCATTATTTTATTGGTAGGATATACTTATCCATACAATAATTTAGGAAAAATTTATCTCTAATGAGATAAAGGAGACATGAATGTTGAGATTACCTAATTTAGTATGAGACTGTGTCCACTATGATAGACTTTAATGAGACCCCTTCCTAAAAAATTGTTAGTTGAGTGAACCCAAATACAGAATGATAGTATTGGGATTGAACCGTAACTACTATGACTAATTATGTAGTAAACCTAACCATTTATACCAGTCCTAGAGGTGAATCCCTAACTTATAAGGAAATAATTTTATTTTCTTATATGTATGATACAAATCTAATCCTTATCGAAAATACTATTCTCTAACAGCTTATGTTATTTGAATAACTTATGGATTCAATTATATTAAATTTTATTACTGATAACATGATTCTTTTTAATGATCAATGATATAAAGGGTATGATTTTAAATTTTCTCCATGTTCTCATCTATGATGGTAGATTTAAAAAATTAGTTATCAATAAATAAAATTAATAAAAGGATATGAATATCCTTGTTCACAGAGAGATTTATGGATGTCCTAGAGACTACCACCTCTATAAATTGTGGTCGATCATCACTTATAATAAAGAGTTTGGCACTATCGTATAGTAAAACAACCAAGGTTCTATGACATCTTAGTTTTCTCCTCTTTAGTAATATGTATTCATATTACTTTTTTTATTTTTTTAAATATATTTTTTATTAAATTTTATTCATATAAATAAATTAATCATATTTTTAACCAATTATTTCTTCCACTACACACTTCATTCATTCATTCTACTTCTATCATTCCATTAGTTTTTTTCTATTATTTAATTCTATTCATTTATATATTTATCACTCACTTGTTCTTTCATTTTTAATATATTATTATTGTGTTCATATTTTTATTTACCTATACAATTATTTCTATAATCTTCCATTCTTCTAATTATCACAATTGGGAATTCAAGCCCTAAAAATGAAGTAATAACTGAAGGCTTGGAAAATAAGAGGTAAGAGGTGTTTCAAATCATTCTAATATTCAATAAATATGTTTTTTCAATGTTTTTGGTGATGATTATCGATGTTTATTATTTTATAGAGTTAAAACTATGACACTAAAGACAATCTAAATTATATTATTTCGATAAAAAATTCCATATATTTAAATAAACAATCACATCATGTCATGATGTTGATCCATTCAGTTGATGAGACGTAATATGATGGAGAACGGTCTTGAATGTTTTCACAGTCTCGAATGGCATGTTACATCAACCATGATTATAGTAAGATATTTATTGTAGTTATCTATTTTCATTAATTATATTACCATAAATAAAAAATCAAACAATAGTTTGAGAGTGAAATTTCATGATTATGATATCAACATAATTTTAATAAACAACAAATAATTATGAAATCTATAAACTGAAAAACAATATCCAATATCATTATTTTATAAATAAATTCAATCATTTCATTTACATTAATTATTATCATTTCATTTATATCGTCAAATTCTATAGTATTAATAAACAAAAATTGATTAGATGAATTAGAATTAGTATGTAGACGAACAAAGAATCTACAAATGGGAGATTTCCCTACAAAGACTCTATTATCCTATATTAAACAATTTTGATATTTAACTTTTCCATAATGTGTGGAAGTTGATTTTTAAATAAATAAAATTAGATATTTTTATTGAAATTGGGATTCATTAATGGTTTCACTCAAGTGAATTTTATATTATCAATGATATAGCTTATATTATTTAAGGATTTATATAATTTCATGATAATATATTGTATTAGTAATGGAATGAGAATCTTGTATGTTTTCAATAAGTATTCATTGTAATTCCGGTGATTAAAGAGTTTTTAGGGGAATATATAAATAATCTATTAACATATTCAGTATACGTGAACTACATTTTTTTTATTTTGGTGAGAATTTTTTGTTTATTTTTTATATTTAGTAAATTTAATTTAATTATGTTTTTTGAAGGATCTTATGTTTAACTAATTATTGAATGGTTTTATTTTATCAATGGATGTGATTTTAGAGAAACAAATATTATATAATTTTATGGATAATTATATATTATATATTATTCATGATAAAAAAATTAATTTTGGGGAAAAATGGATATTTTTGGAAAGAGATATATATATTTTATGGATATTTTGATCCATTTTTTTATTTTTTTCATGAAAAATTATTATCCATTTCATAGACTTAGAGATAATGTTGAAGTTTATTGATGGAAATCCAAATTATGAGATCATCATAATTAAATAGAATGAAATATAGTAGGTATATTTTCTCATGATCTATATCATGATGTCAAAAATTTTGTTCATCCTTTGGAAATGTTTTTTAGAAAAATAAAATTATTTTTTCTTTTATTTCAAAAACATATATTGACTTTTAACAAATCATGTATATATAGTTTTTTGTGGATAATTTTATCATGGTAAAATTATCTATTACTCTCTATTATTAATTAGATGATAGTATTATCATCCACATACATAATTTCACTACCAAATAATGTTCAACAATTAGGAGACCTAATTTTGTGTCATTTAATATTACCATCATATATACCCTTTTATACTTCTAACTATAATTTTTATTGGTGTCATTAATGATATGTGTTGTTCACAACTTGTTTTTTAATCATCTGTAAAATTTTTAATAATAAAAAAATATTTAATGGATAAAGGGAGGAAGAATGTACTACCATATTAATTTGTGAAATATTTTTCATAAATTTTTTTAAATTTCATAAATAATTTTTTTTTAAACACAAGAGTGAGTTTTAATAAGCTGTAATATACTATTAATGTTATTATTTTAACTTGGTCATTATGAAAAAGATGATAAAAATATATGATTCACTATAAAATATATTATAATTATTAGTTATAATGGTTTTAGGAGAGTAAAATATATTTATCTGTAAGCACACATTTTTTATAATGTAATTATATCCTTTGATAAAAATATTTTATAATAAAATGTTGTTTATTTTATTATATGATCAAATAATAAAATTACTTTTTACCCATCTAGAAAATTTATATATAAAAATAAAAATAATTTTTCAATTAAACAAAAAATATTTATAATAATTTTAATTTGTTTCATTATAAAGTAATTTTTGATGAATATTAAAATATAAAAATGTTTATTAAAATGCACCATTTATTTAAATAAGTTTATAGTGTGAAATTATTTTATAAATTTTGATAAAATTAAAAATTGTTCAATTATAATATCATAAATATAATTTTTTGTCATTATAATCTGTGTTTTATTTATTTTTGATATTCATACATTTTATACATATGAAAACCTTTTCTCTGAAAAAATGATTTTTTTTCATTGTGTCTCCATGATTAATTTTAAATTAAATACGACCGTATATATATTTGTTGAATTTCAAAAAATGGATATAATTTTTTTTATGCAAATAATATATATTATTTACAAAGTTCAAATTTATTTTTTATCACAATTTATAGTATAAATATTATAATGTGTTACAATAGAAAAATTTAAAATAGGTCAGGTATGGGTTAAGCATAAACAATAATGGTTATAATTACACAAATCCTTTTCTAATTCCCATTTTTTAGCCATATTTAAGCAATATATAAATATATTTCTTATAAATATATAATATTAGATCCATATTACTATGATTATCTATTTTGTAATAGTTAATTAAAATAAAATGACATATGTCATTTGTTAACTCTAAAAAATCTGTTATATATACACATAGGGTAAACAAGATATATGATTTTTATAATAATTATTTTTTAGGATAAATAATATTTAATTGACATGTTAATTTAATTTTTTTTGGTGATGAAATAATTTGATTTAATTATTATACTACAATGATGTAGTAATTATTTAATTAATAAATAATTATTTTTAAAAATAAAAAAATTATTATAATTATAATATATTATTATCATCAGAAAATTGATAAGACCAAACAATTATAGATGTTTTAAAAACATACACACACACACACACAGAGATTTATATATATATAAAAGAACCCCTCATTTATGATTTTAAAGTCAAATTATATGAATTGTGTCAACAATGATATCAATTATATTTGTAGATATATAATTTTCTATTAAATTATTTAAAATTCAAAAAAGTATTATACAATTAAAATAGACTTGTAAATTTTTTAAAATAAAAATGATGGTCTCTTTATGATCATTTTTTCTCTATTATAGGAACATTAATTATTAATAAAGAGAAAATTGATTCATCATCGTGTTTGTGGTTAAAAAACGTATGTTCATGTTAAATTCCTCGTTTTTAAATTAGTTTCCAAAAAAATATACTTATATTTTTAAAATTATATTAAATATATATTTTTTTTATTCCATATTTTTTATTTGATTTACATTTATTTTTTATGTTTTATTGATAAATTACATTAGTAATAAAATAAATAAAATTAGAAATTTTGGTGACAACCAAAATTTTATAAGTACACATAAAGCCTATGTTAAAACATGTATAAAACTTGTTTCATTCTACCAGGTGGTTTAAATTGTCCATATAATCCCTAAAAAATATTAGTTATCTTATTTGTAGAATCTCTTAATGAAAGTAAATTCCCATTATTGAATAGTTTTAGATATTTAAAAAAACTCCACTCCCCCCACCCAAATAATAAAAGGACATATCCCATACCCCCACAATTCATCACAGATAATAAGGAATTTCAATAAAAAAAAATATCCTACCAATATTACCCCCATGTATAATTTTCCATGTTATATAGAATTTATTATTCCAAATATAT
Source organism: Viscum album (assembly GCA_963277665.1). Lineage (NCBI taxonomy): Eukaryota > Viridiplantae > Streptophyta > Magnoliopsida > Santalales > Viscaceae > Viscum > Viscum album. The sequence goes on along the minus strand of OY728146.1, from coordinate 1,211,220,997 downwards.
CATCCATACTGTCTTGGATAAGAGATTCAAAGGAGGTTGTTCTATACAATGATATATTTCTCCACAAAATCATTATTTCTACTCCTTTTAAAATAATATTTAATATATTAATAATTCCAATATGATTAAACCATTATTCAAAATATAATTATTTATTAATGTTTATAAAAATTAATATATATATATATATACTCTTCTAAATAATGTGAAATGAAACCATTGATCGTGTCTATGGAGGACTACCACATCGTGAACCTATGTAATATTCTTTCCATCACTACCTCCAACAACTAAATATAATGATAGATTTAATATTTATTAATATGATATAAGTTATATAATATTTCTTTATGAGTTATAATACTACATATACTTTCAAACCTTCCAATTTTCTAGAAAACAATAATGTCATTCTTTTGTATGTGTGGACTACCACCTCAATCAAATGTTGTGATACTTTTTCCAAATTATATGCTGATAGTAATATGGATAATATTATTTAATATATATGTTATAAATAAAATAAAAATGATTCTATGAAATATTTATATATTTGAACTTTTATTTATTCCATCAATTGAGAAAATGGAAACAATGTTCTTTTTTATGTTCGATTAACCGTCTCCGTGAAGGCTGTAATACATATCTCGACATATAACTATTAAGGATGGCTATAAATATATAAAAACTATAATTATTATATAGTTATTTTAAAAATTTTAAAAGGATTTCAAGACAATTTATATGAGATTTTTGTCTCAAAATATATTCCTTAAGGAATATGTTTGGTTACAAACCAATAATATTTCATGAAGTACATACATATTTATTGAATTTTTTTAAAAAAATTTGTTTAATCAGATTTTTATAATGTTTCGTATTAATTTATTTTTTCATGGGAATTATTATACAAATGTTACCAAATCAAGTAAGGGTTTTTTTTCTCCAAATGTATTATTTAGGACATATGTTATACTATGAACCTACCAACATTTATGTTATGTATATAAATCCTATTTAATAATTTATTTATTTAATTTATTTATTAATTTGATATTTAAATTTTCATATAATTTCATTATTTCATCGGGATTTATATTAAATTGTTACCAAATAAATTATAGGATTGGGTCTCAAATTGTCTTTTTGGGGACATATGTTAGGTTATCCACATATCATCATTTATGAGTTGAAAATAAATTCTCATTTAAATTTTATATAATCATTTTTTTATTTTATGTATTATTTAATGTTATTATTTCATAAGGATAATGATTTAAAGGACAATATATTGGAAAATGTTTTATATTACAATCTCTTTTTAATAATGATTGTTTGTGAATATGGTTCTGATGTTGATTTATTATGATTAATAACTAAATAATTTAATCAAATTTTGTATCCACAAATAATTTCAACAAGTGACTTTTTTATTCAATTTTATTATAATTATATTATCAATAGTAAAAAATAAAATTTTTATGGAAAACCAGCATTATTTTTTTCCTTGGATGTAAATCATATCTCTTGTAATTTTATGTTTCTTAAAAATTTATTTTTAAATGTTTTAAATAATATTATATAAATGTCTAAATTAATTTTAGTCAAGATTTGTTTTTTATAAATAAAATTACTATTATTTTATGTTGTTTTTTTTTTAAAATAATTTTATATTTAAAATATATTTGATAGATTAATATTTCATTTAATGCACCAAACACCAAAAACATTTTTCTCTTTCCTTGACACATGATTATTTGAATATTAAATTACATTTTTCATACTTCCAAAAAAATAAAATGATATATTTTATAAATTATAATATTATATTTATTTTATTGATTTATTACATCATAATCAAATGGATATTTTTCCTCAAAATTTCTTTAATGATTTTTATGGAATTTATACTAATAAATGACAAAAAATTATAAATTTTATCTATTTTACTATGGATATTATCTAACGATATAATCCATATTATTACATAGGACTATTAATATTTTCGTAAAATATATTTTAAAAAAATTCGTCCATTTTCCATGGATATTGTTAATATTATATGATGAAATGTTTATAAATCACATGTCTCTTCAAAGGTTTAAGCTATAATGAAATTTTTATGAAACTCATTTTTCCTGGGATCTGAAATTATTAATGTATTATTATGTTTGGTTACACATATGTTATATTTTCATTATTTTATGGGTGTGATCTAATTATCCATATAATAATTTTTGAAAAATTAGATATCTAATTAGATAAAGCAGACAAGAATACTAAGAGTACCTAATTTAGTTAGAGAAAATAACCACTATGATAGACATTAAAGATATCATTTCCTACAAAAAAAATATTAGTTTAGTGAACCCAAATACAATTTGATAGTCTGGGTATTGAACCATAACAACTATGACTATTTAGGTAGTAAACCTAAACCCCGATACTGGTCCTAGATATGACTTAGAATTAGTATGTATACAAAAAAGAATCTCCAAATGGAGGATGCACCTACAAAGACACTATTGTCATATAAGAAACAATTTTGAAATTTACCTTTTCCACTCTGGGTGGATGGTGATTTGTAAATAATTATAATTAGATATTTTTCTTGAAATTGGGATTCATTAATAGTTTCAATCAAGTGAGTTTGACATTATCATTAATGGAGCTTATATCATATATGGATTTATATATTTTTCCAATAATATATTTTATTAGTAATGGAATGAAGAAGTTTTTATATTTACATTAAGGTTTCATTGTAATTCAGGATATTACAATCTTTTTAAGATAATATCTGAACAAGGTATTCACATATTCAGTATGGGAGAACTAAATTATGATATTTTGGTGATAATTTTATGTTTATTTTTAATATTCAGTACCTTTAATTTAATTTTTTTTATGAATCTTAAGATAACCTAATTATTGAATGGTTTTATTTTATCAATGGATGTGGTTTTAGAGTAAAAAATATTATTTCAACTAATAGAGAATTTTAAATTACATATAACTCATGCGAAAAAAATTCTTTGGAAAAAAATAGTTATTTTTGGAAAGACATATAATAATATTATGGATCTTTTGAACAAGTTTTTTTTATTTTTTTCAGGAAAAAATAATATCCATATAATGGAGTTAGAGATGAAGTAGAAATTGATCGAAGGAAATCCAAATGATGAGATCATAATCATGAAATTGAAAGAATAATGTATGTATATTTTCACGTGATCTATATAATGATGATAAAAAATCAATTCTTCTTATTGATATGTTTTTGATACAAAAAAAGTCTTATTTCTATAATTTCAAACAAATTTAGTGACTTTTAACTAGTCATGGATTTCTGTTATTTTTGTGGTTAATTTTATCATGAGAATCTTATCTATTACTCCCAATTTATCAATAGATGTTAGTGTTGTCATCTAGATCCATAATTTCACTACCCAAACATGTTTATCTATTTGGAAACCTAATATATTGTCATTTAATATGAATATCATATATACCTTTTAATCCTTTTAACTAGAAATTTTATTTGTAACATTAATAATGTGTGTTCTTCACAACTAGTTTTTTAATCTTCTAAAAATTTGTTAATAATAAGAAGATAATATTTAATGGAAAAAATTGGGGAAGAATGTATGGGCATATTACTTGGTGAAATATATTTTTTTAATTTCTTAATTTCGTTAGTATATTTTGTTAATCACTACACTTAGTTTTAACAAGCTTTAATATTTTATTAATGATCATATTTTTACATGGTAATTATAAAACAAATTTTAAAATTATATGTTTTACTATAAATCAAATCATTATAAATTCTTTATATAATGGTTTTAGATATGTAAAATATATTTATCTTTATTCACACTTTTATATAAAGCCATTATATCCTTTGAAAAAAGAGTTTTCTAAAATAATGATGTTTATTTCATTCTATGATCATAAAATAAAGTTACTTTTTACTCTTATAGAAAATTTATCAATAAAAATAAAAATAATTTTTCAATTCTAAAAAAAATATATATAATAATTTTTGTTTTTTTATCAATTTCATAAAAATAACTTTTTCCATGAATGGTATAATATAAAAATAATTATTAAAAATAACCATTTCATTGAAGAATTTTAAAGTATTAATTAATATTATAATTTTGTTAAAAATAAAAATATTTTAATTATAATATTATAAATATAATTTATGAAATTATAATCAATATTATATTTATTTTTGATATTAATTAATTTTATACTTACAAAAACCTTTTCCTTGAAAAAAGATATTTTTTATTTTCATCAATATGTTTAAATTTAAAATAAATCCTACCATATATATATATATATATATATATATATATATATTCTAAAAAAACATTTACTATTATTAATAAAATTAATATATATTCTTTATGAAGTTCAAATTAATTTTTTTCTCAAAATTTATTGTAAAAATATTATAATGTATTAACAAAGTAAATTTCAAAATAGGTCTAATGCGGGTTAAGCATAAAAAATAATAGTTATAATAACCCAAATCCTTTTCTAATTCCCATTTTATAGACATATTTATGTAAAAAATATATATATTTCTTATAATTTTATATTTTAAATCCATATTACTTTGATTATCTATTATATAATTAATTTTTTAAATAAAAGGAAAAATGTTAGTTGCTAACTCTCAAAAATCTATTATATGTACACATAGGGTTAACAAGATGTATGATTTGTTATAATAATTAATTTTTAGGATAAATAATATTTAATAAACATTATAATTATTTATTTATTCTTTTTATGAAATAAATAAATTCAATTATAATGTTACACCGATGTATTAATTATATAATTAATAACTAATTATTTTAAAAAATACAATAATTAATATAATTTTAATAAATTATTATTGTCATAAAAATGTTAAGAAAAAAATTTCTGGATGTTTTAAAAACATTAAACCAGATCCTCTAATTGATTATTTTAATGTCAAATTATATGAATTGTGTCAATAATGATATCGATGATATTTTTTTATAAATAATTTTCAATTAAATTATTTAAAATTACAAAAAGAATTTAACTATTAAAATAGAATTGTAAATGGTTTTAAATATAAATGATAGTGTCTTTGTGCTCAGTTTTTATCTTTTATAGAAACATTCCTCATAAATAAAATTAAAATGATTAATTATCATGGTTATGGTTAAAATATAGTTGTTATTGTTACATGAACTTTTTTTAAAATTAGGTTCCCAAAAAATTGTTTTTTATTTTTTAAATTATATATAACATATTGAATCATTTATTCCATTTTTTCATTTTATATGAATTTATTTTTAGGTTTTCTGGATAAATTGCATTAGTAAAAAAATAAATAAAATTTGAAATTCTGGTGACAAGTGAAATTATATAAGTACACTTAGTGTTTTTGATAAAACACGTGTAGAACATGTTTCATTTTACAAGGAGGCTTAAATTGAATTTATATTCCCTAAAATATATTTTATATATTCTTTGGAAGAAATTTTGATGAGATTAACTTCCCATTATAGAATAGTTTTGGATATTTAAAAAATTCCACTCCCCCACAATTATGAATAGAGACACCCCCTTCCCCCCTAACTTAATCACAAATAATAAGAAATTTCAATAAACAATATCCTTCTAATATTACACCCGTGTATAATTTTCCATGTTATTGAGAAACTAGTATTCTAAAAATATCATCTATATTGACATTAATAATAGATTCAAATGAGGTTCTTCTAAACAATGATATTTTTCTTCATTAAGATCATTCTTTGTATTCAATATATTAAAATACTCACTAATATATTAATAATTTCCATAATATTAAATAATTATTTAACATATAATTATATATTCTTGTTTCTACAAATTAATTTATTTTCATATACTCTTCTAGAAAGTGGGAAATTAAACCATTGATCGTGTGTATGGAGGACTAAGACATCGCGAACCTCTGTTATTTTTTATCACTACCTCCCACATTTGGAGATAATTATATATTTCATATTTATTAATATTAAATTAGTGAAATAATAATTATATTGAATTATAATATCACATATACCTTCAAACCTTCCAAATTTATTGAAAATAATATTGTCACTCTTGTGTGTGTGTGGACTACCACCTCAATCAACAGTTTTGATACATTTTTCACTTTATTTATATGTTGATAGTAATATGAATAAATTTATTTAATATATATGTTATAAAAGTAATAAAAATTATTATATTAAATATTTGTATCATGTATCTTTCATTCATTTCATCGATTGAGAAAATGGAAATAATGTTCATGATTTTTTTCGATTAATCTGCTCTATGAAGGGTGTAATACATATCTCTACATCTAACTATTACGGATAACTATGAATATTTCTATGTTGAATAAATATTATATTTTAATTTTTACGAGTATTTTAGTTGTTATGGAACCATAATCAATTTTTAGGGACAAAAACAAACAAACAAAATTGATTGTAAAAAAACGATAATGTTATCAAATGAAACTATTATTTTTAGAAATATTGCATAAGAAACTAGTGTTAAAAGGTTATAAATAATTAATATATGGTATGATTTATATGATTATTGTTTTTAATATATATATATATAATAAAATTATAATTATTATATAGTAATTTCAATCATGTTAATTCGATTTCAAGACATTTAATATGGTATTTCTGTCTCAACATTAATTCATTGGGACATAAGTTCTCTTACAACACTATATTGTTTTATGAAGTATATAATTATTTATTGAAATTTTTTGTTCCTAAATTTGTTAAATATGATTATTTAAATTTTTCTTATAAATTTATTCTTTATTGTGGATTATTATTCAGTTGTTTCCAAATCATGTAGGGTATTTTGGTCTCTAAGTGTATTATTTATGACATATGTAATGTTATGCACCTACATAAATTTGTTGGATGTACATAAATCCTATATAAAAATTTATATTATTTATTTATTTATTATTTTTATATTTAAATGTTCCTATAATTTTATTATTTCATGAGGATTTATATTGAAAAGTTACCAAATAAATAATGAGATTTTGTCTCAAGTTGCCTTTTTTTGGGACATGTGTTAGGTTATCCACTTATCATCATTTATGAGTTGAAAATAAATTCTCATTGAAATTTTATATTATGAGTTAATTTTTTCTAATGATATTTTATGTTTCATTTAATGTTATTATTTCCTAGGGAAAATTATTAAAAAGACCACATACCGGTAAATAATTTTTCTTAGAGTGTCTTTATTTATCCGGATATTTACTTATTACGGTTACGATGATGATTTATTATGATACATTACAAAATAATGTAATCAAATTCTCTATAAACTAAAAATTTCAATAATATACTTTTTTCATTCAATTTTCTAATCATTATATTATCAATAGTCCAAAATAATATTTTAAAGGAAAAAAAATTATTTTTTTCATTGGTTGAAAATCATTTCACTTGATATTGTATGTTTTCTAAATATATATTTTGAATGTTTCAAATGATAATAAATAAATGTTTAAATTAATTTTACTCAGGATTAGTTTTATAGAAATAAAATTAAAATAAATGTATTTTTTGTTTTCTGAAAAAAGTTCTTTTCTATTTATAAAATATATGATAGAGTATTATTTCGTTTAATGTACCAAACATGCATACAATTTTTATCCTTCATGGAAAATAGATTATTTGAATGTTATATTAATTTTTTTTATTTACTTTTTAAAAAACTTATAATGATATATTTTATAAATTTTAATATTATATTTATTTTTTGGATTAATTTTTCAAAATAAAATGGATATTTTTCTTCATTGAAAATTTAACATTTTTATGGAATTTATATTAAAAATTGACAAAAAATTTGGAATTTTTTATGTTTTACAATGGATACTATCCAATGATACAATCCTTATCATTACTTTGGACTATTAACAATTTCGTTGAAAATAGGTTTATAAAACTCATCCATTTTCCATGGTTAATGTTATGATTATATGACGAACGGTTTATGATACACATGCCTCTTCCAAGGGTTACACTATAATAAAATGATTATGAAACTGATTTTTCATGGTTTCTAAAATGATTAATTTATTATTATATTTTGTTACAAAAATGTATTATATTCATTATTTTATGGGTAGGATATACTTATCTATACAACAATATTAGAAAATTTTGATATCTAATGAGATAAAAGATACATGAATGCTGAGATAACCTAATTATTAAGAGTCTATGTCCACTATGATAGACTTCAATGAGTCCATTTCCTATAAAAAAATTTGTTGAGTGAACCCAAATACACTATGATAGTATTTTGATTGAACTGTAACAAAAATGACTATTTTGGTAGTAAACATAAACCTTTATACTTGTCTTATAAGTGAATCCCTAACTACTGAAGAAATTATTTCATATTCTTATATGTATGATACAGAAATAATCCTTATAGAAAATATTATTCTCTAAAATCATATATTATTTGAATAAATTATTGTTTCAATCATGTTAAATTATTTTTCTGATAACATGAATCAATTTAGTAATCAATGATATAGAGGGTATGATTTTAACTTTTCCCCCGTGTTCCCATACACTTAATTGAATGTTACGTTGATATATTCTTAGTTGCCACATACATAGAATTTGATGTCCCCTTTATTATTTTTGTTTACCCCATCTTATAAATAAATGTATAATTTATTTTATGTCTATCAAGTGATATACTAGTGGGTAATATAGTGGGATATGATATAGTTCACTTATGAACCATTTTTTACGTGTCTAGAATTTATATGAACTAATCCTCTATGGTTCACATGAATATTAACATAAAATAAAACCAATAAAAATCTATTGAGATGTAATATATTTTAATAAGAATCATAGGTATCGATAGTGATATTAAATGAATATGTCACTCATTAGATAGTAGATAGTTTAATATATCAAAAACGTGTTTTAAAAATGAAAACAAATATATCCTTAAAAAATGTTCCTGTTATCCATTAATGGTATTTTTTATATTTAAAAACATCAATTGATGTTACTTTTTATATATAAAAGATAAAACCTAATTAATCCTTCTTTTCCAATCTACATATGGTTATTTTTATTATCATTAAATCATGAGGCAACACGTTCTATTTTTTTCATAAGATTTTTTTAAATTGAATAACCTGAGACCACCCTGAGAGGGGTGTGAATTAGGGTGTCAGCTTTTTCTCAAAAAGTGATTTCTCTTATTCTAATAATGGAAGGGAATTTTTTGTCCTTATATGATGGATATGTTCAGTAATTAAAACATTCACATTTACAAGGATAATAAAACCCTTTTACTTGGTTCACCACTAAGGACATTGTTCAATGACCATATGCCAACATGTTTCTAGTCATTCCAATGTACTCTAATATTCACTAGGTGTTTATTACAATAGTTTGGGAATAGTCACAAAATTCTAAGAAAACTACCATTAAAAAGTTACATAGATAGTTTACTAATTCCCTCAGATCTCATCATTTGACACCACCTTGTTCACTGCCTTTTGAGAAGTCCTTCTCAGTTTATAGTCTTGAAGGTATCAACAGATTTGAATACAAGTCTTTGTCTCTCTCCAATTTGAGACATTGTGTTCATCAATGTCCATAGTTGATGCACTTATATTCATTCATCATATTTAGTGCAATAAATGAACACACTAAATCATCATTATCTTCTTGGTTAGAATCACAAGAACCTATGTGATTATTCATGAAATGAAGATATGATAACTATACATCATCGTAATTATATTCTTATTATATATTTTTTCACATATGCATGTGATCAAGCTTGTAGTGTTTAAGTGAACTTCTACACTAGTTCTTATTTACACATGTGAAAACATTGTATAGTTTTTATTATTTAAATGTGTTCACATATTAATGTGCATCCAAGAGTGCATACACTATCCACTTCTTCTTCTTGTTTGAAAACTCTCATTGTCGCACCCGTTTTTTAGTCATTTTATTTATTTTATTTCTCTTTGGTCGGGTGATTTTTTGTAAGTGCGTGTGAGTCCCAGTTTAAAGTTTATTTGTTTGGTTGAGTTTATGGTTTGGGATAGTGTGCTTAACTGTGCGTTTAAGACGCACTGTCCGCTTGGGTACTGTATGGTGCACAAATACCGCACGATCATCCAGTTTTAACGTTATGTGTGTAGATATATGTATATGTTTGTTTATATGTTTATATATGTGTATATATATGTGTATCTACATTTATATATATATATATATATATATATGTTTTAACGTTGTGTATATATGTATATATAATGTAGTTGTATATATGTTTATAGGTGTATATATATACACATATGTTTATAAATATTATTTTCTTACGTTATATTCTTATGTGTATACATGTTTATATACATGTTTATATATGTTCATATGTTTATATATTATATATATATGTTTATATATTTATGTATATATGTATCTATGTTTATATAAGTAGGTTTATATATGTTTATATATATTTATATATGTATATACGTTTCTAATAATTATGATTATGATTATTATTTTTATTTGATTAGAATTATTATTATAATTATTATTATTATTGTTTGTTATTTGGGTATAAATTATAATTATTCATAATGTTTGTTAAATTATTATTATTATTATTATTATTATTATTAAGATTAAAAAAATAATAATATGTAACCCTAATACCCATCCCCCCTCTCTTCCATGCACGAGCCCCCACCCCACCCTTCATCATGTCCGTCGTGCGAGCCCCCCTCCCCCTTCCTCCAGTCTGTGGCACAAAGCCCCCCCCCCCCACCGATGGCATCCCGGCGCTCCGGCTGCCTCCGCTTTGCTGATGCATCGCCGTCCGCCAGCCAGCTCCCCCCTCCCCTCCTCACTGCGTCTTTGTCCCTCTCTCGTTCCATGTACCGTCCGCCGTCGGCCGCACCGGACAGCTCTGCTCCTCCTTCCTCATCTGCTCAACGCTGCCTGAAACCCCCCTCCCCAGCCGGATCTCCTCTGTTCTGGCGCCATCCTACTGCCTTGAACCTACTACGCCGCTTCCCACCTCCTCTCCCGGCCATCGCCTTCCCTCTCATCTGGCAGCCCTCCTTCTCACTCGGCGTACCTCCCACAACCTCACCGTAGGTGCATTCCTCTTCCTTGGGTTGATTTATTACATTGATTGGTTGTATGGTTAGGGTATTGGGTTTAGATTGGTTTTATTTTGGTGTAAATGGTTAGACTATCTTGTTTTTAGGGTTACATAAATTCTTGTGTTTTTTTCTCTGTTTTCAAGGTTGTGCGACGATGTGTCATGACAAGCCGGTCAACACTCCGAAAACCGTGATAGAGAGTGATTATGTTTTATCACTAACATTTGGGTAAGGATATTTTTATGCATTGTTATATATTCTTACGCCAATTTAATTATGAAATTGAGTTACGGACCCCTAAGGTCTTTATCTGGTCCAGAGACAGCTTTATCTGAGTTGTTAGATTTAGCAATGTTTTGCTGTTTTCATTGCTGGATATATATATACCTATGGTGTATAGGTATATAGTTGTATATATATAAAGATATATATATATATATGTATGTACTTCAAGGTCACGTGCGCTTTGGACATGGGTTAACCGAAGTTGTGTAGTTGCTCTGCGGAGTGTCATTCCTCCTTCCGTTGGGGTTCTACTGTTTTTGCACTTGTCGAGGTAGGTGCTCCAACCATTTTCCCTTTTTGTTTCAAACCATGATCACTTGAATGTTTTCAATTAATCCTTTTATATAAATTGTATTTATATTGTATTAATGAAATGATTTTGGATTAGTTATATTACGGTTGAAAATTTCTGAAAGTGGCTTTTGATGTTGGTTTATATGAAATACATAGGTTCTTGGTAAAGTTAAATCAATCTCATTAAGATGTGTTTGGTTGAAATTGATAGTAACTATGTTTTGGAAATGTAAAATATCTTTTTTGTGTTTGTTTAACAAAAATACCAACCAATGAGTTGTTTTAAAAAATGTTTTGGAAATGAGGGGTGGTTGGAGAGATGCAGTTTGTTTTTATAAACTATCATGAAAGAATTTTGAGTTTGGATTCAATGCTAAAGTGTTTTATAAAATATTGTTTTCAAGGAGATTCTTATAAAAAATAAATGTTCTATTAGATGTTGATATATCCATGGGAGCACTAGGTGCCCACATGGATGATCCTCTAAATGATGATGACACCTTAAAGCTATGTTTTCTTAAAACTACGTTTCTGAGAAAATAATGTGTTATCTTCAAAGGGAATTGAAAGAAGCTGGCCCGGGTGGCTTTTGGTGTGAGATAGATGGTATTATTTCTTAAAGGCCCATTTGGTTCTTTCATCTCAATTGTAATATTTGTGTTGACTCTTTGAAAAGACGGCATTTTCACTGACTTTTGAGAAAGTGTGTGTGCCCGATTGGCAACTTAACTCATTTATGAAATGTTTTGAAACTATGCATGTTGTGAAGTCCCGGTTGGCACCTTGTTGAATGTGAAATAATTTCATATGTACATATTTGTGGGGCATCTCTACACGGGGACTTTCCTTCAAGGATTATCGTGTAGTGGTGGCTGTGTAAGGGGTTGCCAAGTGCAGTGAGATGAGTCACGCGTGCGAGGGCCTCCCACGTACACAGTATTATTAAAATCACCATGGATTCCTAGGAATCTTATATATTATCGAGAGACGGTTGCTAGCCATCCCCGATCAGACGTTTTGGTTCTCCTTGGTAGGTAGGCCTTGTGGGGCGTGCCACTGGTTGGCTCTTACGGCGGCAAGTGGTTATTGACTATGGAGTACCATGCCGGTAGGTAGTCTGAACCGGAGTACATCTAGGGGTTTTCTAGTGATGTTTAGGATCACCCATGGTTATTGATTATATCATCTTGGTTAATATTACTTGCACTTGGTTTCCTGCATTTACTTATTACCTTTTCTTCTTTTTCACTAATGTGATTAACATAAATTTAAAATTTTTGTTTCCAAGAAATGCACTATTTTTGGGAAAATGGGTTGTGGCGTGTGTTTGTTTTTTTTAAATGGTAAAACCGGATCCATTTTTCCATTAAAATATGAAAACCCTATTTTCTATCATTGAATGTGAAAACTAGTGTTTTGGGATTGTTTTGGGAAAGTGGTTTTGGTTGGATTCTGTGGTTTACTTTGGGATCCCTACTGAGCATTTTTGATGCTCATGCATATTTTACCATTTCAGTCACAGGATTCCCTCATTCAAATTTTCTTGACTGATTTTCTCATTTTCGGATCAATGTTGGCCTTGGTTGGGAGGTGACCGAAGGGTCACTTGGAGGTACGTCTGCTGTTTGGTTTTATTTCTTTCCACTGCTAGAGTTTAGTTCGTTTATTCTGTTTATTCTTATTTACTTATTTATCTTTTATGGGCTTAATCATTCCCAACATTTTAACATTGATGCACGATACTGGTTGCCAGCACGTGGGGATCGAGAATGCCCCTCGGGCCATGCCGCGGGACGGCTCGGGTGACCGGCTCAGGGTCGACCTGGGCTGGTTCGTGACAAAATGGTATCATAGGAGGCCATTGATATTTGGGATGTCTGGTAGAATGAGACTAGGACTGTCGGGTCTCAGGAGGTAGGTTACGGGTTGGTTCCTGATCACCACCGCAAGTGATGAGACCTGAGTTACCAGGGTTAGTCCGGGATTTCAGTCATTTTTCTTTGGTTATTTTGGATTGATGGATGAAAATGGGAGCGAATCGGTTCACATTGTGGCCTCACGTGGGGTGGTAAACCTTGTGGAGTCAAAGTGCCCAGTTTAATGTCCTCTTAGTGTTATGTATTACTTGGGGCATGGCTCACCACCATGTCGATGAGTTTAGCATAGACACTAGTCCATAATTCTGATGGTTTATAGTGGTTGTGTTTCGTTTTAAACTCGGTCTATGTGTGTGTGTGTGTGTTGAAAATGAAAGTGATTTTGTAATGAAAAAGAATGGGCTTCTTACAAATTGTTTTTGACATTAGTAAAGTGGGTTTATAAAGATAAAGTTTATTGGTTTGGAACAATATGGTATGTGTTTGGATTTGGTAAGGAAAGAAGTCTTTGAACCATGGAACTCCTTATGGAGGGTCACATGTGCGTGGTTATTTATGGAGAGTGTGTAGGGGCACTTGTTTGCAGATGATGTGAGTGAGATTGAATGAACGGACATTTGATGGTTCATAAGGTTCCATAGGTGGGTTTTAAAAAAATTTCTCAAAGAAATGATGGTTTTGGAATGTAATTTAGAATTGTGTTTGTATATGTTTGGGTAATGGGCCTATTGACCTTGACTTGTGTTGTTTCCTTGATTGAGTTTTGGCTTGATGTCGGTTTCGAAGATATTTCTCGTGTTTTCATGAGTATGCCGCCCAGAAAGTTCGCTAAGGTTGCTAATGAGTCATGCCTAATTTTAAATTCATTTTTCATGTTACCTATCGATCAAAGAAATCAATCTCCATGAGGGGTAGTTGTGTGGTTGTGGAACTGAGTGGGTCTTCAGGTTGATGGGAACTCCCAAGTTTGTTAGGGTGTGTAATGTCTCAGGTTTATTTGAGGGTCCAATTTTGGACTAGTAAAGGTGAAATGTCTCACCATCATTGATGTTTGGGGTGTGTATGATGGTAATTGTCTATAGTGAGGGTTCCCCATCTAGCAAGGAGTGCATGTAAGGGGAACCTGTCTCCGAGAAAGCATCCTTGTCGGTACCAGCTCATAGCTCATCGATACCAATGCATTGTTCGTCGGACCGCTCTCTTGTGTGCCACCAGTATGGCATGTCCAGACATTCTATGTCTCCTTGCCGCATCCCTCAGAAGTGTTGCTACCGTGTGGTTGTTCGGGCCACCGGTGATAGTTCTGGAAGAAGTGTCATCCGAGAGGAAGGAGCTAGTGACCAGATGATGCAAATTCTTGACTGTGAGGCAAGGGATGCTTCAGCCATCAGAGACCCAGCCACAGGTCTCTGGGTGAATCTCGCGCATAGTCAAGAGTTGCCGAGGGTTTGTAGAACCTCGCTTCGGATTATGTTTTCAGCTTTCTGAATGGAAATACCCAATGTTTCCTTGTTAGGTTCTTGTCACCATTGTAAGCTCATCATAGTTGTGGTAATGTGATGAAATTGTTCTACCACATTATAAGAAGTCTTATCTATTCTCAGTGTGTTATCAATCATTTGTATTTCCTTGAAGGGTGTTAGGACCATGAATAAACGGGTCATTCTAATTTTGAGTTGGGTCTCAACTGTGTGTGTTAGGGGGATGATTGGTTTCGTGAAATTAATGTGCGGTGTTTCGAGGTCCTTTGTGATTTCAGGCTAGAAATTCCCATTGACTCTGGTTGCTGTGAGGTTTTTATTCGGTCAGTGTGTGAGGGGTTGAGTTCATTTCTTATCCTCGAGTTGTTGGGTCATTTCGTAACAGGCTTCCTGTTTAAGTCTCCGAGTGTTGTTCAGTCAATGTGGAGGAATTAAATGGGTTCAGTTTGGGAGTTCCCATGTTGCCCCCCCCCCCCTCGTCAGGGGTGGTGTGTTCGAGTTTCAATGCCTCCGTATTAGAAAATTTCTGTGGTGGGGAGACCTCTCTCATGTTCTCCCTTCAACCTCAGAAAATGATTGCACTTGAGTTGTTCGGGTGAGACTTGTTTTGTTAATTGTCACCCAAGCCTCTCAATTTCTTCTGATTTTTTCTAGGCACTGACTCGAGTTATGCTAAATGTTGTCATGGTGACTTTTTGCGAGCAGAAAGTGTTTGTGGTGGGGAGAATTATCGCACCTTTTTTTAGTCATTTTATTTATTTTTTTCTCATGGCGTCGGGTGATTTTGCGTATGTGAGGGTGAGTCCTGGTTTAAATTTTTAATGTTGGGTTGAGTTTATGGTTTGGGATAGTACGCAAATGTCGTGCGTTTAAGACACATTGTCCGTTTGGGTACCGTACGGTGCGCAAATACCGCACTGTCATCCAGTTTTAACTTTATGTGTTTAGATATATGTATATATATGTTTATATGATTATATATGTGTATATATATGTGTATCTACATTTGTATATGTTTATGTTTTAATTTTGTGTATATATATATATATAATGTAGGTGTATATATGTTTATAGGTGTATATATATACACACAGATGTTTATAAATATTATTTTTTACGTTATATGCTTATGTGTATACATGTTTATATATATTTTCATTTATGTTCATATGTTTATATACGTTATATATATATATGTGTGTGTTTATATATATGTGTATATATGTATCTATGTTTATATAAGTAGGTTTATATATGTTTATTTATATTTATATATGTATATACGTTTATAATAATAATTATTATTATTATTACTTTTTTGATTAGAATTATTATTATTATTGTTGTTGTTGTTTGTTATTTCGGTATAAATTATAATTATTCTTAATGTTTGTTAAATTATTATTCTTATAATAATTATTATTTTTATTAAGATTAAAAAAATAATAATAAGTAACCCTAATACCAAGCCCCACCTTTCTTCCCCGCTGGAGCCCCCCCCCCCCCTCATCATGTCCATCATGTGATCCCCCCCTTCCTCTTGTCCATCGGGGAAAGCCCCCCCCCCCACCCACCCCCACCAGTGGCATACTGGCACTCCAGCCGCCTACGCTTTGTCGACGCCTCGCCATCTGCCAGCCAGATCTGCCCCTCCACTCCTCACCGCGCTGTCAGCCCGCTCCCGCTCCATGCACCATCTGCCACCTGCCAGCTCTCCTCCTCCTTCCTCGGCCTCTCGCCACCGCCCGACACCCCCGTACCCAGCTGAATCTCCCCTATTCCGGCACCGTCCCGCTGCCTTGAACCCTCTGCGCCATTTCCCACCTCCTCTCTCGGCCATCACCTTCCCTCTCCACTGACATCCCTCCTTCTCACTCGGTGAACCTCCCGCAACCTCGCCGTAGGTGCATTCCTCTTCCATGGTTTTATTTCATACTTTGATAGGTTTTATTGTTAGGGTTTTTGGTTTCGGTTGGTTTGATTTTGGTGCAAATGGTTAGATTAACTTTTTTTAGGGTTACTTAAATTCTTGTGTTTTTTTCTCTGGTTTTAAGGTTGTGCGACGATATATCGTGACAAGCCGGTCTACACTCCAACAACCGGGATAGAGTACGATTATGTTTTATCACCAACATTTTGTAAGGATATTTTTATGCATTTTTATATATTTTTATGCCAATTTAAGTATGAAATTGAGTTGTCGACCCCTGAGGTCTTTATCTGGTCCAGAGTCAGCTTTATCTGAGTTGTTACATTTAGCAATGTTTTTCTTTTTTCATTGCATGATATATATACATATATACCGATGGTGTATAGGTATATAGTTATATATATAAAAATATATAAATATATATATATATATATATATGAATATATATATATATGCACCTCAAGGTCACGTGCGCTTTGGACATGGGTTAACCGAGGTTGTGCAGTTGGTCTGCGGAGCATCATTCATCCTTCCATTGGGGTTCTACCGTTTTTTCATGTGTCGAGGTAGGTGTTCCAACCATTTTCCCCATTTTATTCAAACCCTAAGAACTTGTATGTTTACAATTAATTGTTTTATATCATTTGCATTTATTTCGTATTTATGAAAATCATTTGGCTTAGTTATATCACTGGTGAAAATTTCTGAAAGTGGCTTTTGATGTTGTTTTATACAAATGCAAATGTTCCTGGTAAAGATAAAGCAATTGATTTGGGATGTGTTTGGTTTCAATTGATAGTGACTTTATTTTGGAAATTTAAAATTGTTTTGTTATGTTTGTTATAACCAAAATACCAACCAATGAGTTGTTTTGGAAAATGTTTTGGAAATGGTGGCTAGTTTGAGAGATGCAATTTGTTTTTATAAAGTGTCATGAGATAATTTTCAGCTTGGTTTCAATTCTAAAGTGTTTTATAAAAGATGGTTTTTATAGAGATTCGTCTAAAAACTAAATGTTCCATTGGATGTTGGCACATCCATTAGAGCACTAGGTGCTCACATGGATGTGCCTCTAATTGAAGATGACAAATTAAAGCAATGTTTTCTTAAAACTAGTTTTCAGATAAAATAATGTGTTGTTTCAAAAGGGAATTGAAAGAAGCTAGCCTTAGTTGCTTTTGGTGTGAGTTATATGGTAATTTTTCTTAATGGACTATTTTTTTCTTCCAACTCAATTGTAATATATGTGTCGACTCTCTGAAAAGAAGGCGTTTGCACTGACTTTTGGGAAAAGTGTGTGTTCTCGATTGGAAACTTAACTCATTTAGGAGATGTTTTGAAACTGTGCATGCTGTGAAGGCCTGGTTGGCACCTTGTTGAATGTGAAATAATTTCATATGTACAAATTTGTGGGGCATCTCTACAGGGGGACTTTACTTCAAGGATTTTCATGTAGTGGTGTCCGTGTAAGGGGTTGTCAAGTGCGGTGATATGAGTCACGCGTGCAAGGGCCTCCCACTTACACAGTATTATTAAAATCACCATGCATTCTTGGGTTTTTTATCGATTATCTAGAGACGGTTTCTAGCCATCCCCGATCAGATGGGTTGGTTCCCCCTTGGTAATTAGGCCTTGTGTGGTGTGCCACTGGTTGTCTATTAGGGCAGCCAATGGTTATTGACTATGGAGTACCACGCCGGAAGGTAGTCTGAACCCGAGTATGTGCAAGTGTTTTCTAGGGTTGTTTAGGATCACCCATGGTTACTGCTTATATCTACTTGGTTACTTTTACTTGCACATGGTTTTCTGAATTTACTTATTACTTATTCTTCTTTTGCACTAATGTGATAAACATAAATTTGAAATTTCAGTTTTCATGAAATGCATTGTTTTTGGGAAAACAGGTTGTGGCGTGTGTGGGTTTTTTTAAGATGGTAAAACATGATACTTTTTCTTTTAAAATAGGAAAACACAATTTTCTATATTTTTATGTGAAAACTAGTGTTTTGGGATTGTTTCGGGAAAGTGGTTTTTGTTGGATTTTGTGGTTTACTTTGGCATCCTTACTAAGAATTTTTTATGCTCACGCCTATTTTATCATTTCAGTCACAGGTTTCCCTCATTCATGTTTTCCTGGCTGAGTTGCTCATTTTCAGAGCAATGTTGGCCTTTGTTGGGAGGTGACCGAAGGGTCACATGGAGGTACATCTGTTGTTTGGTTTTATTTCATTCCACTACTAAAGTTTAGTTCTTTTATTCTGTTTATTCTTATTTAATTATTTATCTTTTATGGGCTAAATCATTCCCAACGTTTTATCTTTGATGACCAACACTGGTTGCTAGCCCGTGGTGATCGGGAACGCCCCTCAGGCCATGCCGCGGGCTGGCTTGGGTGACTGGCTAGGGTCGACCGGGGATGGTTCGTGACACTCATGGGTAAAAATAATTTTACACCCACACTACCTCTATTATTCTTTCTTTATATTATTCTATTTTGACTTGGTTCTATTTCTTATAATTCATTCTCATGGATTAAATCATGTTCTTCCCATCACTATACATGCACCTTCTTCAAAAAAACACTACATATGAGTATAGATATGTTGTGAAAACTGTAGGGTAATCTCTTTCATGTGAGTAGAGAGATGCATGGGTCTCCATATATAGGATGTGCATTTATACTTCACAAAATAGATAGATTCATGGATATATTTTCACAAATAATGGAAAGGGTGACATGAAACTATTTTATATATGTGGGATCACCTTAATGAAGAAAGATGAGGGTTTATATTAGACCATTCACATATTCTCATATCTTCTTTTCCCAGAGGGTGCAGTTCTTCCTTCTTTATAAGGATGCTTCAATAGTGTGTCGCACTTGTTGAAGGCCAGTGTGACTCTGATTCATCTTCTTATAGAATAATGAATAAGAGAGTGTCCCGCTTTAGAAATGCAACAAACATGTACATCAAAGGTAGCCACCACCTTTGGATCTGGGATTCTCTAATTATTTGCATGGGAGAGATATTTTTACACATTCAAATATCATATGAAAAATCATGAATATCATTACTTTGAATTCATGAGATATTCCACATGTCCCTGATGTTTTCTATTCCATAATTGTGGTCTCTAGGTAAACAGATCACATGAAAGAATTAGGATTGTCATGAAACCCATGACCTCATTGAGTTACAGGACATGACCCTTCATCTATGTTTTTTAGGCCTACATTCTGACATCATTATTTCATTTTATGTAATAAAATTAAATTGAATGCATGATTTTGTGACTCCCATACTACCATAATTAAGTGGAGTGTATCATAAGGGTTTATAAAAGCTCGATTGAGGGTTGATCTTCATCTACAGTGAGTAGCATTGGTGACATCGGGCACTGGTGGAAAAAGATAATGGTGTTGCTTCAATAATGTCACGAGTGAAATCAGACATATCTCATTCAATGTGGAATATTGTAAATGAAATAAGAGGTAATATTATATGAAGCTGTTATGGATTAGATTAGTTTCTAAGAGGGAAAGAATGATTAGATGAATGACTGCATTTTCTCAGTTCATTAAAATCATCACCCACATCAAAATGAACACATGCGTGAGTCATGATTTAATTATAAATCCACTGCACCATACACATAGATTACTCACAATCCCTCCATGATTCCTCTCCCATATTGTGTTCTATGTTGTCTACTCTATGACCCCCACTTCTTTGGATTTGAGATAACTACGCATAGGCTTTGCCTTATGCACTTCTGCAATCATCCACATGGATCTTCCACTCGAGCACTGGACTTTCTAGCTTCCCCCTGGGTGAGGATGACTTGTTCATGCCTGTGCCTTAATTGGAGGGTGGATGAAAGGCTAGAGGGTTGATAAATTTTTTTAATACATTAAACATACATCTATTTATAACATAAATATTATATTATTTGTTAAAACATGCATGGAAACCTTATTCAAATAAGTCAAACTAACCACTTCTCAACCATCATCCCTCTTTTTCAGTTATTTTTGGATTATTTTTTCCAATGAACACACATCGAACACTATAATCATCATCAATGGATGATACTTCATTATTGTAATCCATGTGTCTCTTTTGAAACATGTTCATTGAATACAGGACCAGTACAAAATAAATCTAATTTATACAATGTGGATAATTTCTCAAGTGTGGCATCCAATTCTATGAATACATAACATTTCTCAGAGAATAATCACTTAAACCAACCTAAATTATCATTGTATGTACTTATTAATTTTGATCATTATTAATAAATCATGAGAACAAATAAAATTAATACATAGAAGTGGTCCCAAGAGTCTCCCCCTTGGTATTTGTTTGTTATACATCTGAGATCTCTGTAAATGAACATGTCATTGAAAAAATATGAATATTTTATCTCCCCTAACACTTTTTAAAAATTCATTTAAATTTATATCCCCCGTATAATAAATAAATACAATGTTTATTAAATGGAGTGTATCAGTACATACATAATTAATGTTCAATAAATCATTTCACTCTATGTCTACTTAACAATTCTCACTGTAAAAAACAAGAATGTTTGATTTAGGCAACAAAGATGTCCATTACCCACTGATATGATTGTTTATGAGATTACAACTCATGTACATGTCTTAAATAGTTTTCCGCATTCATTCCATGATGATGATAAATGTGAGGTGAATATTTCTATAAAGAATCAACCTAAAACTCATTCACTCACATCAACGGATAGATCAAAAACATCCAATTGAAATAGACAACATAAGTGACCTTAGGTAGAATCAATTATTTTCATGTCACTAATTTATTCAGTTACTCACAATTTTTAAGATAATATTCTTTTCTAGTAACCATGGAAGAGTGATTAAGAAGTGACATAAATGTTATGTAAAATTACCCAATATAAATTCCAACAACAATTGAATTTGATGCTGATTAAAATAATATTTTTGGATTATTTTTTTATGTCTCCCACTAATGTGAAACACAAATTGTCACTATTTCATAGGTTCTCACCATTATAAGTTTATTCACCTTAAATTTCTAGTATTATAATCTCAATACACTACAAAAAGAATTAATAGAATAATGTGGGTCCTCCTTGGTTCATCAATGTGAACAGTAAGGTTGAGATGTTATTCTCTACCAAGATTCTCCATCTACTCCACTCCTCACACATGAACATTTGATACAATGTTTTATTTCTATTGATCCTATTACCTCTTAAAATTCAATGTATGTGATGCTTATTTCTTAAGGATATTTAATGAAACTAGTATCTCCTGATGCAACTATTACCTTCTTAAAGAATTCTTCATGGGATAGAATAAATTCAATGAGATTCTTAACAGTTTGACTAGACTTGTTTCACCTCAGACAAAAAAATTATTTAACTTCATGTGAATTTCTTTATTCCATTTTCACTAGCTTTAATGTTTATGTCATCCATTTTTTATTATTTTCAAATCATCTGGCTAGATAACCAATATTTCATTAGGTATTGTGGATCATAGAATCATATGACATTCATCCCTCATAGAAGATCTTTTAGATGTACAACCCTTTAGATTCATCAATTAAGATTCATTGTTATTCTCACTTTTCCTTCTTGGAATAATTTTTGAATAATTTTTTCTTACTATATTCTATTGATTACATCCCAAGGAAATTATTTCTTTGTTGACCAGATTTTTTGGTTTTCTCTTATTATCAACATTTTATGTATGTTGAAATGAGAATGTACCAACATTTTGGCCATTTCCCTTTCATACATCAGAGATGTAGTTAGGCCTTCCAAATCTATTGTCAACATACAGATTCTTCTGAACTAGAGGATATTACTTCTTCCACTATGCTTTTCCATTTGGATGATTGTGCCAACAAACTAATTCACAACTCCAAAAACAATTGTTTCCCCAACATTGACCCGAAAATCATGGCTTCTTAATATCATTTGAATAAAGTTGGTTGTCATTTTTATTGATTATTTTGATCTCTATCTATGAAACTATCATTCACCTTTTTTATTATCCACACGATTCATGGTGGTAGGTTTCTCCTCACCATTCCTCATCCATACATGGTTTGAATTTATCTTCTAAACCGTCACTTCTTGTGGAATAATATTTAGAAACATGATTATAATATGGTTTGGATGGAACCTTCACATTATCATCTATTTGTGATAGATCATTGAAAAATGTCATGATTGTCTCATCACATGTTGGAGGAATTTAGACCTAAAAATCCTCAAGTGATAATTTTGTACCATTAACTACTATTTATTTTTTCTGTGGAGTATCAAAATGTGTCTTCTCATGATTGGTCAACAATTATTAAAATTTTAGATATTTCATATTGAGGATGAAATTCTTGTCTTCAATCATAATCATCTTTTCATAGAAGTATTCATTAATTCATTCAACTTCAACTTCTTGTAACCTACCATTGTTTGTTAGAAAAGAGCCGTGTTCCGGGTAACATGGATGTTTCTTCCAAAAATGAACTCCTGACTCCAATTCTCCTCTTCATATCATCATTATGTGAATGGATCATTTTATCATGATAAATAATGAAATCCACATTCTATTCAATGGATTCAATATTTCTAGAGATCATTAAAAATTCAACAATTTTTCATTCTAATACTTTTTCCATATAATGATATTCTCTTTCCAATCGGGTTATTGAAACATTAATACATTTAATGATTCTACAAAAAACAACCACTCGTTCTTCTAGAATATATTGTACATAGTTTCTTAATTTCTCTTGACCACTTAATTTACATTATTCAGAATGGTTTTCCTTTTTTAGTGGTATCCTAATCCACCACTCCTTACATTCTAATACTGAAATTTATTCATTATTATAAATGAATGAAGGACCATATATTTCATCTCCTTTAGGCATGAATTACTTCTTCAATAGTTTAACCTCATTATTCTTCATGTTTCTCATGGTCTTGTTGTATATGGAATTCTACTTAAATGTAGAATAATCTTCTAAAACTCATATTATATTTTTAATAAAATCACTATAGAGTATCAAACATAGGTGAACCCATGGCACTGATAATACTTGAAAGAACCTATTAAACCCAGAGAGGTGATGAATCAGGGTTTTACCTTTTTCTTACTAATTGATGGATCTAGTTGCCACATTAGTAGGAAGAAATTTATCCATTTGTGATAAATATATTATGTAATTGGGACATCGACATGGAGAAGGACCACACAACACCTTCAATTGGATCCCCATAAAGGGAAATATCGAAGGAGTTTACATCGACAGGATTCCAGTAAAACTGTTTTCAACTAATCTTCCCTAGCTTTGTATTAAGAAGGATTGGTTAGAATCACTCTCTCATAGGAACACATCCATTATAATGGTTCATGGATAGCTTTTTCCTTCCCACAGATCACTTCTGTGGACTCCCACTAGCTCAATAATTTAAGAGTAGTCTTTATCAATTTATAGATATGAAGGTCGCTTCACCAGATAAGAATGAAATTATTTTTATATCTCCGGCATGATACACCACTTTCATTGAGGACTAAAAATTATGCATTAATATTTTATATTTTTTTACAGTGAAATAATTTAATTCAATAAAAAAATCTCCTTCTTCCCAAAAATAATCACAACCACCTTTGTGATTATTTATATAATGAATATTGTCTCACAATGCATCATCATAATCATCTTCTTCTCCTTTATTATTATCATATATGCACGAGGTCATACATTTGTCATTTAATTTTTTTGTCCTCTTCTTTTTACTAACACACATGAAACCACTATCTTTGTTCCCTCTTTTAAATTTTTTCATTTTTTCATGTTCATATAATAGTGCATGCACATTCATCTTCTTCATCTTCTTGAGTGAAAATTCCAATGGGTATAAATAATTATATGCACAAACTAACTTTTTCTTCTACCCCTTATCTTCTTCCATTTGAAATTGGGTTGGGGGTCTTTAAATAATGCATGTGGGTGCATGCATGAGCCTCCCATCCTTGTACATAATCCTTATTAAAGACAATATCTAACAATCAATATAGATATATTGTGAAAACCTAAGGTTACTATCATCTATGTGATCAGAGAGCATCACATGTCTCCTTATCATGGGATGTGTGTTTCTTCTTCACAGAAACAATAATATTGAGGATATATCATGGAAAATCACAAAAAGGGTGACAATCACTGATTTTGTACATGTGGGATCACCATCAAGAAGCATGATGAGTGTTTGGTTAAACCAATTGCGTGTCCTTGGATCTTTTTTCCAAGAGGGTGTCGTTTTTTCTACTTAGAAAGGATGCTTCAAGATTATGTTGCATTCATTGAATGTAAGAATTACTCAAATACTTAATTTTATAAGAAAATGTGCTAGAGAGTGCTCTGTTTTAGAATATGAGCACTCATGTATGTTGAAGGTAGCCACCTAGTATGGATTGTGAATTATTTTTTTATAGGAATGGATGATATAATTTTCCACATTCAAATCTCATACGAAACATTGTGAAGATATTTTAATTGAATGCATGATATTATTTCCATTTTTTAATCTTTTTTATAATTCTAGTGGTATTCCACATACCTCAGAAGATTCATATTAATACTAATGGTCTTTCTATAAACAGATCACATGCATGCATTATAAATAGCACGAGTCTTGTGAGTGCTTTGAGCTCCATGATATGGAATCACATCTTCATTTACTTCATCGCATGTATGAATGTAATTATTTCATTGTATGAATGAATTTGTGAGTCTTATGTAGACATAATGTTGTGGAGTGGACAGTCCTTGTGTCCAGAAGATCGATGGAGAATCGGTCTTCGTCTTTGCTGAGTATCAGCGACGACATTAATCATTGGAGGAAGAAGATGACGACGCCGCTTCTTCAAATTCCGCAGATGCAGTCAGAAATAACTCATTGATATTGGTTGGTAAATTGGAGCGATGAGAATTCAAGTTTCATTAGAGAATTACTAGATTAAAATAACAGTTGATATGTTATGCATGATTGGATATTTATATGAGATTGTTTGGTTTTCTAATATCAGCATCCCACACCAAACGAACAAGTTGTTGAGCCACAGTTTTAATATCATTATGATCTTACATTATCTTGAATTACTCAATATCCATCCATGGTACCACCCCATACTAGGTTCATTCTACGGGAGCTCTACACCAACACTCTGTACAAGAGTTGGCTAAACTATTCATAGCCTTTTTCACCTGTGATCATGTTGGCCTACACACTTCCCTGCCGCTTGCCGGCTGGCCAAGCTGGATTCTCCTTGGGTATGGTCTACTTTGTCCCGCTTATTAATCAGGCTGAGTTTGGATGGATAGCTGGTGAGTTAGCCAATTTTTTGTTGAATCCCAAAAAAATACTTCTATATATAATTTGAATGGCCACATAGTAGTTCATACATTCATTTCTTCCTTCATCAAATAAGAACAACTAACCACTTATTCAACCATAATCCTTCTTCTACATTTAATTTTTTATTATTATTTAAAAATAACACACCTAAAACACTTCAATCATCCTTATTTTTTGACACATCATTATTTTAAACCAAGTATCACTTTTGGAACAAGTACATTGAATATAGGATTAGTGCAACGACCATATGATTTATATAGCATTAAGAATTTCCCAATTGTGGCATCTAGTTCAGTGTATCCATAAGAGCTCTATAAGAATCATCACATTAACCAACCTCTATTTACATTAGAGATAATTTTTCATATTGATCAGTATTGACAACTGTTGGCAATAAATACAACTCATACAAAAAAAATTTCATTAGAGAAATGATAAATTTATTTAAAAAATTATAGAATAAATATGAATGGATGATGAATATGTTATAGGGGATTCCTTAAATCCATCAAAAAATTTAATTAATGATAAATGTTCATGAACATAAATGGTACGCAGTTCGTTTTTAAGATCAGAAAAAACTGTATAAATGAAATTATCCCAATCCAAATATATGGTATACAAGATTTTTCACCATCCTTGAAGAGTTTACATGGGTGGTTTCTCAATCCCACGAATGTACATAGTTGGTTATACCTAGCCCAATAGGTGAGGAATTTCTTATGATATATCTATTAAATATTTATAATATATTTATAATTATTCCACAATTTCTATGTAAACTACTATTACATGTTTTTTGTTGCTTTTAAGATCTCATGTCACATGATCTTTTATTCATCTTGGATTGTTATATTTTAAATTTCAAAATCATTATTCTATGATTATAATATATTATTACATGGGTATGAACATATGATATAAATTTAATATTTTCAAACATTTATAGTCACATTAGTCATCTATATGAACATCATATTATATCTCTTTTATTTTCTATTACTAATCATCTATGTTTCCCATTTCACAGGTTTACTTTCCTAATATTACGATGAATTGTTTGGAGTTGGGTATAAATAATGGTGTTCTTTTAGGAAGAACATTTTTTGATATATTAAATATCCGTAATAAAATAATTTTTTTTTAGCCTATCACTAATGACACTAACCCATGACACTTATTGGACATACAGTATTAAGATATGATTTTAATATTTATTTTAAATGATATAATAATTTTTCTGTGATGTATTGTATTACTTCATTTGTATTAGAGTATAGATTATTTATATTTTGATATTCATGTTAGAAAATATTACTAATATCCCTTTGGATAATCCTTAGTACATGAGAGAAAAATAAATTATTATAAATAAATTATTTTTTTCTTATAAAATAATTCAGTACCATGATATTAGAAATTTGATAAAGTTCTAGTGAAAATGATCCTATGGGTATCAACTATTAATGTGATAGATTTAGTATTTTCTTGATCATCACTAGATTAGGATGAGGGGTCTTTCAATTGTTCACCGGTCTAAAAACACTAGTGGGATATCCATGGGATAATTAACATTTTTATTGTGGATCATGTAACATCCCGGCTAGGATACCTGTAACTTGTAATGTGCATGTTTTTTCCACAAGTCCTAAAGAACACAATTATAATACATTATTCCTACTAACTAGTAGTGAGATCAAATGTTGATTCTGTAGAGATATAATGACCTAATATCCTAAAAATCACAATGAAAACTATTAGATATCATTAAATATGGATATAGTCACAGGTTCGGAGAAATTTTTTTGAAATTGAACATTCTTCCATAATAAAAGAAATTAAATAAAATCCAAAATATCTAGGTCATACATAAAACTCTAGTCACCCACTAGGTAACCTTATATAATTGAATGATTGATTTAATTAATCTAAAATATAAGAACATGGATTTACTAAAAACATTGAACCATACCACATAACCAGTGTCCATAATATTATCAATATAATCATTCCATTGATAATAATTTACATGAGTGGCCATGCTAAATCATATAGCTCTTGGACATGGCCACATCAAGAATGAATGTGTAGGCAACAGGAAATGAAAAAACTATAGTCATCACACACACTTAGGATAATATATATGGTAAAGATATAATCATAGAAGGAAACACATTTATGAACATATAAATTTTTTTTCTTAAGTGACTGGTCCAGAAATACACTATGTCTAACCCAAAGATGACTAAAATATTAAATCAAATAGTTTATGTGAAACCATATTTGATCTCAATGAATATGATCCTGGTCAACTACTAATCATTAAATCATGTATATATATATATATATTAATTAATATATATTCATATAAATATATATTTACATACATAATCATTCATACTACTCATCCTATTCATAATTAAGTTGATCTAGTGGTCTCTAATCCCAAACAAAAATAGCTTCCTTTTCCAGTAATAGAAATGTATATGAGCAAGCTACGTCGCCACTGAGAGATACATGTCCTCCCATAAGGTTCACCAACTCTTATCTCCAATAAATATAATAATTGATAAATTATTATTAATGGAAAATAATATAAATGTGGCATTGATATACCTAACATATTACTCAACCTATTTGTAATATAGTCTGATTAGTGCATCCATGGTCACTCTCCAGAGGTAACAACAACATTACAACGAGAATAAGACCTAATGGGATAACCTTTATGAGATATATAAAAGGAACTATCTAAGGATCTTGGAACATTATCATTATCCACTAATATAAACAGTTCAATAAACCTTCCCCTAGAAGCATATATATTTGATGTAATAGTCGTGTTTCCAACCTGTCTAAAAGAGCATCCTAATCATCACTTGAGGAGATCACTACCATCCATCAAATATATATATAAAAATTTGTGGAGAATCATCCAAAAATAAATAGTATCGTGAGGAGAATCATGTCCAATATCTGATTAGGTAAGGTTGAAAATCAAGATCTAAGTATGTTCCTACATGGATCGAGATGTTGTAACAGTCAACATTATAGCCTCTATAACTGGATTCAATGAATCGTGTGTTGGAATTACAGATATTGACTGAAAGGAATAGAATCTATATACAAAAATGTTCCTTAAAAAATCCCAATATAATGAGGATCATGATTAAAATCCCTTGAAGAACATCTATGAATCCATGTAAAATTTTCCATTCGATTAGGCTCATGACCCATATTATAGTATTAACTACTAGTAACCATCAATTAATTAGTAGTAAAAAGGTAAATTCATAAAATTAGTGTGGGAGGTCTAATTCATATCTCCCCAGTATTGTATTCTCCTCACGTGATTACGCATTTGGAATATTTTTTATGGTGACACCCACTACCATATTTTCCCAAACCCCTAATGAACAATATTATGGAGGGTCAAACACCAAGTAACAACCTAGGTCCTTAATGTTAAAACACTTTAGAGGAATCATAATATTGATCAGCAATTTGTAAATCCATATAAGGAAATCCTACCCAGGATGCATTATAATGGACGAAAAAGAGAGAAACCATTCAATGGATCCTCTAACATTATGTAAAAAGGGGGAATGCTACATGGTATCATCAATGTCAAAATGTTAACATCAGCATCCTATAGAGGATCCTCATGGAAAAAATATCAGATAGCCTCCTACCTATAAGGGCACATCATTCTAGGGAGACTCCACGAATGGAAGTTCTATGAAATCCTCATTCATGACAGGAAGCTCACATCTTTCCAATATTTACGGGTTTCACTCTCAAGAAATAAATTGAGTCAATTATCAAAAGGAAAATATCACTATTGAAATAAAATACATACTACAACACTTAAGACCCCTCTAATCAACTCAAGGATTTCCACATCTCGATATATATTCAGAAAACGCTCAAAATTGACAACTCTTGGTTCCAAGAATAATTCCAAAGACTAAAATCACTAAAAACATTAAAAATTGAAACAATAGGGTAGTAAACTATGTGTAATGAATGTACGCCATGTTTTCATAGAATCCTAATACCTGTACATTTACTTTGACAAGGTCTTAGTCACATAGGGATTGACTATGTACTACTACATGGCCAACACATAACCAGGATTTTCACATGTAATAAAACATTAACTTGTCCCTATACATGGTGTGTCTCCTCATGCACACATGAGACATGTACATGAACTATTACAAGGTGTTTACTCAATGTACACAGTCTGTACATTCCAAAACCCATCTTCTCATGTACTAGTTTTCTACGTGGTCGAGTACATTTTGAAGTACTACTTCATAGAATATACTCAAAGTACAACATTTTATATTTTAAAATTCATCATATGTGAATTAGAATAACACATTACATGTATTATTTAAACCACACTCAATGTACCTTGGGTTTCCAAAATAAAAAACTGGTCTCACACAAATTTACCCTTTCTCTAAGGGTTAAGCGGTCGCTTGCTCTATTCCTTGGGATGTCGAATCCTTAGAGACCTATGATGAACCATTAGACACATAGAATAAAGAAATGATTTTTTTTCTATGAAGTGGCCAACATGATTTAATTTTAGATTATTATAAAAGGGAAGTAATTGATCTATATGAATTCTAATTATTATAAAATTGGTTGATCCTAGGTTATTGCGTGAGGTGCACTAGATGAATTCCTTTTTAGTGATTTTAATTTCATTTACACGGGATGGATTCATGAAATGAATTAAAAATAACCTTCTCACATACTGGATAAAAAACTTTACAAAAACTACTAATCACATATACACTTGTAGGATCATTTTCATGAGCACTCCAAGGTAATGGATCAAATTAGCACATTAAAGAGGGGAGAATAAATTCAATAAGGAAGAGGGAGAGATAAAATCATTGAATGAAATATTATAAAATAAAATAAATTAATAACATTTAGAAGGTGTGAAATAAAATCCAATCTTGCTCATTTCTACTCACTTCGATCAACACCTAAAATATATATCCCTACATTGATGACATGTCATCAATGGAAGCATGAACTAAACTCTTAAGGAGGGAATTGAAGAATTAGAAAAAATAACAATCACTCCACCATTGTCTGAACAATATCACACGGTTTGGTGTGAATAAATTCAAACCATGAGAAAACTACATCAATGTGATATGAATAAATAACATAATATGAGATGAATAAGAAAATTTAATAAAAACTACGGTTATTTGACCAACACACATGGTAATGAAGAACATTACAATGAGAAATCGGCATAATAACATTACAAAGAATGAAATGCTACATGATCCATAATTATAACACCAATACTCCCTTAAATAGACATTTAAGAATCCATTTGATGATCCACCAACTATCCAAGTCTCTTTATTTAATTCTGGTTGGCCTAGTTCGGTGGAAAATTAAAGTAGAGGAGAATTCTCAACTCTTTATCTGATGTGTCATCTATCATGCATCATGCACAATGAAGCAATGAATTGACAATATAAGTGGAAAAATTAATGAAATTCAATGTGGGATAAAATGTATCCCTAGATTTTCACTAATATCATGTAAAATTGCATCCTAAGATAGTGTGTTTTTTGAGGGATATGTTTTATGTGGTGGGATGTTTTTTCAGGCTGTAGAATCTTTCCTATAATTTTTTCTTCATCATGGGCCACCTAGAACACAATTAAATATACATATTATCATTGGAAACTATTTAATGAAATTTTACCAATGAAATCCACTATCTTCTGATAAATTTTGAGAATCACTAGGATTGAAACTTGACCCCTACCGTAGTTTTATTGGGATGATGTCCAATTCACTTCACCCATAATGTTGTCAGTTCAAGGCTCGCTTTGGTTTTCATCCAATGTGAATCATCAAGTGCTCAAAAATAATTAATTGTTCCATAGAGAATTTGTAAAGACCCGTAAAATTCAAGGGAAATTTTTTATTAATTTCCTTTGTAATTTTACAAGAACACGGTTTCAGACGGCACTTGATTCTGAGGCCCAGAGTGCCCGGAATTTTTATTCGAAGTTTATCTCGGGTACGTTCAGTGAACGGACGAGGGGGAATTTCTAACTTTTGAACCGGTGCCCGAAATCGAATTCCGAGGGAACTGATGGAACTACAGCGCCGTTAATTTCTTAGGAACACCTGTTCCGGAGTTTCATTTTCACGAGAGTTGATGATAAAATTTTTGGAAGCTTATTTTATAATTAATCTACAATTTTTATTATTTTTACTCTAAGTGTTTAGTTCTTGATGGAAGTTGGGTAACCACCCAACCTCCCTTGAGAGGTTATGAGAGTGGCGGGGCCCACACGAACCCCACCCCTTCATATCCTCTAACCCATCTCAACTCCCAATAAATGTTGATAACATATGTTTATTAAACTTATGGAATTAATGTGGTAAGTTTAATGTGAGTTTTTGAAATTCAAACTCATTAATTTCAAAAGGTTTTTTGAGTTAATAAAATAAGAAAAGAGCATATTTTATTTTGTGGTTAGAGTTTTGTGGTTGAGAGGTTTTGGGAAGCGAGAAGATCTTCTTCATCTCCAATGAAGAACATCTTCAACAAAGAACATGAAAAACACTTTAGACTCCGACGAAGAACATTGTTCTTCAACGATGGACATCTCCGCCGATGAACGCGGAGAACTTCTCCAACGACGTTTCCACTTCGGACGCACCTCGACGACAATGGAATCGACATTAGTTTTCCGCGATGCCCGAACTCTACGACACTCGTCTTCCGCGGCTCGTTGACGTGGACCATTCTTGAAACTGAGGTAGGGGTTTTACTTTATTTAATTATTTCTGTTCATGATTCTAGTTTGTCAATATTCATGTATATTCGACAAAATGTTATCGTTTAACATGAGGGGGTCCGGACCACACAAACACGGCCGACCCTCCTCCATATTTCATGTTGTTTCCTTTGTGGTTTGGTAAGGGAAGGTGTGTTGCCGTCGCACCACGCGAAATCATGCGAAATGAAATGCGTGGCGTCGTCACGCCATGCCGTGGAAAGAAGATCAAGGACGCGACGCCGTCGCGCCGTGCCGCAAATTAATACAAGGACATGACGCCATCTCGCCGCGTCGGAGACCCCCTAAAATACCACAGCCATTACCAGGGCTGCAGCGGAGGGGCGTGGCACCGTCGCGCCGCGCCGGATGACAAGGGCCGCGGCCGGTTCTGGGCCGCGGCGGAGCAAGGTGAACGGTGGCCACACCGGGCCGCCGGCGTCGGAGCTGGAAGGGGACCGGCCATCGCCGGTCCCGTTGAGCAGGAACCTGCCGGCCAGTCGGGCCAGCCGGATAGGGAGGAGCCGGGGGAATTAATTCCCCTGGCCGGACTTCAAACTGCCCCCATAAATGGGGGGTCCCGGTTACACAAGGGGGGCAGGCGCCCCCCTGCCAACTGCGCGGCCTTCGGTCGAGCTGGCAGTGCGTGGGGCGCGCTGTGCCCAGTTGGGCCGGGCCGGGCCGTGCTGAGCCGGGCCGACCCGGACCGGGGGTGGGTCGACCCTGTTCGGGACGACCCTGGGGGTCTCGGGCCGGGCCGGTCCGGGCCCGAAACCCCCGTTTTCGGACCGTTGGGGTTCAATTTCCCATACATGGGCTACAGACCTCTGGTCGACGCGCCGTCAGCAGCGACAAACGAGTCAGTCGTTTCGGTATATCGCACTCAAGGTTTCGGAATACTTTGTGTTCGGCCCGGTTGGTTCGTACACGAAACCAACCGGGACCTCGGAGCGGAAACACTCATATCTTGAGCTACGGACGTCCGATTGATGTGCCATTGACTTTGTTGGTTTCCTCATAGTGAGACAGATCTTTTGGCATACTCTGCACGAGGTTTGAGTGTAGGTGGAGTACGGTCGGGTTGGTTTTGCCTAAAAAACCAACCGGGCCCTTGGGACGAAAAGGCCAATAACTCTCAGACCGGGCATCCGATTGACGCGCCGTCTGCGACGTTGAGTTCCTTTTGACGATACGGAACTTTTGGATACATCAAATCTGGACTATGTGTCAGTTGATGTATCTGCCTCTCGGCTCGTGGAGCGGACCCTCCCGAACGATCTTGCTATGTGCGGGAACCCTAGAGCTGGCTCTGACAGCTACTGTGACGACGACGACTGTACAGAGATCCTCAGTGGATTCGACGACGACTACTACAACACTTAGCGATCCTATGTGGATCAGTGCTACCGATCCTGTGTGGGTCTGATCCTGTGTGGTTAAGCGCTCAGCGGTTCTGTGTGAGCCAGCGCCTATAGATCCTGTGTGGGTCCGATCCTGTGTGGGTCTTTGCGGGGGTTAGTTTCCTACCGATCCTTTGTGGGTCATTGCGGGGGTTAGTACCTATCGATCCTTTGTGGGTCCGACGACTTAGATGGATCAGTGATCATCACTATCATCTTTCGAAAAATTATACCTGTGTGAGCTGAATCCTATTTGCTTTCCTGTGTGGACTGTGTTGTGATATCCTGTGTGGATTACGTTTTACATTCTTGTGTGTAATACGTATACTTTCCCGTGTGTACTGGGTTGTACTTGGCCTCGGAGGTTGGAGCATATTGGAATTGATGACTTAGGTATATGTATGGGCATATACCTAAGTAGTGTCGGTTGTTACTTCGTGATTGTATCTTTCCTTTGTGGTTTATCCTTTGTGGATTTTGGGAGACCATTGGGGGTCTCGGGGTCCCTACTGAGTAGCTTATACTCACCCCTACATGGGATATACCCGCGCTACGTTGTGTTGGTTGCAGATGACAGACAGTGGTGATCGCGGTTGAGGCTTGCAGAGCAAGACTGTACCTGGAGATGGACCACTGGGCGGGACATACTCAGAGCAGACGACATGACCCGAGGAGCAGTGGAGCTATCTGTACCCACCCTTCAGGTGGGATTTCCAGTGGACAGCTCGGCGTTGCAGCTTTACTTTACAGTTTTTGTTTTTTCTTTCGAGTTGTACTTTACTTTCAATTTGGGTTTGTATAATGGCCCAGTTACTTACTTTCCGCAGTTACAGTTGTACTCTGTTTTTACATAGTGCATACTTTTTCCGCTTGCTTACTCTGTGATGCTTGTTTACTATACAAATGAAATGCCTTCCCTTTTTACTGGGATTTACGCCTCGGTGCTAGTCGTCGGCCCCTGGCCTATGGAAGTCTGACTTAGGGTAGTCACAGCACGGGCCCCGAGGACGGATCGTGACAAAATGATATCAGAAGAGTTTAGTTCTACCGTGAACTCTGACATTTTTCTATGTGAAGCAATAGTGTTTAGCATTTCGAGTGTGGTTATCAGTCTGGGGAGTCCAGTGTTGGTGTGGCGGCCGACGCATCCGTACACTAGGACCCTGACCTCTGATTTCCGACATAATGCATGAAAACATTGATTGCATGTGTGTTTCATGTTTTCATTGTGATTACTTTGTTTCAGCTCACCAGGTATACTTTTATGACCATGGCGAACCTATTTCCTTTTCGGGATGGCCCCATGACGGCAGCCAGCTTGGGTTCCGTGAGTCAAGCATGATGACAACCCACCGAGCGATGAGGTCTCGGTGCAGGTCCCTTTATCAGCAGTGGCACCAGCGGTAGCTTTACCTGCCGTGCCACAGATGCTTCCAGAACCAGCCACTGACAATGCATGTCGCCTCAGTGCACTACATGAGTTCCAGTGCCAGCGACCGCCCAGGTTCTGTAGGGAGACGGACCCCCAGGTAGCCGAGGACTGGATTGAGGCAGTGGTACGAGTTTTTTGGTTTGTGAGGACACCAGCAGATCTCATGGTGATCCTCGCAGCGAGCCTACTGCACGCAGCAGCAGGCAGATGGCGGAGCATGATGCTCCAGGTGAACGATGAGGCATCTCTTCTCTGGATAGATTTTGAGAGCCTCTTCCTCTCTGAGTTCATCCCAGACACCCTCCGTGTGGTGCGCATTCAAGATTTTCTTCAGCTGCGGCATGGCAGCATAACGGTCGCACAGTACTCGGTGAGATTTACCGATCTCTCGCGCTACTCTACAAACATGGTACGAGACCCATTATTCCGGGCCCGGACCATTGAATAGGGATTGAGACACGAGATCAGGGCATCGCTGATCTCCCTCAGCATTCCGAGTCATACAAGAGTACTGTAGCGGGCCCTTTTGATCAAGTGCTTTCATGCTGAGTCTACACCATTGCTGAGACCCACTGCAGGGCGGCACGTAGCAGAGTCTTCTGTAGTAGGCAGTTGAGGGATGACAAATGGGTCCAGGTAGACCAGAACCTCAAGAAGACGACCTCAGGACACTGGCTCAGCAGTGCGGGGTACACATTGCGGAGTCAGTATTACGAGTGGAAGACAGTGCTATGCATGCGGCGGGCAGGGAAACATGGCTCGTGACTGCCCAACCCACCATGCAGAGGAGAAACAGAGGGTTGAGGAACCACCTAGGCAGAGGCAGAGGTTCAACCGTGGTGGTCTGTAGAGAGAAGGCGAACGGGGCAGAGGAGTTGGCCGAGCAGCAGATGGTGGACGATGTTTTGAGGCTCTACCACCACCACCACCAGGAGGTCCACCCTGACCTTAGGGGAGAGCACAACTAAAGGCAACTGAAGCTTATGATCATAGAGCTTTGGAAGCGGGTGGACTAGTGCGGGACTATCTCCAGGCATAGAGGCCTCTTCCCATAATGCCTCTAGATTTATAGTTTGTGTTGTCATCTGTCCTTGTACATTGAGTTGAAGTAATAAAAGACACTGGCATTGATGACATTCTCTTTCTTGTCTTTTGTTTGTTATTACTAAGAGGTTCCGGAAAAAAAATCGTTGACTTGACCCTCACTTGTGAGATTCTTACTGGAGGAGACCCAGTGACTACACAATGATGTCGACAGTGTGACTCAACCCTTAGAGGCGAGAGTAACGTTTGGATCTCTTGGTAGCAGCGTCGAGGACTTACGACGTCATCTATGCCATGAATTAACTAATCATGACGGGATTGACTATATTAGGAAACGAACGTGGTTCATCCAGGGGATGAGACCAGATTTCCCTTTTCAGCAAAGGAGAAATCTTTGAAGCCTTTTAGAACGTTAAGGAGGAAGGGGAAATCGTTCGTGTGGTCGACAGATGTTAGTAGAGCTTCCAGGAGCTGATACAGAGATTGAACAGCGCACCTATCTTGAGGTTTCCTGAGGAGAGAGTAGGGTATGTAGTCTACTTCGATGCATCAAGGACCAGACTCAAATGTGTCCTGATGCAAGACCAGGCCGTGATCGCCTATAGATCACGTTAGTTGAGGACGCATGAGAAGAACTACACTACGCATGACCTGGAGTTAGTAGCAGTGGTCTTCGCTCTGAATACATGGTGACACTACCTGATGGGCGAGCGCTTTACAGTATATTCTGACCATCAGAGTCTCAGATACATCTTCTCTCAGAAGGATCTGAATCTGAGATAGTGGAGATGGCTCGAGTTCCTCCAGGACTATGACTTTTAGATAGTCTATAATCCTGGGAATGGGAACGTGGTAGCTGATGCCCTCAACAGGAGGACGGGTATCCAACTACTTGAAGAGGCGACAAAGCTGCTAGCCTCTTTGCAGATATCCTTCATGGATAGATATGGAGAGGCCTTCCTTCAGTCTCTCACAGTCACTCCTCCACTACTACAGTAGGTCATGGAGGCACAGCGTGGGGACGCTGACTGTGAGACACGACGTGCACAGATATCCTCAGGACATGCATCTGATGGTTTCTCCTTTGGAGCAGAGCACGAAATCCTTTTCAGAGGACGTACCTTGGTACCAGTTGCTTTACGGGAGGAGGTTATGAGAGAGTTTCAAAATTCTCCTTTGGCGGTACAACCTGGAGTGGCGAAGATGTACCAGGATCTCAGACGACAGCACTGGTGGCCAAGAATGAAGAAGGCTGTGGCAGAGTTCGTTTCACGATGCCTCACCTACCAGTAGGTGAGGGCTGAGCACTAGGTACCAGCAGGCTTGGTACATCCCTTAGAGGTCCTGGAGTGGAAGTGGGACGGGATATCTATGTACTTCGTGACTGGACGTCCACGCACTTCCAGAGGTCACAAATCTATTTGGGTGATTATCGACCGACTCACCAAGTCGGCTCACTGGTTACCCATCAGAGAGTAGGGCTCACTGGAGAGCTTGGGACGAATTTACATTCATGAGATTGTGAGGCTTCATGGAGTTCCATCATCAATTGTCTCTGATTGAGATGCTCGATTTACTTTCCGGCTATGGAAAGGAATGGAGGAGGCATTCGGGACACAGCTACGTCTGAGCACAGCCTTTCACCCTCAGATGGATGGTCAGAGGGAGAGGACCATCCAGACTCTCGAGAACATGCTCCGCGCATGCGTTCTCGACTTTGGTCATAGCTGGGAGGACCACCTACCCTTGGTGGAGTTCGCGTACAACAACAGCTACCACTCCACCATCGGGATGGCACCATACGAGGTGTTGTACGGCCGACCTTGTAGATCTCCTTTGTGCTGGACAGACCCTAGGGAGTCTGCACTTGTGGGACTAGAGATGGTCTGAGCCATGACAGAGAAGGTCCAGGTCATCCAGGAGTGGATGATGACAGCTCAGAGCCGGCAGAAGTCTTATGCTGACAGGAGGCGGAGGCCACTAGAGTTCGAGGATGGAAACCACGTCTTTTTGAGTGTCTCACCTCGACGTGCATTACCGATATTTGGACGAGGCGACAAGTTGTCTCCACGCTTCATCGGACCATTCCAGGTCCTCAGCAGTATTGGCGAGGTGGCTTATCGCCTGGCTCTACCACCTCAGTTGCACTGGTTGCACGACATCTTCCACGTATCTCAGCTGAGGAGATACGTACATGAACTGAGGCATATCATTGACCATAGGGAGCTAGACTTTGATGATGGGGTGACTTTTGTGGAGGTCCCGGTGGAGATCGAGGTTCGACAAGAGTGGGTCCTACGTGGACGGTCGATTCCTCTAGTGCGCATAAGATGGCAACAGGGGAACCTCCAAGAGAGCACTTGGGAGCGGGAGGCTCAGATGCGTGCTCAGTACCCTCATTTTTTTATCTAGTTTTGAAGTATCTTTACAGGGACGTAAAGACCTGAGGTGGGAGTAATGTAAAGACCTGTAAAATTCAAGGTAAATTTTTTCATAATTTCTTTTGGAATTTCACAAGAATGCGGTTTTAGACAGCACCTGATTCCGAGGCCCGGAGTGCCCGAAATTTCTATCCGAATATTAGCATGGGTACATTCAGTGAACGAACGAGCGGGAATTTCTAAATTTTGAACCAGTGCTCGGAATCGAATTCCGAGGGCACCGATGGAACCACAACGCTAGTAATTGCTTAAGAACACCTGTTCCAGAGTTGTGTTTTCACGAGAGTTGATGATAAAAATTGTGGAAGCTTATTTTATAATCATTCTACAATTTTTATTATTTTTACGCTAAGTTTTTAGTTCTTGATGGAAGTTGGGTAACCACCCAACCTCCCTTGGGCGGTTATGAGAGTGGTGGGGCCCACACGAACCCCACCCCTTCATATCCTGTAACCCCTCTCAACTCCCAATAAACGTTGATAACATAAGTTTATTAAACATATGGAATTAATGTGGTATGTTTAATGTGAGTTTTTCAAATTCAAACTCTTGAATTTCAAAAGGGTTGTTGTGTTAATAAAATAAGAAAAGAGCTTATTTTGTTTTGTGGTTAGAGTTTTGTCGTTGAGAGTTTTTGGGAAGCGTGACGATCTTCTTCATCTCCAACGAAGAACATCTTCGATGAAGAACGTGAAGAACACCTCGGACTCCGATGAAGAACACCGTTCTTTAACGAAGTACATCTCCGCCGAAGAACATGGAGAACTTCTCCAACAACGTTTCCTCTTCGGACGCACCTCGACGACAACAGAATCGACGTTCTTTTTTCGTGATGCCCGACCTCCGTGACACTCATCTTCGGTGGCTCGTTGACATGCATAGTTCTTGAAACCGAGGTAGGGGTTTTATTTTATTTAATTATTTCCGTTCATGATTCTAGTTTGTCGATATTCATGGATATTCGACTAAATGTTATCGTTTAACGCGAGGGGGGCCGGACCGCACAAACACGGTTGACCATCCTACTTATTTAATGTTGGTTCCTTTGTGGTTTGGTATGGGAAGGCGTGGTGATGTCACACCACATGGAATCATGTGAAAGGAAATGTGCGGCGCCGTCGCGCTACGCCGTGGAAAGAAGATAAAGGACGTGACGCCGTCACGCCGCATCGCGAATTAATACAAGGACGCGACGCCATCACGCCGCGTCAGAGACAACTGAAAATACCGCGGCCGGGACCGGGGTTGTGGAGGAGGGGCTCGGCAGCGTCGCGCCATTCCGGACGACAATGGATGCGGCCGGTTCCGGGCCGTGGCATAGTAATGTGACCGGCGACCATACCGGGCCGCCGACGTCAGAGCTGGAAGGGGACCGACCATCGCCGGTCCCGTTGGGCAGGATCTGGCCGGCCAGGTTGGGCCGGCTAGACATGGAGGAGCCGGGGGAATTAATTCCCCCGGCCGGACTTCAATCGGCCCCCATAAATGGGGGGCCTCAGTTACACATGGGGGCAGCCCCCCCCCCCCTTGCCAACGGCTCGGCCTTCGGCCGCATTGGCAGCGCGCTAGGCGCGCTGTGCCCAGATGGGCCGGACCGCCAGGCCGGGCCACGCCCAGGCCGGGCTGGGCCACGCCGGACCTGGCCGACCCGAATCGGGGGCGGGTCGACCCAGTTCGGGCTGACCCAGGGAGTCTTGAGACGGGTCGGTCTCGGGCCCGAAACCCCATTTTCGGACAGTTTGGGTTCAATTGCCCATAACTCAGGCTACGAACCTACGATCGACGCGCTGTTAGCGGAGACACGATCCTTAGAACGAGACGGTCATTTCGGTATATCGTAGTCATGGTTTCGGAATACTTTGAGTTTGGCCGGGTTGGTTCGTACACAAAACCAACAGGGCCCTCTGAGCTGAAACACTCATATCTTGAGCTACGGATG
Organism: Viscum album; assembly: GCA_963277665.1. NCBI lineage: Eukaryota > Viridiplantae > Streptophyta > Magnoliopsida > Santalales > Viscaceae > Viscum > Viscum album. The sequence continues at coordinate 1,211,179,364 of OY728146.1, read as the reverse complement.
TCTGATTGACGTGACGTCAAATTTGTTGGTTTCCTCTTAGTGAGAAAGATCTTTTGGAATACTTTTACCAAGGTTTGGACACAGGTGGAGTACGGTCAGGTTGGTTTTTCCTTAAAAACCAACTGGGCCCCTAGGACGAAAATGCCAATAACTCTCAGACCGGGCGTCCGATTGACGCGCTGTCTACGACGATGAGTTCCTGTTGATGATACGGATCTTTTGGATACATCAACAATTGGACTACGTGTCAGCTGATGTATCAGCCTCTCGGCTTGTGGAGCGGACCCTCCCGAACGAGCATGTTGTGTGCGGGAACCCTAGAGCTGGCTGCGACTGCTACTGTGATGACGATAACTGTACAGAGATCCTCAGTGGATTCGACGGAGACGACTACAACACTCAGTGATCCTATGTGGATTAGTGCTACCGATCCTGTGTGGGTCTGATCCTATGTGGGTAAGCGCTCAGCGGTTCTGTGTGAGCCAGCGCCTACAGATCATGTGTGGGTCTGATCCTGTGTGGGTCTTTGTGGGGGTTAGTTTCCTACCGATCCTGTGTGGGTCATTGCAGAGGTTAGTACCTATCGATCCTTTGTGGGTCTGATGACTTAGATGGATCAGCAATCATCTCTATCGTTTTTCAAAGAAGCATACCTATGTGAGCTGAATCATGTTTGATTTCCTGTGTGGACTATGTTGTGCTATCCTGTGTGGATTACGTTTTACTTTCCTATGTGGAATACGTATACATTCTTATGTGGAATGGGTTGTACTTGGGCTCGGAGGTTGGAGCGTATTGGAATTTATGACTTAGGTATATGTATGGCCATATACCTAAGCAGTGTCGGTTGTTACTTCGTGATTGTATCTTTCCTTTGTGGTTTATCCTTTGTGGATTTTGGGAGACCTTAGGGGATCTAGGGTCCCTACTGAGTAGCTTATACTCACCCCTGCATGGGATATTCCCACACTACGTTGTGTTGGTTGTAAACGACAGACAATGTTGATCGTGGTTGAGGCTTGCAGAGCAGGATGGTACCTGGAGGTGGACCACAGGGTGAGACATACTCGGAGCGGACAGCGGGACCCGAGGAGTAGTGGAGCTATCTGTACCCATCCTTCAGGTGGGATTTCCAGTGGACAGCTCGGCGTTGCGACTTTACTTTACAGTTGCTGTTTTCCCTTTCGAGTTGTACTTTACTTTCAGTTTGGGTTTGTATACTGGACCATTTACTTACTTTCAGCACTTACAGTTTTACTCGGTTTTTACATAGTGTTTACTTTTTCCGTTTTCTTACTCTATGGTGCTTGATTACTATACAAAGGCAATGCCTTCCCTTTTTACCTGGATTTACGCCTTTGTGCTAGTCGCCAGCCCCTGGCCTATGGAAGGTAGGCTTGGGGTAGTCACGACACGAGCCCCGAGGACGGGTCATGACAGCATTTGCGACATAAAAATAAATTATGAAAATAACATCAGAATAATTTTTTGTTTTATGATAGGTTCAAAAATGTACCATGTAATATTGCATTTTAAGAAGAAATTACAATCATAATGTGAAATAATATTCAAAGAGTTAAATTCAATAAAAATAATTTTTATGATTAATAAATCATGTGAATATTATATTAAAAATAATTAATATTAATCTTTTTAGGGTCTAATCACAACCCCAACATGGGTTTTACTAATCTCGAGAAACATATATCAAAATATTATGAAATATGAATTCCCTTTTCCAAAAACATTTTAATAAACATTTCTCACCCAAAGACCTCATAACAAAAAATTATGAACCCCATAACAATAATTTAAAACATGATATTTCCAAAGGCATATACGAAGCCCAAGACCATTCCTTTGTTCATTTTGGTCACCATATTTCATCAATTTTGATTTAACCCTCACAAAGTTGTGTGCATCACAATAGATATGGGGATTTATTTTTATTCAAGGTTGAAAAGATGAAATATCTATGAGTAATCAACTTTTCATGTTAAGATGAGTATTCATTATTTTCATTTATTTGTTTTTTTATTGTTTTTATGCATTTTTTAGTGGGTCATTGAAATTGAACTCAATATAGTGGACCCCTGTATCAAGACTTTGATGATGAAACCTAGGCTCAAAGACCATAAGGAACCATGTGAATCTCATATACTCGGGAATCATCTCTAGATTAATCAATCATAAAAAATTCAAATGAACAACAATATATATAAAATTCAATCAGTGGGCCATACAACTATTGAGTCGTGATCCCCATGTTATGAAAGACACACATTAACTCATTTCATTGTTGTTCAATTGATTTTTTTAATTTTATAATACTCATGTTAAAATTAAAATGATCACAAAACCTATTCCATTTATTATGATCTCCCAAGAACTCAAACTAATACCCTACAATTCCGAGGATCTGCACTGTGTTTTTTTTAATTGATAAAAATAATAACTCTAAAAAATCATATTGGACAACCTCACATTCCAAAATATATGAACATGAACATAAACATTGATTAAAATCATAATCATGGCATGAAAAATTATGTGATATCCAATTACAGAGTTTGAAATCCGTGTTATCATGTTCAAGGTTAATGAAATATTTCAATCCAAACGTTTTTTATGTATACAAGATCTATTTTTGATGTCATCTCACCCCCACATAGAATAACAATGTCCCCACTATTTAAAGAAAAGAAAACAAATAAGGGTTATTAGAGAGGAGTTCAAAGAGAACATTGAAAATGAGAATCATGGAATGATGTCACCAAGTGGTTGATGATGAAAATGTGCGCACTAGTCTATATTCGGTCCATAATTCGAGTCCTAGTAGCTTCGTCTATTGTGAGAGGATTTTTCCAATGACCTACGACGTGTTCTTTTAACATTTTATTATTATTATTATTCTTAATTTTTTTAACCTACAAAAACATTAAATTAAAATAATCTGATTATACATTGTCTTATTTTAAATTTTTGGGTATGATATTACTAAGGAAACTCACCGTGTGGCATAGATAAGTAGGGATCTCCCCTTTCACACACATTCATAATCATAAAAGAATAAAAGTTCTACGGTCAAATCTAAAAATAATTATTTTGAATTTTTTATTTTAAACTAGACATAGATTAAAATAAATTACAGTGATGATAAATTATTTTTTTTTTAAATTTATGAGATTGGTAATACTGAGGATCACACCACGTGACACAGATAAATTTGGTGATACCATTACATTTCCATCCTTACTCATTAATTAATAACATGTCCACATTATAAGGTAAAAAATATATTTTTTTACTTTTCTTTTAAGCTAAAAACACATAAAAAATAAACTGATGATACAATGTCCTCATTAAATTTATGGGTAACGTACTACTCAGGGATGATAACACATGACCCTGATGATTACAGTGCTACCCTCTAATACCCATCCTTACTCGAAAAAGATAAATAGGTCAGTAGTCTAATTTATTATTAATATCAAAAATGAAAAAATTAAGATGGGTCACAGTTATTGGAAACATGAAAAACACAGGTTTTCTCATATTCAATGCCTTTTTTAAACATATCTAGCTCGACATAGACCCTTAATTGTTTAATTATTTTCCTCATCAAATGATGGTTCACAAACGTCTTCAAAAACTTCTAATTTTTGGAATGGTTATATGAATGGTTTGACTCTATGATTATTAACGTTAAAGGATAGTCCATTAGTGGGATAATGATTTCTTACAGCCCCATGGGGTACACCTTATGCACTATGTATGGACCTGACCATCTGGAACTCAACTTTTCTGGGGGAAAATAATGTTTATAGAAATAAAATATAATAGGTTAACCTGTTAAAATATTTGTGGTTTTAGGATTTCAAGACTGGTAGGCTTGAACATTATCTTTATTGATCCTTGATTTATCCTAATCCTCGTTCCTAAGATCATCAAATTCATTGAGATCTAATTTCCTTTTTTGTTTTGTCCAATGAAAGGTCATATTTCATTTTAATATTTTCCCACAAGGCCTTATGTTCAATATCAACAGGAAAATGGGATTCTTTACCCTAATCCAACTTATATGGGTTCATTCTACAAATGGTTTTGTATGTATTTCGATAGGCCCAAAGGAAATCTAAGAGCTTACTAGAACAATTTTTCATAGAGGGATTAATTATTTTCTCAATGATTTGTTTCATTTCTTGAATGGATAAATCAGCTTGAACATTGGTATGTGGGTGGTAAGAAGTGGAGACATAGTGTTAAATTCAATATTTTTCCATGAGTGTCGATAATGGATGATTGAAAAAATGTGCTCCACGATCACTAACGATGGCACTAGGAATCTTCAATATAGATAGGATGTTTTCCTTGAGAAATCTAATCATATTTTGATGAACATTGTATTTTGTAGTAATTTACTCAATCATTTTTTATACATAATATTTAATTAATATGATGTATAAATATCCCCTAGAGTTTGAGAAGGGACAAATGGTATCGATTCCCCGCCAATCAATAATTTGAATCACTATGATGGGAGTGAGTGGAATTTGATTCTTTTTTTTAATGGACCCAACTTTATGACACCTAGGAAAATAAGGAAAAATTTTGTAGGAGTCCCTTGAAAGGGTGGGAAATAAGAGACCACTATAAAGAATCTTACATTAAGTTTTCTTAGAGGAAAAGTGACCTACACAGGCCTCACTATGACAGAATTTAAAATTATAATATTTTTTTGATTCTAGGACACAACTCATAATTACTTGGTGAGGTAATAAATTATAGAGGAATGATTCATCAATCACATAGTGGTTTAAATTAGAAAGAAATTTCCTTCTACCATGATTTACTTAAAATTTTGGAGGGACCCCAAAAGCTATGAAGTTGGTCATGTCAGCATACCAAGAGAAGTCACTCACAGAGTGTAGGTGTTCAATATGGAATACATCAGAAAAATAAAGGTCAGAATATTTTTCATTAAATTATATAACATTGATACTATAATCGATAACATTTTTATCACACTTTTTATCCGTGATTGTGAGGTCAAAATCTTTTTAGATAAGGATCTACTTAATCAGTCTAGCCTTAGAATCTGGTTTCTAGAAGAGTTATTTTGGTGCAAAATGGTTTGTCAACACATTTATTGGTGATCTAAAGAGTAGGACCTAAAAATTTATATAGAAAAATCAATAGAAAGTAACTCCCTCTCTGTGGTGTTGTAGTTTATTTGGGCATCATTTAAGTATTTTATTTCATATGAAATTACATAATTAGTTTTATCACAACATTTTCCTAACACACCTCATAAAGAAAATTTAATAGCACCACACAAGTCTCTGAAATAAAAGTTCCTATTTGGGGAATTATTGTGGGGTGGGGTGGTGAGAGTTTATTTGAGGGTTGATAATGAACCCTCACACCTTTCTATCCAAACAAATGGAGCATACTTTACTATGAGACTCCAATGGGGATGCGCGATTGGAATAATGTTACTAATGTATCTTTTATAGAATCCATCCATTCCTACGAAAGGCCTCACTTCCTTGATAATTTTTGGTGATGAAAGGGGAAAATTGATGTTAACCATGGATTAATCAACTTCAATCCCCAAATATATGACTAGATGGACAAGTAGTAGACCCCATTTTACCACGAAATCACATTTTTCTGAGTTTATGACAAAATTATGATCTTCACACGTTGTAAAAACTCTCTTAAAATTCTACATAAATCCCTCGAATATATCTCCAAACATAGAGAAGTCATCCATGAAGACCTCTAGAAAATACCCAACCATGTCTGAGAAGATTTACATCATAAACTACTGGATGGATCCAGGGAATTGAATAACCAGATGGGAATGTGGTTGAAGTAAATGGTATTGAATGGATACATAAATGTAGTCTTCCTTTGATCCTCTAGGGATACCTCAAACTGATTATACCCAGAGTACCCATCAAAATTCTATATATGGAATGACCTTACACTCTCTTGAGGACATTATCAATGAATGCTATGGGGAAATGGTCCTTCTTGGTAAATGAGTTGAGCTTCCTATAGATGATGCAGACTTTCCATCCAATACTCACCCTTTCTGGAAGAATATCTCCATCCTTATAAGTTATTAACTTGATTCCATCCTTCTTTGGAACCAAATGGATTGGTCAAACACAATCACTCTCATCTATTGGATAGATAATATTATCTTTTAACAATTTTAGATGTTCTTTTCTCACTACATCCTTGACATTAGTATTGTGATGTTATTATGGTAAAAAAACATAGCTTTGAATCAGATTCAGAAATAATTCTATGAGTCCCAATAAGTGGGCTCATCATAATAATATCAAATATGGTCCATCCAATGGATTTCATGCATCTCATAAGGACATATAGATGCATCCTCTCATTATCATCATGAAATTAAGAAAAATAACAATTGTATGTGTTCCATTTTCTCTTAGTAAGTTACACATAAGTTAATCATGTTTTTGTTTTAATTCACGATTTCGTTGGTTCAAAATTTCCGCAGCAGTTCAGGACATTGGTTCAAGATTAATTTCTTTTTTTAGAGTTTCAAATATGATTCATTCCTGATGTGTATAATTTTCAGCTACTATATTGGTTTGATCAGTGTTAGGGAAGAGATTTAGAGTGGCCTATATGAATGTGGTTTCCTAAAATATTTCACTGATTTTCTGTATTAGTATTTCATCATAGGAGAAACATAAATGTGATTATGGACAAAGAGATAAACTTCATTCATGTTTAAAAAAGGAAATTAATCTCTTACTGACTAAATCATTTTTCAAATATTCCATGATTTTATATGGATTCATTATCAGTGTGTACAATCATGTTTACTTCATGAATATCCTCACCATCCACTATTTGTGAGCTTTTATTATAGATGATCATGTGTAGATACATGTTTTTAAAGGTGATGGTCATGTTCCAATTTTAGAATTAGATATCAAAGATGATTGTTCGATATAAGGAACAACCAAGGATGACTGGGGTTTGTTATATATTGCCTATGATTGGATTTGTGTCAAGGACAATGAAGCCAACATGATAAATAATGTTTCTACTATTACGAGAACGTAATTTAAAATCCCCTTTGAAATCCTAATTCTACAATTATCCAGATGAATTTTGAATGATGTGGTATGAAGCTCTTCTATGAATAACTGGTAGTAGAAAATTTAGATAATGAGATTAACACTTTCACCTAGGTCACACAAGGATTTGACAACATTGTTCTCTCCTTATTAGATATTGATTTATGTGAATCTTGAGTCTTTCATCTTTTGCGGAAGGGTTACTTGTATTATTGGGCTAACATTGTCTACCATAAGGACTTGGATATTATCTGATAATTTCATCTTAAATGGGAATAGGTCTATCAAATATTTTGTGTATGCATAAGTGGCCTGAATAGAATCGAGGAGTGGAATGTTCAACATGACATGTGAGAATATTTCCCTGAACATATAATTCAATTCAGGATTGATTTGTCCACATATGTGTTGGTGAAATGGTTAATGTTGTGGGATTGTGTGTTGAAGAGTTTTTTCTCTCACATTGTCATCCTTTTTTCAGTTTGATCAGGTGGTTTAATTGAATTTTCAATAGAGATTGAATCTTCAAATGGTGTCTGAATTATTTTTTCATTTTTCACAATTGATTTCCCACTTCATAAAACGTTCACTATCATTAGTTTTTGATTAGTTTTTTGAGTGAAACTTGACTCCCCCATGATGTTTATTGTGGAATATCATGTGTGTACATGGATTACATTCCAGTATTGATGGATTGATGTTCTTTTTTAAGGTAAAAGACTTATGAGTGCATTTTGTCTATTTTTTAACACAGTTTTTCAAGGATTAGAAGAGAGATAGAATGGGTGGGAGCTTGTATTTGTTGGAATATCCCTGAAATATACTTATGATTTTATACGATATGTTATTATTGGACTGGTTGTGGTTTTAATTTGTTATAGTATTTAATTTTTTTATAGGGTATGGGTTTGGTCCTTGATGTTATCTAGGTTGTTGGTTATCATTCCAACAGAATCTTGGGTGGTCATTATATAGAAGCTCGAATGTGTTTTGGTATTAGTTGTTTTGAATGTTTAGGTCATTGACTTGAGTAGGTGTAACTCCTAGAATAACACCCTTTATGGATGGAATGGTTTGGTAGTTGTCTATTTTGTATTTATGTTTTTAAAAAATTGTGCAAATAGGGTCTACAAAAAGGATTCCTTGTATTTCTCTATGGTCTATCTCTTCAGCCAATATAGTGAGTGCTCTGGGTTTATCCTTTTGGCCTTATTATTCTCACTGTGTATAGATTACAATAGATCTTTGTGAATTTTCTGAATAAGGTGATGTTCCCCATGTTTAGTTTTTATCCCCAATGATATATAGATACTAGTAAGTATCATTTGGGGATTTATTTTTAATGGTCCCATTACACATCATGTTAATGAATTGTTTGTTCCCCAGACCCAACCCATCATATAAAATTCTCATTTTTTCAGGAATAGAAAATCCATGGTGTGGAACCTTGTTTAGGGTGTCTTTGAACATCTCTCGTGTTTTATAGAATGAAAATACCTCTTTTTTCAAAAGAGTTTTGAATGCACTTTTTTTGTGAAATTGTATTGTGGTGGGTAAATTATTTTTTGTCAAATTCTCATTGTAATTGGTCCTAATAGTTCACATATGAGGGTGTCAAATATTTTACCCAATTTCTTGATCAATACATTATTGAAAAAATAAATATAAACTTCTTAGATTATTCTAGAAGATGTGATGGAAACATGGTTTCTATAATGTCATTTAACTCCATAACGTGATGGAAGGGCATCATGGACTCTATTCCATGTAATGAGGGAATGTGGATTTGTATATGGAGTTTAATGATGTAGTTGTAATCTCCTAGTTAGTTCTGTATAATGCATAGAGGTGAATTGGTCCAAGAGTGAGTGGGGTAGTCGTTCCCGGTTTAAGAGACATCATTCCCTACATTTAGAGCTTCTTGCATGGGGTTTTCCATTTGAATCCCCCTAGGTATTACCATTTGATTTATTGGATTACCCTTCACAGTACATGTTTTAATTAGTGGCATTGGAGTCTCATGAATATTTGGATAAAATGTAAACTATCCCTTAGGTTCACATGACTCCCCTATCTTGGAAATTTCCAACCAAATTAATCTGTTTGAGTTATCGCGCATGTAGGCAGACATGCACCAAAATAAAAAAAAGTATTAAAGAGAAATTGTAATAGAATTTGGGTGAGAATAGAATATTTGGGGTGTGGAAAAAGTTTATTGGTGTAATTAACTTTTTGGTCCCCGACAGTGTAGCCAAAATTTGTTCTTTCCCAAATTTACCCATGTTCTAAGGCTTATGTAGTAGCTTGCACTGTAGCTTGGGTTGTCGAATCCTTAGAGACATAAGATGAAACTAATGACAGATAATATAAATAGATGGACTTTTGGATAGTAATTTCCAAACATTGGTTGATTTTAGATGGGTTTAAAAGAGCACTAATAGATGTATGTGAATTCTATTAATGAGAAAATGTGTTTGTCATAGGTTATTGCTCAGGGTGGATTGGGTAAATTCCTTTTCATAACTATTTCAATTTCATTAACTTGAGAAGGATTCACCCAATGATTTAAAACTAACCTCATCACTTACTTTTTAAACACCTTCAATAACACATTCTAATCACCTTTAAACTTTTAGTTTCATTTTTATAAGCAATCCAAGGTAATAGAAATAATTACCACATAAAAGAAGGGTGAATAAATTTTATAAGGATAAGGAATAGATAAAATTATGGAATAAAATAAACTCAAATAAATGAAATTAATAACATTTAGAGAGTTTTAAATGACACCCAATCTATCCCCGTGACACTCTCTTGTATCGACCCATAAAATTGTTTTCCCTCCATTGATGACATGTTCTTCATGAGAACGGTGAATTAGACTCACAAGGGAAGAATTGAGGAAGTAAAAACTACAAAATAATGATTACTCCATTGTTGTGTGAAGAATATTACATGGTTTTGTGTGAATATGTTCACATTGTGAGGAAATGGTATCAACATGATGTGATGAACAACACAATAAGATAATAAGAAGATATTTTTATTAAAAAATTGTTGTGGGTTGAATAACGTACATGGGACAGAAGAACTTTACAATAACAAATCTGAATAATAACATTACAATTAAAAAAATCTCCAAGATCCCTAAATCTTCAATCACAACAACCTTATGTTGTCATTTTAGATTCCTTGGGTCAAGAAACATAATATCCTAGTCTATTTAATTAATTTTGGTGCACCTGAGTGTGTGTAAAATTAATGACAAGGATAATTTTCCACTCATTCACTAAATTGGAAGCCATATTGCATCAACTTGAAGGAATCAATAAAATTTCCTTCTAGATGGATGAATTAGAATTGTCCATAAGAGGATACAATGTTGTTGTTTGGGAGATATGATTCAAAGGTTGGATTGATTTTTCGGGCTGCAGAATCTGGCCTAGAATTTTTTTTTCAACATGGTCAGCCAAGAATTCCATTAAAATTATGAATTACTTTTGTAAACTATTAAATAAAATATTCCCCAGGATATCCTCGATCTTAATATTAAATTTTAGAATCATTGGGCTTGAAACATGTCATCTATTGTACATTTATTTCACCGATGACTAGTTCTCTTCACCTAGAATGTTGTTGGATCAAGGAAAACATTGGTGGTCTTCCAATGTAAATATTTTAGAGCTTCAAATTCATTAATTATTCCCTATAACATGGGAGAACTGAAATTAAAATTTTAAAATAAAATCAAGGCCATTTTCTCTTTTATGAGATTCTCAAAAATGTAATATTTTTATGGTGCATTTTAAGAAAGAATTAGAATCATAATGTGAAATAATGTTCTAAGAGTAAAATATGTTGAAAATGGTGTTTATTATTAATAATTAACAAGTGATTTATATTATAAAAAATTATATTATTCTCTTTTAGTGGCTAATTAGCAACCCAAAAATTCCCCTGAAACCAACTTTTTCTATGAAAAAGAATATATCAACCCACATGGGTCCTATGTAGTAAAAATAATGCATTAAAATAAGAAAACAATACATTTAAATAGATATATGAAAAACAAATGTCGTACCATTGGGAAGAATCTATTGACGAATCACCTATTTTTCATTTGTGGCTATCGTATGATGATTGAACTCCTCTCGATCTCCATAATAGTACCTCAATTTTCCACTAGCTCTCTCTCTCTTTGAATCTCCATCTAAATTTCCCTATTATTTGCATGGAAAAATACCAAATGGGGGAGTACGTGTGATCCAAAATTATGTATAAATAATATAATGGAAAAGAAGAAAAATAAATGGGAATAATCAAAGACAAAAATAATGGGGCTCATTCTTTCAGCATCACTCTACCTATGATTACAACCTCCAAAAAATCCTCAATTTAGATTCTATAAAAGAGACAAAACCTAAATCAAAATCACTATTAATTATTTTTCAATGAAAAATTTTATTAAAAAAATATTTTTAAATTTTTAAATGTTTAATTATTAATTATACACTGAAAAATAAAATAGATTGGAATTCCACCAGACAGTAGTCCGTGAATAAACAACCACTTAGAGGACTAAAGGAGTTCGAGTATGATTTATATGAGATAATTTTTATTGTAAATTTAAATTCTACTCCATATAATAATATTAATGACAAAAAATCAAATATCTACTGAATATTTCATTCTAAAGAAGCATGGGTACTTATAATCTCCCAAAAATTAACAATCTCATCCTTGAGAAGCTATTGTGGAAAAACTATAATATTTGATCACATCCCATGTATCTATATAAACATGTTATCTGGACTATTAAGTGGCTAGTATAATATAATCTACACCCCTTACACATGATAGAAGTTAAACTATGACTAATATGGTATCCACAACATAGTGAAACCTTTATCATCTACTCAAAATCAATCATTTAGACTGAAGGACATTGTAAGACACTACATTTCAAATAGATGTAAATGTAACAACACTAAGAAAGATGATGTTTCACTCCCTACTATATGTATTACATTTTACTACTCTTTTATTGAAACCTAAAGAAGTTTATTTATCATCCTAGATTAATATTTAAAATCAATAGATTCTCAACAAAAAAACACTCACTAATCATACCCAAGATAATGTAATGATAAATAATTACCATCTCTATATATATTTATGTTATAATCCCATTAATTTTACTATATATATCTCTTTTATCCATGATTTACTCCAAATAGTATATATTTTCTATTAGTCCCCACTAGAAACTAAGTCTCTACAAAATGCATATCCTGGTCAAGACATGACCCAAACCTATTGTGGCACTAGAATGATTCTCAATATCTATTAAACTTTAAGGGAAATTTTCAATTGCAAAAAACTTCTTAGAAACCAATCACATATAAATTCATGAAATAATTTGTCCCCAGTTCTCATTTGAACATGATAAAACACTATTTTATTGAATATTTTATTGATAATAAATGATATAATTTTCTCACATTGTGTTAAACATGTTTATTTATAAAATATTTGGGATTTGATCATTCATTTGAAAATTTGGTGAAAATTCCAGTTTTACCCTTAATAGTGCACTGTAGTATTTCAAAGATAAATAATTTTATATTTATTATTGGAATTTGAAATTTTTTAACAGTGTTCGTAACTTAATTATCTACAACTTTTATTCAGGACACTAAAGCTAAAGAGTTCATTTGGTTGTTGAAATTGGGCCATGAAGTCAAAGTTGGGCTGGGCTCGCCAGAATGGAGAAGGTTCTGTATTTGGGCCATATATTCTACATAAGGGATTGGATTGAGCCCAAATTTTTATGAAATCTCGGGGACATGATGTGGCACAAATCATCCTTCTGGAATGCCGGCCAATTAACGCGTTTTGGTGGTCAAATGGTCGGTGCAAGTTGGCATAAAATATTTGGCCGAATTTCCACATTCACACTTGAAACCACTTGTAACCTCTCCTCCCCTCCCCTCTATAAATTGGATTTTTTCTCATTTGGAGGGGTTGGGACGTGCATTGGGAGATTGGAGGAAGAGGATAATTTGTTTCACCCAAATTCTCCAACCATTTTAAGAGGGGTAGCTCTTGAAGCAAGGATCCCCTCATCGAAGCCTCCTTCTCTTCTTCATTTTGTAATGTTTTCATTTGTGTAATAAACTTCATTGCTCTTCTTATATTTCTTCTCTTTTCTTCTGTTTTGTTTAAATTTCTTCTTCTCTTAATCTTCCTAATCGGGCTGGAATTCTTGAGTAGAAGCGTTATTGGGTTATACCCATTTTAAACCTTTGCACATGCAAAACGCTTCTACGATGATTACGCCACCCATGGAAGAGTAGTCTTTTAATAATCGATCTATCTTCTACCCTCTTAATTTAATTATTTTGAATCAATGAGCTACTGTAATTCACTTAATATGATCCATGAATTGGGTTTTTAAATTGTAAGAAACTAAGAAAGAAATTGAACAATTAACATAAAAACACGCGAGGTCGGGATTTTGTGTAAATTGTGAGAGCACGATCTTAATCGGTAATACAAGACCACACGGGATAAATTTGTAGAGTTCAAATATAATCCCTAAACACAATTCATCCTCATTTCCAGAATGGATATGTGCCTTAATTTACCACTTATCATAAGCTAATCTTAGAACATCAATCAAAGCAGGGTGCTGCGATTGCATGTTCTGAAGTTAGCCTAAGGTTAAAATTCACTTCAATCTTCGTGGTAAAGTTAATTCTCGTAGGGTTCGGGATTTAACAAATTAAGGGATCATAATTAAGTGACTGTTAATATAAATGATAATGATTAATAATAAAGTGAAGAGGTATAGTTAGATCGGTTACTTTTTTTAAATAGATTTCTAAAAAAAGCATCTTCTTGTTGTGACATTTAAATTGAAATTCATTTCAAAACTAAAAACAAACAAAAAAATTATACAATCTTCTTCCAGCAAACTTCTTCTAGATTCATAAACTACAAAAAACCCCAATCCTTTAAAGTAGTGTTTTTATTCTATTCTATTTTATTTTATTTTTTTTAGAATACCTCTAATAAGTTGTTAAATTCACTTCCTCCTTTGAGAGACGACCTTGGTCAGCCACTCTGCTGCACTTAAGTACCCCAAATCACACTAATCATTTGAGGGCGCCCACGACAGCGCTCTTTCAAATTGGCTCCGTTGCCGGGGAGGCAAGTAATTATTTCAACAAATTAGAGGTATTTATTTTATTTTACATTTTAATTCTCTTCCTCTCTTCTTTCTTCCGTCTTTACGCAATCTGATTTTTTTTTCTTCTTCTTTTATCTCTTTCTACTTCTTTTTGGACCATCAACTCAAACTTCAAATTTTTATTTTACTATGGTCCACATTCCTTCTTTTCATCTTTCATTGATTTATGACACGAACTAATCCCGAAGATCTCTTAGATCTTGACCCTGAGATTGAACGTAGCCTTAGGGCACGAATCAGACATTCTCAATCTACGGGAAGTTTCAACATTCAACCAGTTGGAGAATTACTCCAATATCAGAACATTGAAATTGGAAGCAATTCAAATTCACCCATAAAACAAGAACCAATGGCTGGAAACAATGGAAATGAACTTAATAGAACCATTCGAGAATTGGCTGCACCTGATATTAACTATCAACCAAATTGTATTGCATACCCAAATCTCGAATCGGACTTTGAACTGAAATCTGGGTTAATTCACTTACTTCCAAAGTTTCATGGCCTCTCTGGTGAGGATCCCAATAAACATTTGAAAGAATTTAATGTGGTTTGCTCAACCCTAAAACCTAGAAATGTCTCTGAAGATCAAATCAAACTAAGAGCATTCCCATTCTCACTTGATGGAGCTACGAAAGATTGGATGTATTATTTACAACCCGAAGATGTAACTTATTGGAACGATTTGAAACGTCTTTTCTTGCAGAGATTTTTTCCAGCATCAAAGACCACATCCATTCGTAAGGAGATCTCGGGGATCAAGCAAGCCCAAGGGGAGTCAATGTATGAGTACTGGGAGAGATTCAAGAAGCTGTGTACAAGCTACCCACATCACCAAATCAGTGAGCAATTGCTCATCCAGTACTTCTATGAAGGACTCACACCCATGGAGAGGAGCATGTGGATGCTGCAGCTGGAGGAGCATTGGTGGACAAGACACCAGTATCTGCACGAGCATTGATCAACAAGATGGCCCAAAACTCCCAACAATTTGGTGATAGAGGTACACCACATGTTCGAGGAGTACATCAAGTAAGTCCTTCTTCTCTTGAAAGTAATTTAATTGATACTAAGTTAGAAGAATTGACAACTATGGTGAGGCAGATTGCATTGGCACAAAAGACTTCTCTACCCCCTCCTTCAAGGCCTTGTGGTATTTGCACTGAGACAAGCCACCCGACTGACTGTTGCCCACAACTCCAAGAAACAGAAGATTGTGCAGCAGTGTTCCCTGGGAGACCATTTCAGCAGCAACAACAACAACCATATCCCCAAAAGAAGTTTGATCCAACATACAACCAAGGGTGGAAAGATCTAGCGGACATGAGGTATGGCTCTGGACAACAACAAAGGCCCCCTTTTCAACCAAACTTCCAGCAGCCTCCGCCTTACCAGCAGGGTTTCCAACAACCCCAAAGGAGATTTGAAGCTCAAACATCAACAAGTCAACAACAAGGGAATCATCCACCAAAGGTAGATTCTAATACTGATGATCTTTTGAAGCAAATTGTTCTTAATCAACAGAATGAGCTGAAGAGTCAAGGTTCGGAGCTGAGAGAGTTGAAGACTCAAATGAGTCAGATTGCCACTGCCCTCCATGAACTTGTGAGTAAGAATCCTGGAAATCTACCTTCCCAACCCACTCCAAATCCAAAGGGGAATGTTAGTGCCATCACATTGATAAGTGGTAAGCAAATGAATGATACATCTACACCTACCATTCCACCAGGATTCACCTCAACTTCAGAGAAGCCGCATTCCATACCAACTGATCAGCAATCCAAGGAGAAAGATAAAGGTAAGAAAAAGATTGATGATGTTCCTCCTAAACCCCTTCCTTTTCCAAACAGGGTTGTTCAAACCAAGAAGATGGCTGAAGAAGCAATGCAAAAGGAGGTTTGGGACACATTCAAGCGTGTGGAGATCAACATTCCTCTACTTGAAGCCATTAAGAAAATCCCAAGGTATGGCAAATTCTTAAAAGAACTCTGCACCAATCGAAGAGGGCTCAAGGGGAATGAGAGGATCAACCTTGGAAGGAATGTGTCGGCACTCATTACACCAACTCTAGCAATGCCAACAAAGTGCAAGGATCCCGGGACATTCACCATCCCATGTACCATAGGGGAGTTGCACTTCTCTGATGCTCTTTGTGATTTAGGAGCTTCAATAAATGTGATGCCTCACTCTGTATTCTCTTCCTTGCAGGTTGGTGAGTTGAAGCCAACAAGAGTAGTGGTGCAATTGGCGAATAGAGCTACGGCATATCCAGCGGGAGTCCTTGAGGATGTACTTGTCCGGGTAAGATACATGATCTTTCCAGCGAATTTCTATGTTCTTAACATGGAGGATGATCAGGTAAGTTCTCATTCCCCCATTATCTTAGGTAGACCCTTCCTCAAAACTGCAAAAACTATCATAAATGTAAATGAGGGTACACTTTCCATGGAGTTTGGAGATGAAGTTGTGATATTTAATGTTATGGATTCCATGAAGTACCCCTCAGAGGACCATTCTGCTTTTGTTATCTCCCATTTTGAACCACCAAATAAAAACTCCATAGAATTTGATTGTCCTATGCTTAGGGAGATTATGAGTATTGGTTCTAGTTTGATGTCTAAGAATACTTCTACACCCATTTTTAAGGAACAAGACTCTCTAAGATTTGATTTTGAAATGGAATCATATTCTGATTTTGATCATGTGAACTCTTATTATGACATGGCTATTGAGTTTGCTGATGGATTTGGTGCTTTATTCTCTGATTGTGATGATTTTTATTCTGATACTGATGTTCATGGTGCAGATATGTCTGTTGCATCAATTTCTCCATCCATACATCACCCACCTACATTGGAACTCAAGCCATTGCCCCCAAATCTCAAATATGCATACTTGCTCAGTGATGATAGATTACCTGTCATAATTGCTAACAATCTCTCTTTTGAACATGAAGAAAAACTTTTGAATCTTTTGAGAGATAACATTAGGGCAATTGGTTGGACATTGGCAGACATATCAGGTATTAGCCCCTCCATTTGCATGCATAGGATTCTCTTGGAGGATGGGGCTAAACCGGTGAGACAACCACAAAGGAGACTCAATCCCACCCTCCTGGAAGTTGTTAAGAAAGAAGATGAAAAATTACATGAGGCGGGTATCATTTACCCTATTTCTGACTCACAATGGGTTAGCCCTGTTCAGGTTGTACCAAAGAAAACTGGTTTCACTGTTATAAAAAATGAAAATGATGAGTTAGTTCCTGTGAGAGTACAAAACAGTTGGCGAGTGTGTATCGATTATAGGAAACTAAATCAATCCACTCGTAAGGACCATTTCCCACTTCCATTCATTGACCAGATGCTTGAGAGACTAGCTGGGAAGACACACTATTGTTTCTTGGATGGATTTTCTGGCTATTTTCAGGTTCCCTTTGCAGCAGAGGACCAGGAGAAGACAACATTCACCTGCCCATTCGGTACCTTTTCTTACCAGAGGATGCCATTTGGACTTTGCAATGCCCCAGGTACCTTCCAGAGATGCATGGTGAGTATTTTCTCAGATTTCATTGAGACCTGCATGGAGGTATTTATGGATGATTTTACAGTTTATGGGTCCTCATTTGATGAATGTCTCTCTAGTTTGGGTGATGTGTTGCATCGTTGTATTGAGAAGAATCTGGTCTTAAATTTTGAAAAATGTCATTTCATGGTCGAAA
This sequence comes from Viscum album, assembly GCA_963277665.1. Lineage (NCBI taxonomy): Eukaryota > Viridiplantae > Streptophyta > Magnoliopsida > Santalales > Viscaceae > Viscum > Viscum album. The sequence goes on along the minus strand of OY728146.1, from coordinate 1,211,161,267 downwards.
AGGGAATTGTCTTAGGTCATATAGTCTCACAACAAGGAATTGAAGTTGATAAATCTAAGGTAGTCATTATTTCATCCCTCCCATATCCTATATGTGTGCGTGATGTTCGATCATTCCTTGGGCATGCTGGATTTTATCGACGCTTCATCAGAGATTTTAGTAAGATCGCTCTACCCTTATCTCGATTGCTTCAAAAAGATATTGACTTCAATTTTGATGATTCATGCAGGGTATCATTTGATGAGCTGAAGAAGTGTCTGACCACTCCACCAATCATACAGCCCCCACGGTGGGACCTTCCATTTGAGCTTATGTGTGACGCCTCCAACTTCGCGGTTGGAGATGTCTTATCTCAGAGGGTGGAGGGACGTTCACATGTGATCGCCTATGCATCGAGGACGCTAGATTCAGCCCAATCAAACTACACTACCACAGAAAAGGAGTTTCTTGCTGTCCTATTTGCTTTAGATAAATTCCGTTCATATTTATTGGGCTCTAAAGTAGTTGTTTTTTCTGACCATGCAGCTTTGAGGTACCTCCTAAAGAAGCCAGATGCAAAGCCGCGACTTATCCGTTGGATGCTCCTTCTTCAAGAGTTTGACATCGAGATAAAGGAAAAAAAGGGGTCAGAAAACTTGGTGGCGGACCACATGAGTAGGCTTACTCACACACTAGAAGATGACACCTTGGATCAGGTACCACTTCAGGACACTTTCCCCGATGACCATCTCTATACCATCTCAGGTAAGCATCCTTGGTATGCTGATTTAGTTAATTACATTGTTGGCTCTAAAATCCCAGTAAATTTGAAGAAGCATCAAGTCCAAAAATTAAAAAGTGAGTCTAGGTATTATGTGTGGGATGATCCGTACCTCTGGCGCATGTGTAGTGACCAAGTCATTAGGAGGTGTATTCCTGATCATGAGTTTGAGTCTGTTTTGCAATTCTGTCATACACTTGCATGTGGTGGACACTTTGGACCCCAACGGACAGCTAGGAAGGTTTTAGACTCTGGATTATATTGGCCTAGCTTGTTCCATGATGCCCATTTGTTTTGTAAGTCATGCTCTCGTTGCCAACACACTGGGAACATTTCTAGGAGACATGAGATGCCCCAACAACCCATACTATTTTGTGAGATTTTAGATGTATGGGGTATCGACTTTATGGGTCCTTTTCCTAGTTCATTTGGTTTTTTGTACATTTTGGTTGCTGTTGATTATGTGAGTAAATGGGTGGAGGCCAAGGCCACCAGGACTGACGATTCTCATGTTGTTGTGGACTTTGTCAAAGCACAAATTTTTTGCAGGTTTGGAGTACCAAACTCCATCATCAGTGACCAAGGGACACACTTTTGCAATAGGAATTTTGCTTCCCTCCTTCGAAAGTATGGGGTGACACACAAAACATCAACACCATACCACCCCCAAACAAATGGCCAGGCTGAGGTTTCAAATCGTGAGTTGAAACAAATCTTGGAGAAAACCGTGCAGCCAAATAGGAAGGATTGGAGTAAGCGCTTGGATGATGCATTGTGGGCTTATAGGACAGCATACAAGACCCCCATTGGTATGTCCCCATTTCGGATTGTTTTTGGGAAAGCGTGTCATCTCCCCGTGGAAGTCGAGCATCGGGCATATTGGGCTATAAAGAAATGTAACATGGATTTGGCCCAAGCTGGAATTCAAAGGAAGTTGCAAATTCAAGAGCTTGAGGAGATTCGACTGTCATCATATGAGAACTCAAGGCTCTACAAGGAAAGATCAAAAGCAGCTCATGACAAAATGATCCAAAAAGGGAGTTTCATGTTGGAGAGAAAGTCCTTCTCTATAGTTCACGACTGAAGTTGATGCCTGGTAAGTTGTGTTCCAGATGGTTAGGTCCTTATATTGTGTCTAATGTTTTTCCTTATGGTGCAGTGGAGATCACACAAGAGGACACTGGAAGGAGCTTTACAGTCAATGGGAAACGTTTGAAGAGATACATTGAGGGACATCCTACTGATGCAGTGGATTTTATCACACTGCATGACCCCATCATCACTTGATCACATCAGGCTGTTCCTAACCCTTTCACTTTTATATTATTTGTCCTATTTAAAAATTCTTCATTTCATGTGCATATATCATCTCATGGGTTCACATTGAAGACATTGAAATATTTTATGTGTGGGGGAGGGAACCTTTTAGTTTAGTAATTTCAATTGTTTTCCTGTTTTAAAAAAAACCAACAAAAAAAATTGTGTGTTTTTCAAAATTTGTGTGTTTATTTTACAATTTTCTCTGTGTTTTTGATAATTTTGAGCTGAAATGATTCTCATCACCATTTTTAAATCCATATCAATAAGTGAAACAATTTACCCATTGAAACTAAGCTTAAATGAATGCTGAAATGACTTTGTTTTAAGTTCAAATATTTAGTAATTTCATGCAAAGTACGCTGAATTTTGAATCCCATGCCAATATCACTGTCTTTATATTTGAAATCACTTTCCTGTGAGGCTTCTAAACCATTATTTTCATATTCTTTACATTCACCTCACTTCTTGAGAGAACCAAACCATACTTGATTTAACCAGAATTTGATCTATTCCTGTCAAAACATGAGGGTTTGAGGTACTTGTGTTTAAATTATTGAGGCATTTGTTGGTATTAAAGCCCCCTTTTCAAAGAATCCTTTTTTATAATGGCCTACCTTGAATATTTAATCCTTGTAGCCCTTATAAGCCATGCACAGCCTGTTAGGTTAAGCCACATTACAAGCCAATTTTCCCTATCCAACCAACTCTTGAAGTGAAATTGCATAATCTAGTTGAGCTTAAGTGTGGGGGAAGCTGTCTTATGTTGTGCCACCACATTATGTGATACTTTGGGTGGAAAATTAAATTCTGAAGAGATGTGTTTGCTGCTAAAGAAAGTCATTATATTGAAAGCTGTGCCTTTTCTGGAGCTTTCATGACAAGTGAAGCTGTGCCTTTTCTGGAGCTTCTAATTGAGGTGGAAAGTTGTGCCCATCTGGAGCTTTCAAGAAAATCATGTTTGAGAAGATTGACATTTTTTATGCTGAAATGATGAATGGTGTAAACCTTTCATGACTTTTCATGATGATGGAGCTGAATTGATACTATGGGGATTGAAGAGAAGACCATATTTAAGTGAAAATTATATTAATGCAATTTTGCTTCAAAAGAGTCAAGCCCTCCTCATTCAGCCTCAGAGTTTTTCGCATCTTAATCCTACCAACCGAAAGCCACAGAACAACCCTGAAAAGTCCTCATGATAAACATATGTCCTTGACTCACATCGGGTAGCGATGTAGGAATCTATCAAGCCTATGGTGACCCTTGTATGAGTTTGGATGAGAAAGACATTGCAAAAAAAATTGATATTTGAGTGATGAGAGAAAATTCAAGCAAGGTAAGTGTTTTGTGCATGGGTGGATAAATGAAGTGGAAATATATTGAATGATATAAATGGAGAACTTGAAATAAGGTTTTTTATGAGGCATGATATCTTTTTTATTCTTGGTGTGAAGTTTATTGATCTTAAAGATATGTGTTTTAAAATTTGTTTTGATTTGATATTGATGTTTACTTGATATGAGGTTTTGCCCAGGTGCGCAAAAGGGTAAGTGTGGGGGAGTTGATAAAACACTATTTTATTGAATATTTTATTGATAATAAATGATATAATTTCCTCACATTGTGTTAAACATGTTTATTTATAAAATATTTGGGATTTGATCATTCATTTGAAAATTTGGTGAAAATTCCAGTTTTACCCTTAATAGTGCACTGTAGTATTTCAAAGATAAATATTTGTATATTTAGTATTTGAATTTGAACTTTTGTAACAGTGTTACTAACTTAATTATATACAACTTTTATTCAGGACACTAAAGCTAAAGAGTTCATTTGGTTGTTGAAATTGGGCCATGAAGTCAAAGTTGGGCTGGGCTCGCCAGAATGGAAAAGGTTCTGTATGTGGGCCATATATTCTACATACGGGCTTGGATGGAGCCCAAATTTTGATGAAAGCTCGGGGACATGATGTGGAACAAATCATCCTTCTGGAAGGCCGGCCAATTCACGCGTTTTGGTGGTCAAATGGGCGGTGCAAGTTGGCATAAAATATTTGGCCGAATTTCCACATTCACACTTGAAACCACTTGTAACCTCTCCTCCCCTCCCCTCTATAAATTGGAGTTTTTCTCATTTGGAGGGGTTGGGACGTGCATTGGGAGATTGGAGGCAGATGAGAATTTGTTTCACCCAAATTCTCCAACCATTGTAAGAGGGGTAGCTCTTGAAGCAAGGATCCCCTCATCGAAGCCTCCTTCTCTTCTTCATTTTGTAATGTTTTCATTTGTGTAATAAACTTCATTGCTCTTCTTATATTTCTTCTCTTTTCTTCTGTTTTGTTTAAATTTCTTCTTCTCTTAATCTTCCTAATTGGGCTGGAATTCTTGAGTAGAAGTGTTATTGGGTTATACCCATTTTAAACCTTTGCACATGCAAAACGCTTCTACGATGATTACGCCACCCATGGAAGAGTAGTCTTTTAGTAATCGATCTATCTTCTACCCTCTTCATTTAATTATTTTGAATCAATGAGCTACTGTAATTCACTTAATATGATCCATGAATTGTGTTTTTAAATTGTAAGAAACTAAGCAAGCAATTGAACAATTAACATAAAAACACGCGAGGTCGAGATTTTGTGTAAATTGTGAGAGCGCGATCTTAATCGGTAATACAAGACCACAAGGGATAAATTTGTAGAGTTCAAATATAATCCCTAAACACAATTCATCTTCATTTCCAGAATGGATATGTTCCTTAATTTACCACTTATCATAAGCTAATCTTATAACATCAATCAAAGCAGGGTGATGCGATTGCATGTTCCGAAGTTAGCCTAAGGTTAAAATTCACTTCAATCTTCGTGGTAAAGTTAATTCTCGTAGGGTTCGGGATTTAACAAATTAAGGGATCATAATTAAGTGAATGTTAATATAAATGATAATGATTAATAATAAAGTGAAGAGGTAGAGTTAGATCGATTACGCTTTTTAAATAGATTTCTAAAAAAAACATCTTCTTGTTGTGTCATTTAAATTGAAATTCATTTCAAAACTAAAAACAAAAAAAATTATACAATCTTCTTCCAGCAAACTTCTTCTAGATTCATAAACTACAAAAAACCCCAATCCTTTAAAGTAGTGTTTTTATTCTATTATATTTTATTTTATTTTTTTTAGAATACCTCTAATAAGTTGTTAAATTCACTTCCTCCTTTGAGAGACGACCTTGGTCAGCCACTCTACTGCACTTAAGTACCCCAAATCACACTAATCATTTGAGGGAACCCACGACAGTGCTCTTTCAGAACACCCAAATCATTATGATTTAAATGATACCACATGTAAAAAATGTACTTTTTTGAACTGAAACATATGATTTTGAGTCATCCTTCATATCTCCAATATGAATATTATACATGTTACATCAATATCATTTAGCATCAATATTACTTAAATGAAATCATCAAAATTGATCACCTGAGTTGTGCCCTAAATTATTCCATGGGCACCCATCACCTAGAATTATTCCAGTAACAAGTGTTTGTCTGCACTATAAATATATCACCAATAGTATAATCACTAGTCAATTGGTCTAGGTACCCGAAAATTGATTTCTTTTTAATCCATTATTGATAACAAATCACATAGTTTCATCAAGAAAATCCAGAGGAATCCATTTTCCTTTCACTTAAGAAACATGAAACTACAATACATCAGTCTAGAAATAATATAACTATGATCATTGTTAAAAATAATTCATAAACCCAGAACAACTATCTTCATAGGATTATATTGAATAATGGGTCATTGACCGACAATGGTCAGAGTCGAAACTAAGGGTCTCTATGTCTCCCTCCAATCCCTACCTATCTTATGTTCAAACTGGGACATATGGTGCAACCACATTACCCAAAATATCAATCCTATATAATTTATTTAAAAAAACAATCTTTTAAGGTAGAAAACTATCAATATATTCTATATGGTTAGCATACCTTCATAATTCCTATAAAAGGAACTGCCCTATAGGGGTCATCAACCAACATAGAAGACAAACTGAACTAACACTCATAGAGAATCCACATGATATAAAAACCCAATGTGGTCCCATACATGGTAAGAATACAGTGTCTTTAAAAAAAGTATAAATAAACGTGAATAATCCACATAAAGAAAAAGGATGCACCCATAATGATTCTATAATAAAATCTCCATCTAACATTAATCACCAAAGTGGCTCAATGTCATACTTACATAGTACATTTTAGTAGAATTTCATTCCATCTTATATAGTAAAACACAATATAGATTTTTAAATTCACATAAATTAGTAGAACCTATGTAAAAACACCCATTGAGAGGTTCTACACATGGTAATAATGTGCGCTATTAACCTTGTCGGTCCACAATTCCTCGAGTTCATGAGCACTAAATCATCTTCTTCACCATAAATCCCGTACTGTAGATCCACATAGAATGCCTATGTAAATAAATATATTTCCAATTCAGATAATTTGATAAAATCCCTAAAACAATCATATATTATATATAATAATTTAGAATTTTTTGACTATTTATACTATAAGAATTTATTTTCTGTAAGATCACACACTATAATGACTATTATAAGTGAATCCTATGTACTAAATATGATTCATGAGGTACCTAATTCCTCTTGAAAACACGATTCAAAATCAATACCTATAATCATTACAATTTTCTATAATCCCGAAATAAATATTAAATCCTAACATCCACTAAGTATGTGAATCTCTCAAAGTAAGAATGATGTTCAATAATAGCATTAAAATCATTACAATAATCATATGACAATTAAAACTAGAACATGAAACTGTAATAAGTGTTATGGACTCACCAATATAATATCGATCATAGGTTCCAACACATTCATAAAAATCCTATATAAGATGTCTGAAATTGTAATACAATAAGAAAAAATTATCTCTCCAACCACAATGTGAAATCCAGATCCATAAGCCACTAAATGGTTCTTCAATTTTATAATCCACAAGGCCTCAAGCATTCCTCCCTATATTGCCAATGATTTCTAATAGAAGATTGATCCTAGATTTTGATCTTGGATATAAGATACCCTCATTTTATAATAAACTAGATATTACAAATAACTATATATCAACCAAGTTGAAATTAAGTACTTTGAAAAATAAATAAATAAAATGAAATAGAATATTCTATAATGATGAATGAAATGATATAAAAACCCAAATACGTATGTCATAAAATCAATATCAGTGACCAAATGGGATGAAAAAATCAATATATTAGAGTATATAGTTGAAACGTAAATAAATATACACTGGTCAACTATTACCTTTGAGCCATACAACATAAAAAATATCGATGAAACCTCATAGATGCTATATCATGATCCCAATAATTAAAATTAGATGACCAAATCAATCATAAAACATTAGGGCATATCCCTATCCACAATGCAACTATGTTCATCCAAAAATGCAGACATAATGTTTTCACTCACACCGAGGTGCATGTATAAGGGTGAGAAAAAATATTAGTAAGACTCCCCAAAAAGTAGACTACAAAATTTCTATAATAATTGATTGATCATGTCCCATAATTAGCCTAGTCGAGACAAAGCTAATATAAAAAATCAAATCATGAACATGAATCCATAGTAAATCCCTAGGTTTTTTAGCTTGATAAAATGGGAATGTATTCTTCATTTATATAAATATTTATATGTTTTTATAAATTTATTCCAATAAATATATATATACATCGATATGTATATATCTATGTATGGTGTATTAAATTCCATTAATCATCATAAATAAATATTCTAATTTTTATCCACTATCATTTAAAAATATTGTGAAAACATATTTGATATGGATAATATACAACTCAAGTGTAGAATAATTATCTCGATCATTCGGTTCATAATCCCATACAATAATTAAATATTCAGTAAGTGTCTTAAATTTATCAGTGTAATGTATATCACCATATAGGGATATATGCCTCATCCATTGTTTCAGTTGTACTCCCCTCTGATCAATATAATGAAAGATACCATATATATATAAGAAATCCAGTATATGTGGAATTGATCTTGATTTCATTCATCTAAATTCACACATAATCCTATATGAATGAACATTCCTTGGTCCTGGTCTATTGGGAATGACAACATTGAAATAAATATATTCTATAATGGAATGTCTCCTTGATATGTTTAAAAAGGATGAACTTTGGATCGACATAAATGCTTTGCATCAATTTATATATACAGATAAGCAGCCCCATCCCCAATAACCATTTCTGATAAATTTACTTATGGTGATTCTGCATGATCATGGGGACTATATTACCCATCTATTGAGAAGATTCTAATAATATTTTAAGAATATCTCAAATAAGATGCATGTTTGAGCCATGAAACATTACTAGAGTTTGTGATGCCCCTTGGAAAAACTCATCATTTCTGGCTCAAAGAATGATATGGAATCTCAATCCATCATTATGTTAAGTAATAATCACTGATAAAATGTGTGTAAATAAATTACTATTCATATTTGTAAAACTAATTTTTTTCATTTTACCATGAAAATAAAAATGGTTAAGAATTTTACCAAACTCTGGTCCAAGGGTAAACATCTTATTATATGATCAACATAGAGGTAAGAACAGTAAATCTAAATTATATTATTAGGAAAAAGTATATTTTTACACCTTACAAGCATCATAAATAAAATATTCATATTAATTATTGAATTTTAATTTGGAAAAAAGGTTCATTACAATCCATTAAAAAGGATTTCAGTATATAATGATCATGGAAATCAATGGTTAAACCTATGGTTGAAAATGATATTTATAAATTTTATAATATATTAAATAATTATAATGATTATTTTATTTCTCACCATGATAATTATATATCACATATTATATTATTCTTCATTCATGGGTTAGTAATAAGGGGAATAATGTTGATGCTTAATGTGACTGACTGTGAAATTACATTACATAAGTGAAAAAAAATTAAACGGAATATAAAATGGGAAACCTATTATTAATTAATAACTAGCTAATAGAAATTTTATTTAACAAAATCAAATTATGTGAGTTTAATAACAAAACTAGTAATATAAAGGTAATTTTTTTGGTTGGCCAGTTAATGAAAAAATCAAGGTAAAGAGGATTATTCTTTTTACATATTTAAAATGATTTTAGAACGATTAAAAATGTAACATCCTCGAGAGATATAAATTTACCTTTTCATATTTATTAATATTTATAAATAATATATATTTTAAATTAATGGGGAGGATTTTTATGATAATTTACTCAACAAACACTATGGGGTTTCTCTAAAATATTTCGTTCCACACAAGGAAGAGTAATACCAAAATATAATACATTATTGTTATTATTGTTATTATTATTATTAATGGTAGTCAATGCCTATTCATCGTAATAGAGGGATTGAAAAAAACAAACCATTTTGTGTTTCCGCATGTTTGGTAAATTATTTTGTATTCCTAAATGAAATTTTAGATGCTTAAATGATAGTAAATCCAATTTTAATCATAAAATACTCTAATATTTTTTAATTTTAGTTTCTGATACATTTGATGGATAAACCTTTTAAAATGTAGTTTTTAATAATTTGATAATCTGTATTTGAAAAACATAACTTCTTCTATAGAAGAGGGACATAAAAATTTAAATTGGTTGAAATTTATGTATTTTTCTGATAAAATTCATATTTTAATGAATAGTAAAAATGCTAAATTTTAATTCAAAACTTATTTTTAGGAAAATTTATTTATATAGTTAAACAGTAGATTTAATTTTTTTTAAATTTTAATTGGATTAATTATTTTATAATTTAATCAAATTTGGTGTATTCTATGTAATTTCACATTGAAATTTGATATTAACAAATGTCAATATTTTTTTTGGTTTTTATTATTAAGAAACACTTTTTATTGTTTTGAGAATGGGAATTGATTTTAAATTAATTAATGAAACATATATTTTTTTTGAATTCAAAAAAATTGATTCAATATTAATAAAATTGGATTTCATATTTGGAATCAGAAGATTCATATTTTTAAAATAAGTACCTTTTATTTTGGGATATTATGAATAGTAACATTGGTAATTTTCATTTACCACACTTAAAGGTAAATCATGAAAATTATGGTAACAAATAATATGTTATGTATAATAATATGAACCTAACACCTTCCAAAATACTATTTAATGGATGAATCATTTATACCCAATTCATCCTCGTCAGGATAGAAGACATGTGATGGGCTCTATAGCATCGGCAATGTTGAGATACATGAAATACATCATGCATTGAATGGTATCTGTGAGGATGTTCCTACAGGTAATCCACTAGTCTGATTTGTTTCATATCCCTGAATAATCGAACATGCATCTGTGATCGATTAAACAACTAACAAATATCTATACAGTTCAACGTAGGTAAAAATCGCAAGAAAATTTGGTCATCAACCAAGAACTATAGGGGTTTCTAGTATCTATTTCCATACAAATAATGTCTATACTAAGATATCATCATAATATTTTTGATCTGCTAAACCTACATTATAGAAGATTTTATGAGTCATGGTAGAAGAAAATATGCTTCCCCTACCAATAGTAAGATGAAATGTTGAAGGAAAGTCTTACTATATAAGGATCCATAACGATCGGTCTCGATGGTAGCCTGAAAGCAATTATTATAAGAAAAATATATTAGTGGAATGTGTTTCTCCTAGAAAACACAAAATTCAAGGACAAATACACAACGAATTTCCTCTGGAACCTAGTTTAAATGATCCATATATCCATTAGTCTATAGAATATAGGTCATGCTATAAAGCACATATGTACCCATGTACATCAACAAATTCTTCCATAACCGTGACATTAAAAGGGTGTCTTTGTCCTAAATGATTGAAAAAGGGGACTCCATGATGATTTAAAATATCTCTTGAATAAAACCATCTTATATAATCTACCCTTAACATATCTTTCATGGTTATGAACTATGTGACCTCCATTAGATGGTCCATAAAAACCCACACTGTATCTTTTATATGAGGTGATCTTGGTATAACAATCTTGAATTCCATTAAATTATCATCCTATTTCAACTTGTGAATGGGAAAATGGATGTAAAATACCTTTTGGATTTTTATGTTCTATTTTCACCTTCTTATTAGTCGAAAATATATTGATAAATTTGGTAATATCCCTTTTAATACTAATCATCCAATACTAGTGTTGTAGATATTGCTAAATTGTGTTGATAGTAGGATGACCTACCCATTATATGCTATTAAATTCTTGCATCAAGTCCTTAAATGATTTTTTCTAGGACACATACACACCCATGAAAATATAGACTATCATTCCATCCATATTCCCGCCTGGAGATGTTTCGTCATATTATATAATCTCACATTGCACAAGTACTTCATGATCAGATAGCTGACTCATTCATCCATGTTCTAGATGAGTATAAATCAGAGATAAGGATTAGGGGATTTCATATCCATGGTCCTCATGAGCCAAAACATGGTTATTATAGAATACATAAATATGATTCCACACTCCAATAAACTATTTAACTTCATGCATCTTAGTCTTCCTAATCAGATCATCAGTTAATGAATTTCCATTACCAGGCATGTAAGAATGCTCAAAATCAAATTCCTATAGGTATTCAACCCACATACAATGAATGTGATTCAAATATCACTATGGAAATTGTTACATGAGGATTATGTAATCATTTAATTCTGTACAAATCTCTCGAGGATTATACTATCTCGAAAATCATAAATAATGCACAATATTAGTGAGTTCGAGAACATGTGTTGGGTAATTACTGTTGTGAGGCCTTAATCAACAAGTCCCATTCATGAGGAATCACTTGTCCTACGTCATATAAACTCCAAGACTGATACCTTATGTGTCAGATTATACAATATTATTCATTCCTTGATCATGAATATTTATAATCCGTGTGGAAGTAAAACAATCATTTAAATACATAATGGTTGACTGATAATTTTTTGAGCATACAAATTGTACACCATTCTTTTTCAAGCCCATAAGTGGCACTACAAGATGTGGGATGTCTGGGAAGAAGTGTGTATAATACAAGTCTATCCCAAAAATACTCTTGATGTCAATGACCTTCCTGGTATTATCCTCGAAATCCACATCTATCACTTTCTCTAGGTATACTAAAACTACTCACTCTGATATTATTAGACCCCAGAAGATGGATTTGTTGATCCTACAGTGGAATTCACGTTGCTTATCATTGTCCTTATTCTCCCTAGATTTATTCATCATGATTTCATGATTGGTTTTATATTTGTGTTTAGAGCATGAATAAACCCAGATATTATCAATAATTAATAAAAATAATTAATCCAAATACAGTTGAAAACCATAATTCCAAATATCCATATATACCACAAGTATGATCTTCATCCCGAACTATAAACCAAATACTCATTGACAACATATATACTATAATATTTTTTGAGGTATTTTTGAGGACCTAACATTAACCTGATGATAGCCTAACCTCATTGAAATCTTTAAAAACACTATTTCTCCTCATTGATTATCAATAATGATATATATTCAGAGAATTGGATATATATTCATGATTTTGAGGTGGTTTAAATAACAATAATCCACAAAAATCTAGGGGGTACCATTAACCTTTTAGGTGAAAAATAACATTAAAACCCAATGAGAAGGGTTTGATCATTTAAATCCTTTAGCCTAAATATCCTTAGATTTATTATATTTCTCCACAAGATTTGTATAATCCATCGTGTAAGTATGAATTTCCACCGATGCTACTATACATACAATATCATTAGTGATTTCTACATCTTAATCAGAGGTAGACTAGAGAAGTACTCTAGAATTATATCCATAAAACTATCCACTAGAGGAGTAAAAAATGTGGGTAATAAGACCTAATAATCTAATAAAAGAGTAGTGATATGATTTGAAATATTGTCAACCACCTACTAATTGGGTTTCGATCATGTAGGATGATCATCACATTCTTCCTTAGGTATGTTTCAACCACCCACTAGTGATGTATAAATAACCCAATGATAGTTGAAATCAATGTGGGCTTGGTTAAAACTAAAAATTCAATCCGTATGATTACATAAAATGTCTTCTTGCTGAAGAAGTAATGATTCCATACAAAAAGGTAATCACATATCTCAAGGGGACAGTCCTTACAACGTCGATCTCCATCTAAATGGATGGAAAATAAGGTATCTAGAATTATCTGGCCATGGGTATTATCAATATTGAGGCACTGAAATCCCAAATTATTCATATATATATATATATATGTGAGTTAGATTCACCTATTCCAACTAAATGATACATTGTAGTGGAGAAATCTAGTTTCATACCTCAAACTATAGAGTTTCAAAAAATATTCTCTTCTATGGTAGGTTGGACAGGATTTAATGGGCTTGTACCATGGCCCTGAGTGACTTCTAAAATACCCTAAGAAAACCCACTCATCTAGAAATGAAAATCAAAATCCTAACTCCCCCTTCATCTACTGTGACCTTTTCCTAATTGGCTGATGGTATTCAAGCTACCTTCCTAAAATTATCATATTAGACCCACCCATGTCTAATTAGTAGTTGCAGATCCCTGATAACTAGGAACTAGATATAATGTTATGTAGAAGTATCTGATATGCCATAACCTACCACAACCACTACAATCATCTGTTTACTATAATAATAGATATTTAGTATGTTATTTCTTTTTGCACTAGTTACTTATCCGAAAACTATTTATACTAGGATCTGGAATACAAATACCTCTATGAGTAGACTTGGAACATCTATTTCGACTAGAAGAAGAACTACCACTAGCTCTAGCCTTCAAACTTCCCATACTCACAGATTTAGATTCCATCATGTTATAGTCAATAATAAGGGCATTATTGGTGATTTCGAAAATGTTTGTCAACCTAAACACAATTAAAAGTGATTTGGTGGTGTATACAAGACCATCCTTGAATCTCCTAGAGGTAACTAGTTCACCAGTATCAGGAGTAGTAGTTAACCAATACAGCATCCTGAAATGAGATAAGTATTCCAAAACATACATAATTCCATGCCGAATGTTCATGAATTTTATATCTTATCAATCTATCAAAGAATAGGAAGAGAAATAATTATAGAATATCATCTCAATGTCAAACCAAACCATATCACTATGTCGATCTAGATGGATGATAATATCCCACCACGATAGTGGAATCATATAGAATATAAGCTTTCATCATTTCACTCTTCTATAGAATAATCTATATATGGAAAAATATATAAAGGATTTCCTTAAGAAAATATCAACAACATTAGGTCTTTCATCACTCAAAATTGACGGATAATGCTACTATTAAAATTTACAAGACAACCCAACCATACTCGAGGATGGTTGAACAGATCCTTGCATAGACTGGAAAATAGTTCCCATATTGGGATAGTAAAAGGATCCACAAGTTTCACTTTATGAGGAATTTACAATGTCTCACTATCCATCACAATAGTTACATAGAAATTAACTCCTTTTGGGAGTGTAACTAGAGGACATCAATATGGCTGAATGCTACGATTCCAAACAATCAACTCATAAGATCTTTAATATATAGGAAGTATTATATATAAGAAACATTTATGGGTTTAAATCCTTCTTGTAGGAATCATGATGCCTATCTTCCGACATAATATTCTAGTTCTAGATGTTAGAAGATACCATCATGGGAATAATAACGTATGAGATACCAACTACACACTACTAATGCCCGAATATGGTCCATTAATCTATCTTATATCTACAAATAAATTCTATTTTAATTATTAGTAATATTAATTTAAAATTTGTTTCTTTAATATTTAAGCACATTAAAATGGTTGAATTGGATTGACTTCCATTTTATAATATTTAAGGTATCATACTATGTATGAATCAAACTAAGGATTCCACTTATCTAACACTTTTAAACATTCCATCCCATGAGACCAATGGCCAATGGCTCCACATTCCATAATGGAATTCATATTTTTCTTTCTCTAAACCATTTAGGAAAACACGATTATGTTAAAATATGTACTTTAAGTATCAATTTTGTTTTCCAATCCCAATAAGAAGTTCAATAACTATCCATACATACTCATGGAAAAACCAAATGCAATATGAATTTACATGCTAAAATAAATTCTTCATGTATATTGCATGGAATATTTGACGTAGTTTGACAAATTTATATTCGTTATATAATGAAAATCTTTCATTTCATAAGGACATAGTGAATAAATGATTATTTTGATAATAAAAATATCATGAACATCATAACACAAGTGCAACACCCAACGGTGAAATTGTATCAATTGTAAATGGCATAATAAATAAATACATTTACCCATCCAGGGTAATTTGGGATTCCATTGAACATGGGTTAGCAATATCCAGGAACAGAGTCAATTTAAAATCCCATTAACACATATTCCCTAATATAATGCCCAAGAATAAAGGAAAACAAAAAAGAAACCACTATGATATCACATTGTAACAAACCTGACCCGCGAACCACATAACTCATTCACTAAGCCTATGGGTCACATGGAATAAAGATTGCCTCCCTGAATTCTAGAGGATCTTTCCTTTAATTAATTGTGTTAGGTTTTCTAATAGGTATTCAATACTGACATTTAATAGTATAAACCCATATAAAATAAAAGATAATAAATTGTAGTAGAATAATATAAATAGAAATATTGGATAATAATAAAGACAGTGTAAGAATAAATAACTGAGAAAAAAATAATAATACATGATCCTATATGAATGTTTCAACCAATTAATTCATGGAACATAGTAAAAAAAGTATGTCAAGAGAATACACATTCAATTTTTCCATAAAAAAGTGAAAAAAATGGGAAAAATGCTCCACTAGTATCTCGAGTGAATGATCGATCATGTACTCCTTCTCTCCAAATATAAATAATCAGCTCGAAAAACTGTTTAGGGTGATTTCCCATATTGAAACCTCTATATATATAATATTATCAAGAACCAAGGTTAGCCTAAATAGGGTTTGAAAAAAATATATTAGGCCACCAATAACAGTTTCTACATGTAATCCAAGATGATCATATAACTACACAATTTTAAAGTAATATCATAACAAGAAAATGATGATAAAATGAATAACCATTCTACTCTAGTTCCTATAGGACACATGGTGGATATACCTACTTGAAATCATTTTCAAATAAAAGTATTAATAGTCACTAGATATTGATAATATATATATATATATATATATATTAATTATATATATTTTATCCAATTATATAAACCATGTATGTGTGGTCGTATGTGGCCATATACCTTGAATACAAGTACTAACTAGACCGGGGTATATCATAGTCATCCATGACTAGTATACAAAGACTATAAGCTCAAGAAATTTGTTAAATTATGTATATCATATTAATAGTGTGAGACTTCATTCATGACACTTCTGGGAGTGAGTGATCCATCATTCCATCATGCTACTCATTGATCATGGTTCGTAAAACCTTACACCAATATAGTATCTCTACTATGAGATGTCATACTATTCATTTGTTGTAAGGTTGTGAGATTATATACTTTGATCAACAACCTTTATTTTTGTACAAAACCTATACAAATAATTCATAGCATTTATATTATAAATCTTGGTGGAAAACATCTCAATAATATCATTGGTCATGTTTCAATATATAAATGGCATTTTTAGAATTATATTACGTGTGGTGGTCTTACCACCCTTCAAAAATCATTTCAATTGCGCATACTCATTTAATATGTGAATTAACCCACAATGAGTCAATAAATCTAATATATTTCATTCAAACTGTTGTAGTTCATTTGTGAAAAATGTAAAGCAACTTGAATATGATATTCAATATTATTCCAACCCATCAAAAATTATTCAACCTGGAAATCGAATTAAAATACTAAAATTTTTTATTTAAAAAGCTGTCGCGGTTCAATATGAACGTTTCCTACATTGGAAAATACAAACATAAGATGGGAAAGTCACTAAATTGGTATCTTAGGTTATATAATAAATTAATATTACAGTACAAAATTATTTTTCAAGAAATTTATAAATCTATTTATGCATCCTAGGAATTTTATTAATTATACCAAAATTATCTTTAATCGAAAAATTCACTTAGGACAACAATTGGGTTAGTATATAAGGGGTATTCAATTCCTATAATACTAAACAAGGATCAATATGTGAACAAAAATTTTAAAGGTTCAATTTGACATGGTGAAAGCAAATAAAATTAGATCTTCAAAAATGCTTACATGAAGTACAATGGCATAACTACAAGATGAAAAAAAATCAAATGTAAAACAATGTGACCACCAATCTCAAGGTCAAAGAAGACTCATCACATGATATCATCATCTGATTTATAGTAGGTTGGATCCAATGAATCTAATAAATTAGGAATCATGCATCAGATTTGAAGACTTGATCCATTCCAGGATTTAGGTGTTATTAATATCAAAAGGGGTGGAGACCCATGATCTACCTATATATGGAGAAAATGAAAAACAAAAATACGGTTATATCTTAAAATAATGGGGAATTTATATTAACCTCAAAATCAAATGTCACATTATATGAGAGATTGGATTGGGAAAACCAAGAAGAAACTATTCTTTGTTCACCACTACAATGGAAAATATCAGATGTCTAGGTGCATTATTTGAAAAACCATTTAAAAAACATGAATAATATATATGTACCAAACCTAAAACCAACTACATGTCCATGATCCTTAGGTCTTATGGTTGCAGAGAAACCATCCGGCCCATTTTCATCTTCCTATTTTAATTCTGCAGGCTCTGAACGAGTGTCAGCTCCCCCCCTAACATTATTGGTTTGATAAGTATTTATTAATAGGGAATATCGAGTAGTTAAAATTTAAATAAACGAATATTTTCACTATCCATGAAAATACATGTAGTTATAATTCTAATAGAAATGGATCATTTCCAACTGAATAAAGATGATGTTTGTTCCACCATTGCATGTTTTTTGGATGTATATCAACATTATTTTTCCATTGTGAAAAATGAAATTACTCCTAAATTAATAAAATAAAACATAATTAATGATCATGAACCTATTTTGTGGTGCAATGGATTGTTTTCAAAAATCATATTTTGGATTGACAAAGAGAATGAGTTGAAACGATGGGTTAGGACTAGGGCAGGACATACATGTGTCAGAATTGGTATATTTGTTGTTAGAAAATTTGTGAGATGATTCTCGATAAAAATAGTCCGCAAAAAAATAACTTCTCTAGTGATAGATCAACCAGATTGACCCAGATCTATGGTCAATGAACATGATGCACATAATATCTAGTGGCGAATGTGGTGGAGTTTAAAGAACCAAATTTAACCAGCTGTCTCTAGAAATCATGATATAAATTGTGTGTAGCCTGAGATTACATGGATGGTGGTTCCCTCTACATGGTTATAGGGTTTCATGATAAGATAAATATCAACAGTGGCATGATAGTTGTCACACACAATGTTATCCATTCATATAGTATTGGAATGCACCGTGAAGGATAAATGTACATGGACATCAGTACACATGCATGGAAAATTCTTATAGTCAGACATCAAAACATACATGGTTATGGGCCCTAATACCTTGGTATGACCACATGTAGATGTTACACAATGTTTATTAACCGTAACTTATATATACAGCTTTAATCATGGATTAGATAAATTTTCTCTTTATATTAGAAGAGTGTCATTAGGGTGTGTTCCTTGGATCAATTCCTTTTGGTAGAGTATAGAATCATTTCTTATACATATTATGGTAATCCATTCATCAAGTTTTTATACATGGATAGATTTTCATTAATCCATATATGTGGTAAGGAATGAGATTCTCCATCATCCTCTTTCCCTATGTGGATTTCATGGTATAATCATGACCATCAAAATGTGGGTTTTGATCCCTTAATTAGTGCCTTATTCCATGTTGAATTGTTTGAATCCCTCTTGGCATTATGCGTAATCTTCATCCGTGTATTGATATATCCAATTAAATTATATTTTCTTATAGTTGTGAGACTTTTCAAACACAACATCTCATATAGGTTCATTCAGTGAAATTAAACCCATAGAGTGTGTTCTCATAGACGAGTTCTATGTGGAACCTTCAAGTAATAATCCATGGTTTGAATTCTGGCTGTGACATTAGAATTATATTGGATTTATTTTTTATGTATATTTGTAGACTCTTGATTAGTATATTATACTCATATACCTATAATGTAATGATTTTATTATTAATGTTTTATTCGGAGTTATTATGGTGTTCCCTATGAGTTATTGTTATAATCACATTTTCATTGTTTTTTCACATATGTCTAGTATTATATAGGTAATGGAACATTGGTTGAAGTCTAATAGAGACAATGACTAGGTAGATCATACTACTGGATAGACTGAGGTATGTTCCTGTAGTTTTATTGATATAATTCCCCATCCAGACCTTCATTTTGAATTTTTTTAAAATTATATGTTTTGGGATTATATTTTTACATTTGTCATTATAGAACATGATATCATACATTGATTGTGGTATTTTTATATATGTATGATCAATTTAGCAATTTTTTAAAATTTAAAAAATTTATGGTTTTCTGGATTTGTGTGTGTAATGTAGTACATTAGGATAAGGCCTACCATGTGATTGATATAACTACTCGGTGTTGGCTATTAGCCCCTACCCTATTTGAGTTGGCCCTAGAGTAGTGTTTTCTGGGCCATGTAGTACTATTTCATGATACAATATATTGTAACTTCATCATAATTTTGTGCACTTGTTATTTAATTAAGGGAACATTCTAATAATAAATTTATGAGATCCGTAAAATATACTACATGATCACACGCAGTCACACATTAATAACTATAACAGAAAAACATTTCTTCTCCATAAAATCATTGAAATATATATAATATTATATGGACCAAAATTTTCATACGTATATTATACATAATATTAGAATAATATTCATTACATAAAATAATGATACATTAAAGAATCATATAGGTCTAGTATCTTTTGAAACATTTTTAAATTCAAAACTTGTTTATAAGTGAACTAAATCATGTCCCACTAATTTCATCATAATTATAACAATTAGGAGATATATCACAATTAATTCCATTATGAATAATCTAAGGAAATGAAATACATGAATGAGTGAAATCGTATTTTCATTAAGGGAGAAAATGTAGATATCACTGATAATATAACCATAATATGAGTATAAGTGTACGAGAACATTATCATACCATATGAAACTTCTACCCTGTATATCATAGATCATAATAAATAATCCTTAAATACATTATGTGGGATAGTAGTCATAATGTAATCCACGAACATGGTCCATGAGAAGATAAAATTTCATTAAGACTAATATTTGTGGCATACAAATATAAAAAGAAAATAACAACCTTAATATTCAAGGATCATTATACATATTCTCATAGTATATTATTCTTACTCCTGAAACCATAATCAATGTAATGGTTCAGTCCCAAGAATATCCTGTATGAAAAATACATATATTGATCTGTGTTTTCTCCTCAATCTTTTCATATTTATCTTATGAGATATTTATCTTTAATTAATAAATTATTGGTCTATAAAATTATTATCCCACCTATCCAATAAGGAAAAAAATAAATATGTGTCCCAAAATATCATTAAACATTCATCATATCACATCCCAAGAGAATAAAATGAGTTTCATAAACATTTCATCAAGGAAGAACCTATAAAAACAGAAATATATTTTATAAACATGTCATCATGTAATCATAGTACAACTCCTAAAAAAAGAGTCCCATAAACATCTCTTTATAAAAACCATTAACTAACCAGAGAAATAAAAAAACATAGTTTCATTTTATAATTTCAACATTAAATAATTAGAAAAAATAAATGATGTCCTCTTACATAAAAATTTCATATAAAAGGTCACTTATATTATTTTCTATATATTGTTTCCTTTTATAATTTCACAACAATAATTTACAATTAAAATAATTTAAAATATTAAATGAAAAAAATATATTTGACAAAAAATTGAAAATTTTATTCTAATCCTCAAAAAATTGAGTGTCTGTGATAGTGTTGAATTTTGTTAATTCTATATAATATAAAATAAATCAATCTATTCATTCCATTGAAATGAGTTCTAAAATTATATAATACATACAATGATAATAAAATTATTTTATAGAACATTTATTAAAATTAAATAATTTTTAACAAATCGTGGCAGAATTTTAAAAACTTTCTTAAACACTTATCTAGAAAACATGGACATGGGAAAATGGATTTTAGATAAAGATAGAAATATATCTTGTTCTCCATAAAAATATTACTTATGAATATTGAGTACGTCAGGAGGGGATAATAAAATTAAAACATGTATTAGAAATAAAGATCCATTGGAGAATAAAATTTATGATATTCATGATATTTATATTTTGAATGTTCACCATCTGAAACATACTTATAAATAGTTCTGATATTCAATGAGATTTTAATGAATGACCCTTAACTCAAATAGGAATTCATGTATACATGTTGAAACCGCCTGTATAATATATATGTATATATATTATAAATATATTCTTAAATCATTATCATATTTATCATATTATTTGTTATCTCCCAATAATGTTTAATCATCCATTTATTGACAATTAAATATATAAACATTTTTCATATTGATTTTTCATGGGTGTTTTGGATTATTAGTTTTGGTCCTTGAAAATTAATCATGAATCAATAATTTTTATATTTTTAATCATGATATAAACATAAAATATATTAGTTATATATATATATATTATTATTCTATAAATTTATTGATATAATAATTAATGTCACAATTCAGTGATGTCATAGGCCATACGTACACATGAACGCTGTTTTCACAATTCAATGGATGAAATGAAATAGGGTTAAATAATAAATGAACTATATATATATATATATATATCATATATATTCATAATATATATCATTATTTCCACCATTATAATTCAAAAAATAAAAAATTCATAACCATTTGTGCATGTGGTAGGCCTCATGTACCAATGATAGACATTATCACTTTACAAAAGATTCAAAATTGATAAGGTTGTTATCATATAAAAATTGAGAAGTCATGTTTATGCCATAAAAATCACATATAATTATTAAACAAATCATGTTTTCTATCCATAAAAAATGGTGATAAAAATCAGATTTATCACTATGTGGTTACAGTAATACGTATATATGCACGAGTGATACTGTCATATAACATTTGATGGTAAATAGGGTGGATAATGGTAGTTTGATTACCATGATAATAGTTAATTATATATATAATAATAATTTTTATATTTAATGATAAATAACATATATTTAGATGTGGTAATAGAATAATTAATAACAAATACATATGTTAGTGAGTTTACCACAAATCTTAAATAACTATTTTAGGTCTATGCCTAAGGATCCTAGTGTAGGCTGTTGGGGGAGATAAATACATTCAAAATGTGGAAAATTATTTTTTAGATGTATTTGTTTAGGTATTGAGAGATCAATATGCTTCGATAATGTGTATGTAAGAAAAAGGATATGTGTTCGATTATAATAGTGGGACACGAAAAAACATCGAATTTCAAAAAAGAATAAAATATAATTATTTTAATATTAAGTAAAGTTTTTCCAAAAGGTCATGAATAATATTGAAAATAGGATAATGTTTAAATTAAATCATAAAACTAAATTTATAATATTTTTATTCTCACTTTGAAAATTACCTTACCGATTAACCACTTTATCAACCATTTTTTGATCATAACCACCGTAAAAAATAATTCAATCATAAAGGGTTAATTATGTTAACATGAATTAACATTTATCTTATAAATGGGTATTTATTTATGTTTTAAAAAATATTACATTCTCTTGGTTGAATATATATATATATATATATTTTAATTATACATCATTTAATAAAATATTATTTATTCAATATTATCATTAATGATTATATTTTTGTACTATTCATTTATACATTGTATTTCCTTTGAATAAAGGTATTTATAAAAGTATTTTTATTTTAAAAATAAATATATATTAAAATTGGGTGGTGTTATAAATAATTTTGTTAGAAATCATCTGATAAGATAGTTGAATCCCTATTAATAAACGGAATTTGGGTGCACATCATATGAGATGCTCCATTAAATTGAAAAAATAGCATTATAAAATTCTCCATTCACACATAAATAACTATAAATAATATCTTATGATATCGCAACAACTTATTTGTAATTTTTTTAAAACTATACCCCTCATACATTTGAAAACCCTCGTGATGGGACCCATTGAACATCAAAATCCATAGATCATCATCATCAATGACTACTCCTCATTACATTACTAGAAAGTCCCTACCTACTCAATTCTAGGAAATAATACCCCATTAATAAGTCTAATACAAAAAAATAAAAACACATTATTCCAAAGTTTTGAAAAATATATATTAATTTTCTATTATATTGATTTAAAATACTTTCTATAACATACCAATTTAAGAAAAGTTAAAATCAGATATGTTTCATGAACCTCAAATAGGTATTTCCCCCCAATAGAATCAAAATTATAGCTATGGTATTTATTATAGAAAATTTTCTTCTATTAAATAACAATGGAACATAAACTCATATTTCCATAAAATAATCATTAGGATATGTCAGAGCCATGAATAAAAATATTTTCTCATTAACAAACCCATGTACTACCCACAACATCCTAGCTCAAAATTATAAAGAGATATCTCATATTACACACTATCAAGACGTAACCAAGTAATAAATAATCCATGTATATTATTAAATTTTAGTGTAACAAAAATTTAAAAATCCAGTAGTTCATGATATAGAGGACAACACAATATCATTAAAATACCAGTATAAAGGGGATTAAGTTCACAAATACTAATATTGCTGATATAATACACCTAACGAAAAAATTATTATAAACAATCCAAATATTATTAATATATATATATATATTTATTTATTTAATAAAAAATATTTATAGAAAAATACCAAAAACCATATAGTGGAAATAACAATATTATCATATATTAAATCTAATAATTTTAATAAGCTAGTATGGATTATCCTACTTATCTACATCATAATGTAATTCATATATAAAATATTTGTATATATAATTTTTTTAGTATAATTTATACTTAGTATTATTATCTCCAAACTATCTCATATAAATTTAATGGGATTATAATATATCCATCTATAAAAGATATCAAACCCAAACCAACACATAATATTGTTAAAATATCATTAATTACCCCTAATTATCATTTTATAAATTTAATAAAATAAATGGCACATAATATTATAATAATATAATTAGAAATTATCCCCAAAACTCTCCCATAGAATATGTAGCTCTAAAATCCCAATTGATTACAACTTATACTTCAATGGCATTCACACCTATAAATTCATACAACTGTATAACAACGAATATGAGTTTCTATAACCATATATGATATAATATATCCATTTATTTCACACCGTATCCATATATGAAAAAAACAGGAAGAAAAAAACCACAATCAAGTCACATTTCATATCCACTTTATTATAGGGTTTCATAAACATGAAGGACATCAATCAAGTTCCCCCACCCTTAAATATCTCCCACTATGTATTCACATCACATCAAGAAAATATCTAGTTTATATTAAATATATAGTATAAACTTCATTAATTATAGTATATATAAACCTTATGTGATCCATTACAACTATTACTAATCTATACTGGTGAGTAGGGATGAGAGATTTATCATCCATTAATTTCCTCCATAATATTATTTTTATTGATACACCAATAAACCCAAACAATAAGGTAATTTTAAATCATTCCCAAAATAGGTGACTACTCAAAATAAATAATACTAAAATACAAGTTAATATATCATAATACACAACCCATTCCAAAGCATTTAGAAATTTAAAAAAAATAATCTCTAAATAGTCACTAAATAATCAACATATCATATCAAAAATACTTATCTTCATTACAAATTTAACCAACCCTTCTATCCACCCAAAATATCAACAAACATCATGAAATTACAATTTAAAATATTCTTACTAATTTCAAATTTGTAGCCAAATTAGCAGTAAACTGAAAATAATATATTTTATGAATTTATTTAAAACAACTAAGAAACTTTATTTCAATAGTTAATATTAATAAATTATTATCATTATTATTATTAATATCCCCACACTAATGTCCCTATGTTACATGTTTTTTATTTACCCATCCATTCCAAATTAAAATTCTACTTTTAACCTTCATATTATTTTATCAATCCCATAAACATAAGTATAGTAATGAAAAAAACAATATCATCTACCACGTAAAATTTCTCAAATACTATTATAAACAACAGCCATACATCATCAATAATCTTTCTAAAATAATTAGATAAAAAATAAAATCCTCTATAGGTTTCTAGATATAAAATATATAATATTGAAATAATAAATAACATCATGATTTTAAATATGTCATAGAATGGAATGGTCGACATCAACTCAGTTAATCATATATTATAATCAAATAATTAACCACCGATATAATTTTATACATATAATTTTTTATAATTATATATTTCCACCAAAATAATTATATTCGAGTCATTAAAATGCTGTTAAAATTCCCAACAAATCAAAAAATATATTAAATTCATCATTAATATGAAATTATGGAAACATTGTCTTCTTAAAAATTAACTAAAAAAAACAACATTGGAAATAATAATTGATATTATAAGATAAATCTCATACACATTATATATATGAATTTATTCATGTATGATTCAAAATAGATTTTGATAATTCTATATAATCCTATAATGGGGAGTAAATAATTATTAATCCCCTATATATATAAATAAAAAGAATTTTTTAATCACATACATCAATATATAATTTGTGGAATAGAATTAACCATTAAAAGAGAGACTTAAATAATATTACAAAAACATTTTGAAAACCACATAACCTAAAAATGAAAAAAAACCACCATAAAACCAGTTAAAAGACATCGCTAAATTGATGGTAATAGAATGCCACAAATTTATAAGAGAAGATATTCATGATGAAATGAGAAATTGTAGTAATAAAACTATCCTCAGATGACATGATATCAACCATACTTGAAAAATGATCAAAATTATAAATGAACTATCAAATTTAACTCCATAAAATATATGTTATGAGAGTATTTTAAAGATATTAAATGAATTTTCAGGAATGTGAATGGAATAAAAGTCTTCATATATAAAACAATAAGAAATAGAATCAATATTTGAAGGCCTTAATCATGATATAATTGTTTCTTATTATATAATTCATAGATTGATTTTATTATAAAATGAGAAGAAAAATATTTTCCTCAAAATTAATTAACATCATAAAAAAATATGGTCCTAAAACAATAATAGAAATACATGAATTGCATCCTTTTCCAAAACCTTCTACTTCAAATACACTCAATACAATACAAACACCATGTTATAAGATCCTCACCATGCTGGAAGGACTATGGAAATGAAAAAATCATAAAATCATTCATCCAAGACTTCCATAATGAATTGATAACCTCTACATAGTAAAACATAATTTTCACACTGAAAAAAATACTCTACAAATATATGTTTTGACGTATACCAAATTTTTATTATATATTATATATAATGGAGGTATTTTTATTAAAATAAGATTAGTTTTAATCCATATAGATAACAATTTTTATAAAAACACAATCAAATTTGAAAAAAGGAGTCAAACTACAAATGTTACAATTTGTTCATGAGATAACTTTATAAGTTTTAAAAATTACAGAATTCAATTAAAACTATATATCATGATCGATTTACTAGAAGGATAACCTATACATATTTCACAATTAGAAATATATTTTGTTCACATTAAAAGAACATTTTTAAATACATTAACAACATAGGGGGTAGAATAAAAATTATAAGGGTCATACAATGTAAAAAAGGATCACATTGCGGGAGAGTAGGAATTCTCTAGAATGGATGGAGAGTATATCACACCAACAACCAATGTCATGTTTAATAAAAATTTTGTTTCCAAAATAAATTTTTGTTACTACGATCATTATTTTAGTTCATTAAGAAAAATGAAATATATATCATATCTAATGAATCTAAAATTAAGGAAACATATTTCAAAGCACGCAACCTAAAATATTATATTACATATTCATTATTTATTGAGATTAAACTAAAACTAATGTTATCTCTCTCCAATAACCCATAAATTTCAAAGTGATTTCATTTTTTTGGCCTAATATCATTACAATTGTTCCTGATATATGTTTATTTATTTTTAAATAAAATTAGAGGAAAATCCAACATTTTAGTAAGAAGAAAATCATTCTTTTTAATTTGTTGATTACAAAGACATTAATTTGTTAAAGGACAAGTGGCACGGAAGCCCATAAAAACAATTTATCTAACACTGATTGGAAAAAATGGAAATTTATTCAACATATTATATGTTCCAGTGGAATAAATACCATACATGAATCCAATGCCTAAAATGACTAGTCATTAGCATGACAAAATAATAGATAATTTTCACGACAACCCCTAATAGTGAATATCACACCATGAATAAAATATAATCTATGTATACACCCACCATGAAATTTTTTATCGAGTAGGCTTGAAAATTGTTGCATATCATCCCCCATCAATAATTTCGGAGGTAATATCGATGATGGCTTATGAAACACCCATAATTAATTCATGATTCCCACCTAGTAATACCATTTTGGCCACCGTTTGGCATAACCTTTAGGATGATACACATAATAATACTATTTCAAATCGATGAAAATTACTATGAATAGAAACCATCCATACCACCGTAGTGGTCTATTTGGATGGAAATATAGATGATAAACAGCATCATGCCTATCCCTAAAATTGAGGACCCCATCCCATTAATTCCTTCACACTATAAACCAACTGTGATGATTAGTTCACCTATAAAATTTCATGTCACTAAATTCACTTTGAATATTGGCTGGAGACCATGAATAGTTTTACGGAGGCCTAAAATAGAAACATTAATACTAATGGGCCCACATGGACCAATAATACACTACCTAGAGTTCCCAAACCTCCACCACTATGATTCCACAACCACCTTATGTGGATGTTGTCACTTCCACACAACATTATACTTATACGCTTATGCCACTCTTTCTCCATAGATGAATGTACTAATTTCTATCTTCCATCATTTTCATCATTCCTAGAATAGACCCTTATCTTCACAACCACCAATGGAATTTTATTGAACACACAAATCATATGACCTTATGGCATTCCAAAGATCATACAACATTAGAGATGTCAGAACCACCAACTATTAGAAAAATACTTGTTGGATATCATACATATGGATGAAACATGCATATGATTGTGATGTAAAAACCACATGAACACTATCAAGATATGCATGATGGAAAATAAATTGAAAAGAGAAGGTAGTTTATTGATGAGGAAGTATATAATGGAAAAAAATTATGTTGATGAAAACATATCAGGAATTGGTTGATGAATCAAATTAATAGAAATATCTTAAATCCCAAAAAAACAATTAATGATGTTGAATTAATATCTTATTAAAAGGGTTCAAGATAAAACACTAAAGTCTCACAAGTTATGAGAGGACTGTGGGAGAACTATGAGAACTGTGATCTATCTCCATTCCATTTTTGTTACTATATATATATATATATGAGATTCTTTAATGAACGGTCTCTACTTATGTGTTTTTTTAATTATAAAACATTACCTAGGATAAATGTGTTATTCGTTGACAATATAAAAAATTAAGATAGAAAATATTTTTGTTACACATGATTTCATAATGGACTCTCCATACACTAGAGGGTTTTAGTACATTCCAGAGTCTATAATCATCATGTGGTGTAAAAAATCTTGGTATCACAGCATACAATAATTTATAATTATATAAAAAATAAATAAAAATGATAGAGTTATATTCAAAATGCATAAGAAAATTTTTTTATAGTCTCTCAAACATCATTCACATAAAATATATATAACCCATATATAAATTTTCACATTAAATAAATATATTACCATTCACTAGGTTCATGGGGCCTATAAATATTGGTGTATATAAATTATTATAACTAACCACTATGAATTACATTATCTACATAATCATTTCATTGTATGCCTATGAGAAATGTAAACAGGTAGTATATATGAAATAAAATATAGTCATCATTTAATAACTCATCAATAATAACACACAATATCTCAACATTTCAATGTGATAGTATAAGATTGATAATTTTTACATCTTAATGAAGTACAAATAAAAGATTTAAAAATGTCTCTTGGCCATCTGAAAATAGGATTCTCAATAGTGGAAAGTCATAATATTTTTATGTATACATTTCTTACATAGATATTACATCATAGTACATGAATATTCTATAAAATATATTACGATCCTTATTAAAACCATAAAGGATTAGTTTATTTAGAGATATAAATTTTCATTAAATTATAAAATTATTATAGGGTTATTGAATCATGTGATTAATAATTTAAAATAATAAATAGCTTTTAATTGATCAAAATAATGTGATTTGGGATACATATTGGAAGATTTTTTAAGGAAAGAATTAATAAGTAATTAATTAACATGATCCTAGAGAGAATAAAATTGGAATAAGATATATTTTTATGGAATACACACAAGAATAGAAACAATTTTTGTTAATCACGAATCATTTGGAATAATATCATAGTTATTAGAGTTTCCTCCCCATTCCATCAGTTCCCTAGTCATTGTTTACTCTTAAGAATATTGTATAGGATATAGTTCTCTAAAGAACCCGGTTATGTTCCCATTAAATTACTTATTATATCCTAAGAAGTATTTCATTAACAAATGAATTGGAGGTCTATATAATTCCAGTCCCATCGTTAACATAATGAAAATAATATTTATATCCAAAAAATCATAAAATATTAATAATATAATAATAAAAGGATATGAAACATTTTCCTTAAAAATTTCATCATTTCATCATAGTATAACCCATGGAAAATATATAGATTTCATAAATGTTTCATTATATCATAATATACACATGAGAACGAAATGAAATTGAAAAACATTTCCATAAATCATCATATCATAGTTAGACAAATAAAAATAATGGTATCCATGAATAATATCATAATTAAATTTTAGTAAAATTATTTTATTTTATCATTGATGAATAATATTTATAATTATTTAATGGAATACTTATCTAGAAAAATAACATTGTGATTGAAAAATAACTTGTTCATTATACAAAAAATAACTATTTTTATGGAAAAATTTTATTTTAAATAAATCTTGGGAACATTAAATCCTATGTCCATTGAATAATGATTATTGTGGGAAGTTTAAATAATTGTTGTTATATTAAAACCATGATTCCTTTATCATTTTTAGTAAAAATTAAAAAGTTCATCATTCAGATAAAAAATATAATATTCCTTTTCACCAATTTTATTTTAAAAAATAATGTGTAGAAATTAATATATTATATCACATAATACAAATTAATACAATCTTTATAACTTTATTTAAAACATGGATATAGAAGAAAAATGATTATCAGTCAAAAAAAAGAAATAACGGTAGTTCTCCTTTGAAACATTTATCTCGTATCATGAATTCTTAGAAAGAGAATAATATAATGAAAACATAAAATATCAATATCTAAAAATAGGGAAATAAAATAAATGTTATCATAGGGAGATATTTTGTAAAATCTCATCTTTGGAAATCAAATCCTATATATTCCTCATATACAATGAAATTTTAATATAAATCTTTTTTCAATACAATTGATATTATTAAAAATCAATCTAACCTTATATAATGAAAACATAAATTAATTATACTTATATTAAATAATTAATTTATGATTTATGAAATCATATATGATCCAGTAAAAATATTAAACACCCATTTTAAATAATTTTTTATTAAAATTGTTCTTTCTATAAGTTAAATGTTTCATGTTTCTTAAAAATTTGTATTTTGTACTTCCATTCCCATAACATTGATTGTGGTTCTATAATAACTATAAAATTTATAATTATATATATTTTATATATATTCATTACATTTATATTAAGAATCATCAATATAAGGTAGGGTTCAAAAAATGAATCACAAATTTTACGGAGCAGATAAATTGTACATACACTTGAACACTAATATCATATTTCGATAGATGGAACAAATAAAGATAATTAAAAATTAAAAATTATAAAATCATTAATATATTATTTACATAATATATATTAATTAAATATATCCTTATTACAATCCTTGAATATATAAAATGAAAAATGAATTGCATTGCTTCATTGAACCGGTCGTGCACACGTACGCACGTGATACATTATTATTTCCCCCATTATTGGATGGTTGGAAAAATATATGATTTTATAATTAATGAAATATATTTATAAAATAAATATCATATATATACAATATCATAAAAATAATTATTATCAAAGAAATATGGTGATTAAAAATTAATTATATCACAACATGAAGGCAGTAGTACACATGTATGCATGTGAGATACTGTAACATTACATTGGATGACGAAACATGTCAATAAAAGTTTTTCTATAATAATAATAATATATATTTAAATTTAGGAATGTAATTCTTTATTTTATACTATATACCATTGAATCATTATAGTTATGAAAATATGTAAAATTACAAATTTTAGGAATATAATTCTCTCTTATTCATTTTAACCCCTTTATATCCTCTATTAATGACCATTGGTATAATATTTTCAGAAACCTATGTCATATAATTCTTGAATATTGGAGGTTAAGAAAAAATTTGGTATATTTTTTAGAGCTTTATGGGGAAATTTTTTATAAATAGGATAAGGTATTTGATTGCTTTAATAAGTGGAGGAGATGACACATATGGACATAAAAGATTAAAAAAATGAAGTCATTACCAAAATTTGATTATAATTTGAAAATGTTCTTAATTTTGATAATATTATTTTTATACATTTAATTATTTTTAAATTATGTAATTTTTAATTTGAAATCTTTCCACCATATGACGATTTAACCACAAGTTAGTCACATTTATCTTTATCTATGATGACAATTTTTTAGAGTTTATAATGCAATATATGTTAAAAATGGGATTGTTTACGTAATAATGAATTAACACTTTTTATTATAACGATGCACTATATTTTATAAAAATCTCTTTTATATGTGTTAGTGTTTATTTCAAAACAAAACAAGAAAAATTTGATAAGAATAGTTTCTGAAAATGAATTCTTTAGTAGAAAACAATTTCCCCCAAAATACGACCCAAAATTATTTATAATGAATTTAAAATGGTCATAAAAAATAATATATCTTCTGTTACATTAAAAAAATTTAAAAAAATTTATATAATTTAAAATGAAAATGTGTTTTTTAAAAAATTAGTATTTTCACTGTTAATCAAAAATTCAAACTTTTACAAATTTATGGAAAATTTACTATAAGAAAATTTTGACATTATAATCGACAAATTGGATATTATTTTGTCAAAAAATTATTCCAAAACTATCGAAAATTTATAATATTATATTACTATAAACTTAATTAAACCCTTTTTTCTGAAAAAAATATATTTTTTAATATTATGAATACATTACAATCAATTTTGTATTCATTAATTAAATTATGTTCATTTTAAAAAATTTATATATAATTTTCAAAATGTGGATATTATTATTCACTTAAAAAATATTATAATCTATTTTATATTGGAATTCAATTTTTTTATTCATTTTTACTTGAATTTTTTGTACCACAAATAATAGATGAGAAAAATAATGTGAAGAAAAATATATAACAAATTATCAAGGATTTATTTTCTCCCTTAATTAAAATGATTTTTACCTTCAAAATATCATTATTAAAATACAAAAAAAAGGTGTGGTATCATTATTTCATCACATCCTTGGGTTCCGAACAAGATTCTCTAAATTTCACATTCTTCTAGTGAACAATATCCATGTGAGAAGTCTTGCTCAATATAACATTATTCTTAAAATTCAATATTTTTATGAGTATATGATAAGATGAAATATTATCATCTAGTGGTAAAATATCATTATTTAATACATTCAAAGGAGCTGATGTTTACTTCATTGGGTTAGATACATGGAATATATCATGAACATGAGAGAGGTTCAGTAAATGAGCCATATGATAATCTATCATCCCTACTCGATCAAGTATATTAGTATGGATTATATACCTTGGGATCATACTTCGTTTATTTTTCAATCATATAACTTTCTTCCATGTATAAATACAAAGGAATAATATCTCTCCATCATCAAATTAAATATTACATCAAATAATATCATTATAACTACTTTGTTGGCTCTATGATTCCAAAATGTTTTGCTAAAGGGGTCTGATTGTATCTTCCAGTTTTTCCCGTAGCATACCACAAATATCTTTTTTCTTCAACAACATCAATCATTAAAACTTTATTTCTAATATTCTTTAATTATATTTCTTTTTAAATATCCATTTGATGTCTCATTGAATTCATTTTTTTATGAAAACAATTCTAAAGGAATGTTATGTTCCCAAAAGTATTTTTAAATGAAAAGAAAAAGATATCAAAATGTTCATGTAGGTTTGGATTGTACTTATAGAATAATTTTCTCTAAAAAGATGACAAGAAGTGCTAACAAAACACTAAATCCATATATTTATGGGGACTTCTCCAAAACAACATTATAAACCCCTTATATATAGTATTTATAAAAAATGTGATACACCATGGAACAATAAAATATCCTCAATTAAAATTTTGGTATGTTGATCAAGAGGTAAATTATATTTGATAGTAATGATGTGTTATTTAAATATAAGGTAATTGACTACAACCCAAATATCATTATATAGATTAGATGTTTTGGGGAGTCTAATGAAAAAAATAATGAGTGGTGTCTTCCCATTTCACGTATTTTATGCATAATGATTATAACATCGCATTGAAATTCAGTCTCTCGTACATAAAATGATGAAATACCGATAACAAGGATACCTATTCAAATATATATATATATATATATATATCCTTATAATTAAATTATATAATTAATCATTTCTATTACAATATATCTTAATACGTCGAAGATGAAAATATAATACTGAACTATGAGCATAATCCAACAAGTCATTCTTAAAATCTAAAATTGACATGACACAAAAGTGATTCACGCTTCTTATCATTTCATCATAAAAAATACTGATATCATTTTCATTTCATCCATATTTTTACAACTATCAATGTCATTTTTAAAATTCTATAATCATCACATGGATTGATAGATGGAATCATATTTTTGAATGGTATGATTTATCCCCTTACATTTAAATATCATGAATTATTATATATTAATATAAAAATATTGGATATTTTTATCCTTATAATGGATAAGCTTACATGATAATATCAAATCAGAGAATATAAACATTCTTTTGTTTATATGTTTTGAAATATATTGAGAATTCATAATCTGTAATCAACTGTATCCATTTTTTCTATAATAGAATATGTGCATTCTATGTGATAACTACATTAAAATTTTAAGTATTGTATACATATCACACAGTTCTATGTAACTATAATTCCCTTATATCTTTAATGAAATATAATGCCTCTATATTGTAAATAAAAAATTACAGCTGGTGAATGAAAATAAAAATTTATATAATATTTTTTGTTACAAATTAAATTTCATGAGGTGAAATCATTCACCATTTAATTTTGAATGTGAACAAGTCCGTGTACCATTTTCAATGATAAAATTCAAGAACACTACCTAATCTACACTAAAGGTAATGGTGAATATTGGTTCACTTAATAATATTCAATTTACCTTGATGATATTATAATCTCATTCATCTATCTAAGGAAATTAAAATAATTTATTGTTAATATGGAGAGTGGACTATTGAAACATGTTAAAGTATATACACAATGTTGATAATATATGATTAAAAATCAAGGAAACTATGGATCTCCGTCACTGTAGTTGGTTTGTGACAACATTCATAACATCTTTCATTTGTTGTTCCACTATTATACCATCTGATGGGAAAAGACATCCAAAAATTGAATCATTGAGTATAATTAATCAAACCTGTTATATTATTCATATATCATATCCTTCTTTATGTTATATCATACAATCCAAATGTTATCTTCATTTGATTACATACCATTTGAATATATAAGAATAGTTTCATTAAATACAACCATAAATTTATCAATGTATCCTCCAAAGCAACTGTTCATTAAATCCATGATTTATTTAGTCGTATTACTAAGAGAAAGTTAATTCACTAATAATTCATAGTGTCCATAACATTACAGAATGTTTTCATTAGATGACACCTACAACACCCTGCCCCTAACTCAATGGATTAAAGAGGCAGTGAGGGAAACTTGGCCTTAGGTGACGTTTCCAATACGCCAAAGGATGGAAATAAATGTTGAGGGCTACGAGATCATGTTGGGGAACGATTTTCCCTTAAGGAAAAGCCAACCAAACCATTCAATAATAGCCATTATATGATGTATTTGAAATAAATTACCCAACCATGTATTCCCAAAAGACAACCAAGTTTTTCCACAACATAACTCAATCCAATACAACCAGACATGCCCACACAACATCAGAGTACACAGTAAAAAGTAATCAACCAAACACCACAAGCCTTGTCACCACTATAGTTCCACACCAAGCTCCATGATCCAAGCTCCACCAAGGGATCAAAATGATTTACTAAAGGAGGTTGATGCCTTATCTTATCCCACATCATGTTACACGACATCTTCAAAGACACCAATGTTCCAAAGTAGGGGGTGAGTACTAAAACATAGTTGGATTTCCCCAAATGACTTCCCTACACACGCCACTAGGATAAATTTTTTATATAATTTATATAAAATAGTTTATATAAAATAATCACAAGTGTATCCATTACCATATGTCAACAGACCCTTACCCTTCTATCTTTCCCAAATAATGTAAACCCTGGGAAAAAAAATCATGTCGTAGGCCAAACATGCCACACAAGGAAGCCAAATCAACCATGCCACTCAATGAGGCCAATTAAACCATTACACATTCCCATCACAAATTCCATCTATTAAAATAAACACAAAATAAAGAAACCATAACAGAGTGACTTGTCGCCTAACTCGTTCACCACATCTTCAGCTAGCAAGACTACCCGCCCACTATGTGACAACCTAAAACTGTAACAGTGGGACTTCTCGCCCAAATCATAACTGTGGGACATCCCACCCAACATGATCACCTTTAATAGTTATAATTCCTTCCCACTTCCACACAACATTTCAATCAAGAAAAACCAAGCATAAACAGACCATGGTCACAACAACATGAAATAAACCAATTCTTTCATGTACCATTACACTTCAATAAATCGTCCATTTATTGAAAACCATTTTCCATGCCAAATAACCTATCTATAAAACAAAATCTTTATTTAAAAACCTTTCCATCAATAATTTTCACAATTATATCTCCAAAACTCATTTTAAAATCACTATTTTAAAATCCAGATCAAAATAATT
Source organism: Viscum album (assembly GCA_963277665.1). NCBI lineage: Eukaryota > Viridiplantae > Streptophyta > Magnoliopsida > Santalales > Viscaceae > Viscum > Viscum album. The sequence goes on along the minus strand of OY728146.1, from coordinate 1,211,124,116 downwards.
TCACCACAAAACCCTTTTTTCCCCAAAAATCCCAAAAACATTACCCAAGGGATTCCTAACCAATTTCACACAAAAAAACAAATTTAATTTAAAACACAACTAATTAATTGTAACCAAAACTATTATCTCTATCCATGTGGAGTCGAGAGAGAAGCCACCTACCTTTAGGGTTCCCGACAAATAAACCCACATGAAACTGCACCTCAATCCAGCGAACGCACCACCAAAACCTCTCTAGATCCCTTTCCCTAACCTGAAAAAGCCTTAAAATCATCATCCAAGGAAAACACAACCATAGATCTACACAAAACAAGTGTAGATATAGAAAACCAAAACTACAGAGATGTAGATCTAGAGGAAAACACAGGGAAACCACGAATAGAGACTTACCTGGGAGAAACCACCCTTAATACACCAAGAACCCTCTTCAAAAAGCCTCCAAATTTAGTGGGAAAGCTCCTCAACCCCCTGATAAACAAAGAACCTGAGTGTTCCGTGAGTGGGAGGAAGTTTGGAGTGAAATAGGTTAAGAGCAGGGGAGCCTGAAACTTAAAACCCAATTTTTAAGTGGTTGCACGGTTAGCCCACATGGTTTGACAAACGGTGCGCTAACCACATTCAGGCTACTGCCTCAAGAAAAAGGGTGTAGACAGTTTCCTCACACAGTATGGAAAACCGTGCGCAGGCCGTGTGAAGCATATTGTCTCCCCAGAACAATTTACTGGAGAACTCGCACGGTTTCCACTAATCGTGCTCAAACCGTGCACCCATTTAAAATAATCCAAACTCATCTGAAACCATTCAAAACTCTCCCAAACTCTTACCAACTCATCCCATGCACATTAATGACATAAAAATGTATAAACAAAGGCCACATTCCTCATACTGGGGGTACTACATTCTCTGCACCATTGGACTTTCCATCATCAGAATGTACTAAACCCACCCTTTGCCGAAAGAGCTCAGGCCACTCCTCGATCATATCTTTCTCCTACTCCCATGTCTAATCTTGAATCTGACCATGTTGGCACAAAAAAAACTAAAATGATACTTTTACCATGCAATAAATTCTCTTTAGTATCCACAACCCACACTGACATGTGCACCAACGAAGCATCCAGTTCTAGTTTAACATGATCCCATCGAATCACATGGTCACGATCTGGCTGATACTTTTTTCATCTGTGAAACATGAAACACATTGTGCACCACATTGAACCAAGGTGGAAAAGCCAAAATATATTCCATCTCACCAAACTACTCAAGATTCTGAAAAGTTCCAATATACCATGGATATAACTTTTCCTACAATCCAAATCGACGATGTCACAGCCTAGGAGAGATCCTCAAGAAAACATGATCACTCACCTCGAACGACAGCGACCATTGGAGATGATCCACATATGATTTATGACTACTCTAAGCAGTCTCCATTCACTTTCTGATCAACTTGATCTTCTCTGTAGTCTCCTGGACAAGGCTCGGTCGAACCATCGAGGGATCACCTATTTCCACCTAACATAGTAGACAACGACATGACCGCCAATACAACACTTCAAACGGAGCCATCTGTATGGATGCCTAAAAACAGTTATTGTAAGAGAACTCAACCAATGACATGTTCTCCTACCACGAGCCACCAAAATCCATAACACACTCACACAACATATCCTCCAAAGTTTGTAATGCCCTCTCGGATTGACTATCTGTATGAGGGTGATACCCTATAATCATGGTTAACATAGTTCCAAGGGGTTTCTATAAGGATTTACAGAAACAAGATGTAAATCTCGGATATCTATCTGATACAATCAAAATGCGAACACCATTCCTCTTTACCAACTCCCCGATATAGATTTTAGACAGATCCTCCACCGTTTGGGATTCACTAATTGGGATGAAATGGTCCAACTTCGTTAGCAGATACACTATCACCCAAATGGCATCGTGCTTCCTGACTGTTCTTCGGAGACCTGTGGAAAAATCTATCATTATGTGTTCCCACTTCCAAACAGGGATTGGTAATGACTGCAACAATCTCGTTGGCCACTGATGCTCTATCTTGACCTGCTGAAAAGTCAACCATCTCGAAATAAACTCAGCCACTATCCTTTGCATACCAAAACACCACAACTGCACTTTCAACACTTTATACATTTTCTAAATTCCAGGATGAACAAACCACCTAGAATGTTGATACGCCCTGAGAAGATCCTCCTGACAAGGAATAGGTGCAACCATCCAATTCTGAAAGACAAAACTGAATCTATATTCAGTGGACAAACCTTAATGGAAATTCCACCATTGAGTCTCAACCCCATGGTCACACACTCAGAATAAGATATATATGCCTCTTTAACAATGCAATCCAAGTCATGAAACATCCAAACTGGAAAGAATATCACTCTATCGCACGTATCATCACATTCCAATTTCATATCAGCTATAACCAATATCAATTACCACTAGTATGATGACTGTTTTACCACCTGAGCATATGATTTTCTACTTAATTCATCCACCATCAAATTTCCCTTACCCAGTTTGTACATTAAGTCAAAATAAAACATCTGGAGATATTCAATCCATCTCCTTTTCATTAGGTTCAAATCCCATTGTGAGAAAATGTGCTTTAAGCTCTTATGATCTGTATATACTATGAATTTATCACCTATGTGATAATGATGCCATACTTTCAAAGCATGGACCACTGCTGCCAACTCCAAATCATGATTTGGATAGTTCTTCTCATGCACCTTGTATTGTCGTGATCCATACACAACTACATGATTCCATTTCATGAGAACGCATTGCAACCCTGGTCTAGATGCTTCATAATACACCACGTACCCTTTTCCAGGTTCTAGAAAAAAACAGATTGATGCTGATGTAAGATGACCCTTTATCTATTTGGAACACTATTGATACTATTCATTACCCCTAGAATGGAATATTCTTTCTTTTCAAAGCTGTCATTGGAAAATCCAACTGTGAAATATCACGAAAAAAACACCTATAATACCCATCTATACCAAGAAAACTCTATATCTCAAACACATTCTTTGGCGGTTTCCATGAGATGACAACCTATGTCTTTTCTGGATCCACTGAAACACATCTTTCAGAAATTAAATGGCCATGAAAACGAACCTCAGGTATCCAAAAGTCAAACTTTGAAAATTTGGCACACAACCGATGATCCCTCAAAATCCCTAGAACTACCTCCAAGTGCTGCTCATGCTTCACCCTTGTCTTTGAATACACTTGAATTTCATCTAAAAACACCACCACAAATGAATCCAGATATCAATAAAATAGCTGGTTCATCGATTCTATAAACATTGATGGTGCATTCGTTAGACCAAAGGGCATAACCACATATTCATAATGGCCATATCTACTTCTGAATGTTGTTTTAGGAATATCCTCTTTCCTCACCCTCAATTGATGATATCCCGTCCTCAGGTCGATCTTGAAGAACTACTGGGCTCCCCTCAACTGGTCGATCAAATCATCAATTAATGGGATTGGATATCTATTCATTATCGTAACATGGTTAAGTCGACGATAATCAACACATAGCCTCGAGGTTCCATTAGCTTTTTTTCATAAACAATATCGGTGCTTCCCATAGAGACATGCTAGGTCTGCTAAATCCTTTTTTTCGGCTCTTACAAATGGAATTTCAATTCCCACAATTCAGCTGGTACCATCCGATAAGACTGGTGTGAGATAGGACTAGTCCCCGGAAATAGATCAATCGTATACTTCACTTCTCTTATGTGAGGTAACCCGTCGAATTCTTCAGGAAAACTATCCATGAATTGATCCAGCACTGCTGGAAGAACCCTCTCCTCAACACCCTCTACCAATTCCAATGACAATACCACCAACTGATACGATAACGTACCCACTGCTGGTGCCAACCAACATGTTGCACTCTGCCTTTCCTGAGTCTCTCCTATAAAGAGATGTCTAACACCATCATGTGATGTAAAAGCCATTGTTCGCCCATCGCAGTTCATGTGGGCCATAAACACCACCAGCCAATCCATTTCTAGGATTACATCATACCCATTCATCTCAAGAACTGAGAAATTCCACATTATCTCAATCGTGACAACATTGATACAACACGATCTACACAAGAGGAAACTCTCTTCGACATAGAGGAGTTTGAAGTTTTAAAAATGGGGGCATCATTTCTACCCTTAAACCCAGAAAAATAACAGCACGAGAAACAAGAAGAAAATGGTAAGAAGCCATAATAAAAAAATTGCATCAACATAGAATTTAAAAGAACCATACCTCGCACCGTGGATGGTTCTGTTTGATCATCCACTACATCTTTCTCTGACCCAAAAATATGTGTTCTTTCCACAGTCTGATCATTATTATCTAGATGAAACTTCCCTTGTTGAGGAGTGTCATGAACACCTGACCACGGAGCATTACAAAAATACCGGTGAAGATGCCCAATCCGCTTGAAGTTATGACATTCTTGAGGTTATTCCTTGAAATCTCATTTCAGGTGGCTTATAGAACCACTCTGAAAGCATCCTGGATTACACTTGGGTCTCGATGGACGTTTTAACAATCTAGTGGTCCGATTTTGATGTAATTTATGTCATTGGGAAACGGTTTTTGTATTGTTCTTTATCTCATTGTTGGGGTTCACACCACCTCTCGTGAGGAAAACCATGCTTCCATTACCTGGATATCTGACCGTGATAGACATCATAATAGATGTATCTAGTTTCAGTATTGAATGAACTCTTTGAAAATCCTGAACAATGCTTTAGGCCAACTGGTGGTTCACCTGGGGATCAGGTGGAACCACAATTTCGATAGCTTCTTCAGATTGGTATCGATGATGTCTAACTGGTTCCATTTCTATAAATAGAAAATAAACAACCATAAGTCTCACTTCTGTAGACATCAAGAATTCCCATTTCATATCGCAATACACAATACTATCACAATGAGTCCTTCCACTTTTCCATATTTACCATATTTCACAATTTTTAAAAAAACCCATTTTCAAAATACCAATTTATTCACAATAAAATTTCACACATTCGTATCACATCATAAATCATTATACCACAATGAAATATGTATCCTAGAGGGAAGTCATTTCTACAATGCATGTCATGCTCATCTCATTGGCTACACCCACGACAATGAGATTTCCATTTCCTATAAGTGTCTCAAAACCATTTATGTACCCAAGTCCCTTGTAACTTGAATTTCAACTTAAAAGGGTTAGCTACTTCCTTTTATGATATAAATTCCATGTTCTGACATCCCTACACCTTGCTACCATCCCGAATCAAGAAATATACCACAACGAATGTCAAAACCAAATCACATAATCAACTCAAAAGGACCGAACAAACTGATACCACCTGTAACACCCTGCCCATACCTCATTGGCTTGAGGAGGCGGTGAGGGACACTCAGCCTTAGGCAACGTTCCCAAGATGAAAAAAATTGCTAATAATTGTCGAGGGCTACGAGATCAATTTGAGGAACGATTTTCCCTTAAGAAAAAACCAACCAAACCATTCATTAATAGCCACTATATGATGCATATCAGATAAATTACCCAACCATGCATTCTCAAAAGACATCCATGTTGTTCCACAACACAATTCAATCCAATACAACTAGACATATCCACAAAACATCAGAGTACACATCGAAAACTAATCAACCAAACACCACAATCCATGACACCACCACAACTCCACACTAAGATCCATGATCCATGCTACACCAAGGGATCACAATGCTCCACTAAAGGATGGTGATTCCTTACCTTTTCCCACATCATGGTAGAAGAAATCTGTAATGACAACAATGTGCCAAAGAATGGGGTGAGTACAGATACTCAGTAGGATTTTCCCAAATAACTTCCATACACACGCCACTAGGATAAGACCATTAGCACATTTATATAAACAGTTTATATAAAATAATCACAAGTGAATCTATTACCATAAGTCAACACACCCTTACCCATCCATCTTTCCCAACCCAATTAAACCCAGGGAAATCCAAACAATCCTTCCATAGTCCAAACATGCCACAAAATGAATCCAAATCAACCATGCCATGCATGGAATCCAATTAAACCATTTCACATTCCCATAACAAATTCCATCTATGCAAAGAAGCAAAAAACAAAGAAACCATAACAGTGGGACTTCTCGCCCAACTCATTCACCCCATCTTCAGCTAGCTGGACATCCCTCCCACAACCTGAAAACCCAAAACTGTAACGGTGGGATTTACCACCCAACTCATTATAGTGGGACTTCCCACCCAACTTGATCACCTTTTATAGTCATACTTCTTTCCCACTTCCACACAAAATTTCAATCAAGCCAAACCAAGAATAAACTCACCAAACGTGTGCATGCTACTGCCTCAGGAGAAGGGGTCTGCACGGTTTCCTCGCACGGTTTGGAAAACCATGCGCAGGCCATGCGAAGTCTATTGTCTCCACTGCACGATATTCTGGAGAACCCACACGTTTTCCACTAACCGTGATCAAACTGTGCACCCATTTATAAGACTCCAAACTCATCCAAAACCATTCCAAACTCTACCAACCTATTCTTAACACATCCCATGCAAGTTTAGATCTAGAAAAACAAGAAAGGTAGGTTTTTTAGATCTAGAGGAAAACACAAGGAAACCAAGAGGAGAGACTTACCCATGAGAAACAGCCTTCAATACACTATGAACCCTCTTAAAAAAGCCTCCAATGTGATTGGGAAATCTATTCAACCCCCTAAGAACCAAAGAAACACTGTGATCGATGAGTGAGAGGATGTTTGGAGTTAAATAGGTTATGCATGAGGGAGCCTAGAACTTGTAACCCTATTTTTAAGTGGCTACAAGGTTAGCCCGCAAAGTTTGAAAAACCATGCGCTAACCGTGTGCATGATACTACCTTTGGAGAAGGGGTCTGCATGGTTTCCTCGTAAAGTTTGGAAAACCGTATGCAGGCCATGCAAAGTCTTCTGTCTCCACTGCACGGTTTTCTATAGAACCCACACGGTTTCCACTAACTGTGCTCAAACTGTGCACCCATTTATAAGCCTCTAAACTTATCTAAAACCATTCCAAACTATACAAACCTCTTCCTAACTCATACCATGAACGTTAAACACATAAAAATACATAAAATTCCAAATACCTCATACCGAGGGTACTACAATACCCCATACTTTCCTCAAATTAAAGATAACTATAATGATCATTAATCTTGTAAATGTATTTAGATCCATGATATTCCTCAAAAAGTCATCAAAATATTGTACATGAGACTAGTTATTAACAATGAACCAATTATATTCACTATAATCAATTAAATAACACATTTAATGATATTTGGTATTTAAAAATTAATTAGTGAACGCCACATTGATGTGTGTTGTAGAATTAATCAATAATCAAGATTCTAAAAGTTTTTATTCATTAATTATTGAAACAAAATTAAGGATATTATACTAGGTGTGTTTGAAATAGTTATAGATGTAGGAATAAGTTTTATTGAAAATTCATAATCATGATTTGGTGAAATTATAGGAAACTCTTACACAATAATAAAATACAATCATACATTTTACATATCATTGATATTTTGTTTCCCCCAAACCATTTGAGATAACCATCACTATTTAATAGGACTAAAAACCATATATTGGATGTAATTTCTATCTGAATATCATTTCTATCATTGAGCCAATAGATGATCATATGTTTTATCAAAATATAAACATGAATTCCTTTTCATATAACTTGATTTTGGGGTTATTTAAATAATATATCTATTCATATTCTAACATAAAATTAATCTAAAGGGAGAAATAAAATATTTTTTTGAATAAAATTTCGACAAACATCAGTCAATGAAGAATCATATAAATGAGATGCATTCATCATACTACAACAGGTTTTTTATACTAATTAAACAACAAATAAATGTTGTCATATATCCATAGCCTTATCAAATTACATATATATATATATATATTAAAGAGTGGGTATGATCCAAAATATAATAAGAAATTTGATGTTCCAAAGATGATGTTATGTGTAACATTAATGAAATTTTTTTCCACATTAGTAATAGTGATCAAATTAGGTTTCCATTTTTCTCTAATACTGAGAGGAGTTTGATGTTGATCACCATCATTAACCCTCATATTTTTAAAATAGTTATCATAGTTATTATAATAAATTATTTTAAATTACTAGAGTGTGGTTATTAAAATATTTTTTTGATTTATAGCAATAATCAAAAAACATATTCTCCCCAACACATAAACATTTGATTTTTGGATATCCATAAATTACACACATAGAAAATTTACATACCCATTTAAGATAATTTCATCCATGTTTGCAACCACACATCAAAGAAAAAATTAAATTCCATCTTCTTCTCTACATGAGTTTTTTATTTTCAATTTATTTCCTTCTTATCATATAAAAATCATTTTATTTATGGGTAACTCAAATCTATATTTCCATCTTGATATAATATTGAATTATTTATACATATCTCTTGATGTCTATTACGTATAACATCATATGAAGAACATTTTTATTCAACTAAATAATCAATAAACCATTTTTTTGAGTTGCATGATAATACCTAATTTTACCCCATAAGTAGTGAAACTTTTTCAAAAAAGGAACGAAAATAATCCTCATTATTATTGTTTAGGTTATCTAAATCATTCCCTATATTAAAATAAATATTTAAGGAATTGAAAATTTTAAAAACTAATCTAATAATCTTATCCAACTACATGGTGAATATTTCTACACATCACCTTGTATTCATGATAATAATCTGACATATATTTTATTCTTCTTTTAGCAAATAAAAAGATAAAATAAACTTTTCTTGTTTACAGTATTGGATTATAATGAATTCCATTTTAGTTTTACAGATCCATTTTTCATAAATTAGTTGATTAATGGAACCACTAAATGATGTTTGTAATTCCCTAAAGGAATAAAAAATCTTATTTTTTCTTTTACTAACAATTAATCCAAATATGATTAATATCTTCACAAATTGACATAAACATATATACAAAATGTTTCATTAAAATCCCACAAAATTTGGTTTCATAGAATGTAAATCATTTTATTTTCCAACAAATTCAATATTACCAATGGTATTTTGGGTTCTATCTATTTTCTAAAACCCTAAATAATAATGTGAGAAACAATTATCATAGTGGAAGACCACATAATCGTGATACATTATTCCTATTCTGTAATAATCAATATACCTTATTTTCAATATATTGAACTTTAGGTTTACCTAACATTATTTTTTTCCATTTCCATAAACTATTTTGTTATAATATTCTTAGACATTTCTAATAGATGTTTTTAATAGGATATTTAATCCTAATACCCATATATTAATTTAGACACTCAATTATACCATCTATACTAACCCACATATTTCAGAAATAGAAATTACATATTCATAGATAAATATTAATTTCATAACATTTCGATCATTCCCATAACCATAAAGTTTTAGTTTATATAGACACTACACACACAATTTGTTTTTTTCTAAAATATTTTCAACATCCCTCACAATGATCTTCCTATATTGTATTCATTATAGATATAACATACATTGAACCTTTCTTCGTACTATTGTGAAATTAAATGTATGAAATGGTAATCTCAAAAGTATGGTATAGGTAAAAATATGAGACATCCTTGATTCTTTATTTGTAACATGAAAATTTGGTGATCATCCATTTATTGTTGCACCGTTAAGGGATGAATGGTAACTAGTGGCGGTTCCTATACTAGATCTCACATAGAACTCACAATCAACTAAATTAAACTCGTGTCCATAAGAAAATTTTCTCACAAAACATCATCAACATCTCCATCCAAGTTTGGATTCATGTGTATATTAATATTCATTATTATAAAAAACATTAGTTGATAAATAGTTGAGTATGATGAAATGTTTTTATTTGAATCTATCCAAATCAATATAGGGTAACCTATTCAATTAACCCTCATACCATCTTTATCATCCCACCCATAGTGTCTTAACTCTCATTGAATTGAGATTATTCCAGACACTCAATAGAAAATACCTCATATTTTCCAAATAGAATGCACAACCGCACACTATCATCATGGCAACATGATTAAACCATCACCCAAGATACCACATTGTCACAATCCGACCTAGGAATCCTAGAAACCTAATAACCAAGATGAATCTGATATGGACCAATGGGCAATAACATTCCACCTGGGTTTGAGACAACCACCAAGTATCATACCATATGACAGTGGGAAAACATTTCCACAAACACAATAGAATATTGATAAGAAATATCGTATCAATATAGTAAAAATCTATATAGAGAAGACTACTACAAGTCATAGAGGTATGAAAACCTAATGTAATGTAGAATAGTTATAGAAAACATGAAGGTAAAAAAACCAATTCACCTTGAACACAAAACTTTTTCCCAAGTATCCAAAAATACTACAACCTCAAAATAGTGGAGTATCCTTTCTTGATCATGAAGGATATAATATACAAACAACTGAATTAACTGGTATATAATGTTCTAAATTCCTGGTAGGGCCTCACCAAAAATTCCATAATAAAATTAAAACATTTAATTAACAAAATAACACATTCAATTTTAGAAAAATTTGTTTGGAATTTTAAAATAAAATTTATAAAATCATATTTTGTATTTTAGATGATGGATATACTATAAAAACTATCTTAATAAACATTTTATATAAACTATTTATATAAATTATTCCAGATTATGAAAGAATTTACAAAAACAAGTTGATATCATTAAAATATAATTAAAATAGAAACATATTTATGAGACAAAATTTACGATAATTATTTTATATGTGACACCCTCAAACTCAAATATTTTACATGTCAATACTTTTACACAAATATCCACCTTAATATTGACTAAGGAGGACCCATCACCATCAGATTAGAAATATGACCTTCTACATTTATGTATTTCTATTGTATTCTATCATATATTGTTGTTTAAATAAATAAATAACTACTTAGTCTTTCATGTTCTATAATAAAAATAATTTATGGGACCTTTATTTTAAGACTTCATAAAATATAATTCATCTTATTCTCCCATTTCAAGTAATGTAATTTTAAATTATAAAAACAATGGTGGTTTCTAATCAAATCATAATTTTTCTCATCATGATACTAATTAGTTTATAAAAAATTAATTTTTTATAAATTTCTACTATGTTATAATTTGGAATCGATTCCATAAAATCAATTTCATAATTTATATTTCAAATTTTAAATTTCACAAAATTCTATCAATTTCACAAAAACTCTCCAATTAATTGGAATTGGATTGTTTTTCGCAAATTTGCCCAAAATTAAAATATCAAAACCCCATTTCAATGGAATTGGGATTCTAATAATCCCATCAAAACAAAATATATTTTATGCAAAAAATTAAATTTAATTCAATAATCATAATTTAGATAGATGAATTTAAGGATTTTAAAAATTGGCCAAAATAATAGAACCACCGACCTCCGAATCAGTAGATCTCAAATCAAAATGCACTAATCATGATGATTAAATAATAAATTCCATCAATAATGATCCATGAATAATGATTGAATTGGTGATCTAAAAAATTGGATATTATATCCTCAAATAGAACACATAGATCTATAAAAACCATCATAAAAAAAGAAGAGAGATCTAGGTAAAGATAATGGGAATCAGAAACCTAATGTGCAGGGATCAAACATCATTAAAAAATATCTAATATTATTGTGGAAGGGTTTAGAGGGGTAAAATCACATCATGGGAGATCCCCTATATGATGAACTTTTAATTGTTCGAAATAGGTCTTTTGGGAACTATAATTGAGTCTTTTGAGACTTTTCAAAATAATTTCTAATTCAAAAACCACATATGCATGTTTTTCTAGGTAGGGACACATAGTTAGGAAAAAAACTTCTACATACCCATTTTCCCCATTTTTCAAGGTTTATGTTTTCTAAATGGTGGGTACAATGTTTATCAAATCGAGATCCGTCCATGAAAACCACCATTTTCTAGGTTTTAGTTGTTTCCCCTTATATGATGCTCAGTTTGGGAAATCATGCTAAAACCATGAATATCCTAGATACATTTATATATTTCCAAATATTCACATGTCACAACCCAAAAAAATACAACCAAGTCATGCTAACATGTGGGGTTCATGAATAACTAAATATAGTAACTGTATGTTGTAACTATATCTATTATACTCAAAATCTGAGGTTTATTCCTATTACATAGAATTCCAATGATAAAAAAGAATCAAGACCACTTCACAATAACTCAAATATCTGTTAATCGACTTCCCATGAAAAAAAGACTCATCCATGTGATTCGATAACCCATTTTGTGATCTAAGGACCTTATATAAAAATTTATTCAAACTAGAGATAATAACAATTTGAAAAATAATCTTCATTAATCCCTCGAGATCTAAAAAAATTATTAAATTACAAATGTAAAAAATAAACTTCTCTTTCATATCCCCTTATATCAAAATTAATTATACTAGTCCATTCTAATTTATACTAATTTTGAATGCCAAAATTGTACACAATATTGTATAGAAACATATATTGTTGGGTATTAACGAAACCACTTACATCTATATTGAAAATACAATTCATTAAATAAAAATTCCAATCTCTCCACTAATATATCACCAAGCCTCGTCAATCTACCAAGACGCTATATCAGTTAATTGTCCAACATTATATAATTATACAGAATCATAATATAATATATAATTATAAAAATGATCATAATCAATGATGCATCAATGAATTGAAACCCATGGATAAGGCCTCAGGAAATGACACAATAAAGAACTATAATTAAACATCAGTATTACAAAAAACTAAAAATAAATATACTTAAACTAAATCAAATGAAAATTTTCCAAAAGATATCATGTCCAAAGAAAAATTACCCAAGAAAATTCCATAATAAAAATATGAATAAATTAGTCTCAGTCTTCATTTTTTATCATTATCTAGAAACATTATAAATAGGACATATAAAATCATGATTCTCTAAAAATTATTTAGTGTAATTCATAAAATATAACAATATTTGATGACCTTAAAACAAAGGGAAAAAAGTTGGGGTTGAGAAATAGGTTATACTAAGTGGATATCAAACCTGATCCTAAATGATAAAATTAGTTAAAATGAACACAAAAATTAAAATTCATGGTAAGAGGTGGGGTGAAAAAATGTAGACACACATGGAAATGGAAGAAAAACACCCCCTCCCACAACATGGATATTTATATAAAGATGATATTGTGGTAATACTAAAAAAATATGGGTATTCAACAGAGATTAAAACTAATAATGGCGGTGTTTTGGTGCTCGGATTACACAAGACCAATAACTATTTCTATTCCAAACATTCAATATAATAACTTGTATCATATACAACATATAATAAATTCCATAGTAGATATTATTTCACATTAATGAATTTATTAGTTCTTCTTGTTTTGTATTTTTATAAAATTGGAAACTATATTATATTAATATTTTGAAATAATTTTTTTGTACATTTAATTTTAGAAAATAGATTTATAATTTTATAATCAAGTATCATTCATGAAAAGTTTCCTTCTTTTAGAATGATCCTATATGGTAGGCATATTTATCATTTATTTTTTTCCTGGACATAATCCAAATGCATGACTAACATTTTAAAATATGGCATGAAAACAACCATTTTAGTAATGGATACATAAATAAAAAAATGGGTTACTCCAATGAAAAATAAGAAACCCCAATAAATTGTTTATATTTTTTACAGTAAAATTATAGCATATAAATATGTCATATCAACCTGTGAAATTATATAATTACCCAAGGAAAGAATTTAACACTCATAGAATCTATAAAAACCCACAACATAATTTGAAGATATTATGTTCTAACCCACGATAAACTCGTTCATTGAACCCTTTCTATATGAGTAACCTAATTAGTAATCTCAAAAAAAATTCAATCCCAAAATAATTATAAAATGCATTCTAAATATTTATATTTGGAAAAAATAAATTAATATGTAATAAAGATTGTAGAATATCATGTATTAAATATTTATATTCATTACATTTTATATCACAAAAAACATAACATACTAGTTTGATTTGTTAAACAAAATGTGTTTCCATGTCATTATAAAAAATATATATAATTTTCCCTCAAAAACAAATAAAATTGAAATAATTAAAAAATATTTACTATATGATATACATTTAAAAATTCTTCAAACATATATACGGAATCTCAAAATGAATCAAAGCTATGACAATGAGAAATTTATTTCATGTGTTAAATTTGAAACATATTTTATTGGACATTGTTTATGGGGTTAAAATTGATCTATATAAACAATGTTAAAATAAATATTTTTACAAACAATTATAATTAAAAAATGATCAATAAATTCTAAATTATAAAAAAAATTATATAAAATAAGTTTTTTGTATCACGTTTATGAACACAGATATAGAATAAAATGTGTTTCATGGTTTTCCTTAAAAATGTCTTAATTAAAAATTCATTATCTTGTGTATTGTTTTTTATTCATACAACATCTAACTTATTATTAATAAAATTATATGATTTCTTTACATTATTAATAAACAAATAAAGTTAATTACAATATAAATGCATATTTAATTCCTTTTGTAAACATATTTTTTAGTTACTTAATATGTCTTGTTTTATAAGATGTTTTATCGTTGTTTAGTTCTAATCATATTTGTTGTTTTCATCATTTTCAATGAGTGAAAATATTAATTTTCTCCAAAATTACAGAAATTTAATAATTATAATTATTTTAAATAAAGTTAAATTTTAAAATAAACTTTGTATTGGGTTATGTATAATTAAATATATTATTGTATGAATGTTGCAGTCAGCATGTACACATTAATGAATTTTTCACTTTTCTAACAGAATAATATATAAAAATATATATATGAATTTACCTTAATATAATAATAATAATAATATAAATATTAATTATATTAATTTTATCAATCCTTATTTCCATCATTGTGATGTGATAATAAAAAAAATTGGATCTCTTTCTAGAGGTGATATTTTTCTTGTATGCACAAGCGATGTTTCAATTTTATAATGGAGTTGGTTAATATAGTTAATAATATATTATCGCTATTAAATAATAAATATTGAATTATAATAACCTATATTAATAAAATCAATATTTATAAAACTTTTTGTAAGGTTTTGATGAAAAACAAAAAACATTGCTCCATGAAAGGGGTATTCTATGTATTTGTGCATGTGTAGTATTCATTTCCATTTGGAAGGAATATATGAATAAAATAGTAGTTATATCAACATAATAAATTTTTTGTATTCTAAGGATATTTAATTTATTATATTATTATATTAAATAATTCTTCAAATATGTTATATGAATAAAATAATATGAAATATCATTGTTAAGGTCTATACCTCCTCCTCAGATAAATATGTTGGTGTTTTCCAAAAGCCTTATATGATTATTATTTTTAGAATACCAAGATCCATGTGAATTATGCAACAGATATGGGGGGGATATTGGGAAAATATTTTTTTATATTGATTTCACATCAGGTATAAAGAAGTTATAATATGTGGTCCTCCAATATAAATTAGAGGAGTGATAAAAATTTAAATATAATGAATATTAAAATATAATAATTGTATTTCCCATTTCCAATGGAACCATCTATGTTGAACTAAAAATATATGGTTTTGTATGGTCTAAAGAGACACATCCAATCAAAATTATACATGTTTAAGAGATATTTGATGACTAATCTATTATAATTATGCCACTTTTAACCTGAACCATAATGAAAAACATTTACCAAGGAAAAAAATCATTATAAATTAAAATAATATTAATCTAATTTCTTTTTTTAGAAAATTAAAATTTCAAATATTGAATAAATTTATAATAATTTAATTTCTAGAATTGGTTATAATTAAATTTAATATGACTCTATAATTCCCCTAAAATATCCTGTATTTTAAAACATATTTTTAGCATATAAATTAATTTTCAAGAATAAAAAGTATAATTTGGAATAAATATTTTTTTAGTTATATTTTTATAAAATATAGACTTGTTTAATTTCCAAGATAATAATTAAATGAACATAAAATTGTGAAATTATTATTAAAAATTACTAACCAAAAATAGTTTTTATTATAATATATTCATTTCAAATATTTCAAAAATTTGAACTGCCAGTTTATAGATTCATAATTATTTATTGAAATTAATTATATTAAATATTGAATAATAGATACTTATTTTTTCTAGAAAAAATGTTTTGAATATTTTATATCCATTCTTATATAATGGATATTATTTAGAATAGAATTTATTTTTAAAATCACTAATTTCATTATCAATAAAAATTATAATTTTCTAAATAATACCCAAAATATATCATTGAAATATTTTTAAATGATGATTTTAAAAATTAATACCATTTTATAAATTTGATACCCCATATATATGAATTTTATCTTTTACAGAATTATATTGTAATATGAAGAAAAAATACATTTATATAAAAATTATCTATTAAATGTTTTAATATTCATATTATTATTTGTTATCAATTCATTGTTAATATATTAGTTATCACATTTAAATAATACATATCATTTTATTTTTCAATTTATTTTTTTTATTTTTATTTATTTATATAATAATATTTTTTACAAAAAGAACTAATTTGTTGAAAAATATCTCATGTTGACATCAAATAAATTATTCATCGTTTTTAAAATTTTACTATTCAATTAGGGATTTGATACTCATTTTTTATATTTGTAAAAAACATACAGTTTATATTTTTATAAATAATAATAATAATAATTTCTTATTAAATAAAAAAATATTAAATAATACTTTTTGGTATTAAAAAAATAAACATATTATTATTTTAATGGTATTAATTTTCATTAATTACTTATTAAATCATTGTAATTGTTTTAATTTAGTTTATATTATATAATTTTAATTTCAGAATTTTATTTAAATCATTCTCCATAACTGTAAAATTTAACAAACAAATATATTTCAACCAAATAGCTTAGAATAATATATTAGGACATTATTTTACTAAATGAATTTAATCCATTTCATTATGTAAATTAATTTACATATCAATACCATTTTACAATTTTGTAATTTCTTTTATTTTATATTTTATTAAATTATTATTCTTATATATTTTTTGTTTGATGCATCAAAAACAATCAAAAAATAAATTTTATTTCAAGGGAAATTATATTCTAAAATATCTTTTTGTCTCACTCAATCCTATTTAATAAAATTTTATCCTTAAAATTTCACCTCACACCTGATAAAATATGTTTGGAAAATTTATTATAATAAATTTCATTAGATGGATATGGAATATAGACAACATTAATTTGAAAGCATCTCAATTAATGGATCCATACAAAAAGTGATAGATAGATGAAATTTGAAGTTGGATATAATTATACCTCATTTTGTATAGCTAAATTTTTGTTTTTATCAAATATTTTATTAAAACCATAATGATAACATTTCTTTTTGAAAAAAAATAAATTTTTAACTTGACTATTGGAAAAATATTTCATTCATAATATTTTATAAACTATAGATTTATCATTATGACTCTCAATATTGAGAAAGAGTTTCAAAAATCCTCCTATGATTTATTAGAGGTATTTTATATACAATACTCAGTTGATTTTTCCACCATTCACTGATTAATATTGAATTATTTTACCAAAAGAAAATAGAATATATGAAAATATGATTCTGATATTTTATTTAAAATTTTAATAAAAATTTCATTATTTTTTCGGGATATTTTTTAATATTTGTTTCATCTCTTGTTATAATTTATATATAACCATGATAAATTTTTCATTCAAAATTATAAAAAAGTATATTTTATTTTATCATAATATCCTAAAAATGTGTAACCTGGTATTCCAAATTTCATTAAACATTTGATAAAACAAAAAATGTTTACATCAATTAATTGTTACACCTAGATAAGATTCAGCAAAGTTATCATCATATTACTATAGTTTGAGGAATAATTTTTCCAAAAATATAGAAATCATGAGAAAATATAATTACATGATATCATTTAATTCCATTATAATAATTTCATCCTTGTATTTTATTTGATCTTTTTTCCATCTCTTCTATATATCATATTATAAATAATAAATAACAATGATGGATATTTCATGGACGAAGCACTAAAATTAAAATTTAATTGATCCTAAATCCCAATAAAAATGACATGTTATACCAAATATCATTGAAAATTTTAAAAATTCCAAAATTATTTTAGAAAACAATTATAAAACCCAAAATAAATATGAATATCCATTTCTTTGATGAAATAGTAAAATACTCTTGAATTCCGTAATAAAAAAATAAAGTTCAATTAAAATCATTACATTAATAATTTTAACTAAAAAATATGTTGGAACAATTTCGAACTGAATTATTTCATTGGTTTAACAAATTCTCTACCATATTCAACAAAAATATTATCTCTAAACAATATTAATCCTTTATAATGTACCCTACTAAAAATATAAATTTAAAAATCATATATTCTCTAAAATACGATAATATTTCCCCAAAATAACCTAATAATCCATGATATAAATCCTAAAAAATCATATATACCAATAAAACATTATAAAATATATATTTCTCAGATAATATCATTAATTATATAATTTATTATAATTTATTTTAAAATAAATATTCTAAAAGAAATTGTAATCCTACTAAAATATAACATTCATTAACCATTCACCAAATAATGTTTTAATTCCTAATGTTGTTTATCCAATCCAAAAAATTTTCAAAAAGTAAAATAACACCTTACCCCAATTACCCATCATCAAATAATATATTGAACAAAATATATATCAATAACTTTCATCTAATGTCCGATTAATATAATAAAATTCTTCCGTAAATAATGTTATGCTAAATAAATTATTAAAAAAAGGTTTTCATATTCCCCATTCATCATTTTAATACCCAATAAACATAACCGAAAATACCAGTAATGATTTTAAAATATTATCCCATAATTCCTCCAAATGGTATCTCTAACATTCAAATTTTTATTATCCCTAAAAGTATCAATTCTTTTAATAAATTACTGTAAATCAGATCCCTAATTATCATATATTTAGAAATATTAGTCACCTAAAATTCTTCATAATCATTTAACCATGATTAGTCTTCTTATACCGTAATTATTATTTTTGACATCAAAAAATACGAATCACATTTTAGGATTAAAAAATTTCAACTGAATCATAATTTATACCTTAAAAATAACTAATGTTTTAAAAAGTATTTACTATATAAATCAATATATAAATCTGTCATACCATGTTTTGATACACACTAATAATTTATACTAGTTTTATATAACTATAGTAAATAAAATATCACTTACATTAGGGTATTTCACATTCTATGTGTGGTGAATTATTTTCTCATTTTAAATAAAATAAAAATGATATCATGATCCATATAAATATTAGAGAAGTGGAAAATTATGTGTGGATCAATTAGTTTTTTTGGTCTATTAGGATATTCAATAAGAAAAAAATAATTATACTGTATGCATCAAGAATATTATTGATTAAATCATTACGAAATGTTCTCAAATCATATAAAATATATTTTTCCATACATCATGAAAAATGATATTTGATTTTATAAAAATAAAATCATTAATACCTAAAATGAAATTTTTTTCTAAAATTAAATTAAATTACCAAATAAATTATATAATACATTAATCTTCAATTGTTTCATTTTAAATAATACCCCTAGTTTATATTATGTTTCTATTTTATTATACTTCTAAATTATATCCCCAAAAATTAAAAAACAATTAAATGTATAAATATTATGGTAATATAAGAACATTAACATATGATAAAATCCATCATATTAACCCCAATAATTTTTTAAAATCATATATTTATATTAATTGTATAATATCATAACAACCACTCTTATTTAAAAACTTTTCATTATTCAATCAATAAAAACACATTTATATGATATTTTAGAATCACTGTTTTTTAAAATTAGGATTCTCATTAAATTAAAATATAGAAAAATCCACATATGGTACATTATTTCCACAAAAATAGGTTTTTAAATTTTTAATGATATTTCATTAACACAGTTTTCTATGTGTTAATAAGATGATCCATATTAGAGAGATTTAACATAATATATTTCCTGCATATCCTTAAATTCTATAAAAACATTTAATAATATGTTATTAGTAGAAAAACATGACATAGTGTACAATAGATAATATAAACCCATTAGTCGATTGATAATAATGAAAACACACATTTGATTAAATTTTTTACAATAAAATTGATTATAAGAATAAATCATAAAAAAATTAAAAATAATAATTTTTTAAAATAAAAAACATTAACACCCATGTAAAACACATAATAAGAATTTTGGAAACTTGAGTCATCATATTTGAACCCATGTTAAAAACTATCAGAAAAAAAAATTAATATGAGTAACAAAATTGGTAATCTATAACATTTTTATTCCAAGACTAAAAAATTATCCAATTATTTATATAGATATATATTAAGCTCACCAAAAATAAATCATAACTCCAATAAACCATATATAGAAAAAATTTATAATTTTTCACTTTTAAATATTAATACCCTTCAAAAAATCATTTTAAGCAATATATAAAAGCTATTTCCATTTTGTCAAAAAAATTGAAATATTATTTTCATTTGAAAAAACTAGAGAAAGAAAAATAACAAGAAAAATAAAAAATTAAATTTACGAGGAAAGCATTATAAATTATAGTAGAATTTTGATAATGAACAATGACTAATAATGTGGTAAAATTCGACCGTTAGATAAACATTAAAAATATTATTTTTATTTTATAAAATGATTAAATATGACAAATACTTGAAGCATTATAAAAATTTAAACATGTATAAAAAATGTCATGAATCATTGAAAATTCTATTATAATAATTTTTCCATAGATTTAAAAATTATTCATTCATTTTCAGAAATAGGTATATAGATGGAAAATAGAAAGAAGGTGGACATTAAAACTATTTTTTGATGGAAATTCTCACACCACAAGCCTTATATTTCTTTTCACATTCATTATATCCTTAATAAATAAATTATATTGATAATATAAATTCATAATAACGTATTTTGTGTTCATTAAATTATTATAATTTATTTTATATCAATTTTATCCTTTATTTTATTTAGTTACTAAAATAGTATACTCTACATGGTATGTTATAAGGTCATTCAGTTCAAAATGGAAATACTGTGATGATTGTATAAAATTTGTCATAATAAATATTTCTATGGAATATAAACCTATTTTAATTTTATTATTTTAAAAATAAATATATATTTCAAATAATCCATGAATTGTAGTCTTAAAAAATGAAAAATATCATCTCATAGAGGTGGTAGTCTCAATGTAAAAATAAGAACTATTTAGTATTTTATTATAAATGAAATTGAAATAAGTGAGATAAGGGGTTCATTTTAAGACTAATAACTATATATTTAATTTCATATTTATTTTCAAAGTCCATCCTTATTTCCATTTTTTGTAGATGGAAATTAAAAATGAATTACATTAATTTGTGGAGACTGTATTCTATATATACATTCAAGAAACATTTCCATTTTAATTGGATGACAGGTTAGGAAGGTATATAATATTTTATCATTAAAAAATAATGATTTCTCATTATTATGATATATATATTGTTAAATCATTTTTATAAAAAGTAGTGTAATTTGGTGATTAAATAATAATAAAATCACTTTATAGAGGAAATATTTTTCATTAATGTGTGAGAGAAATTTTCTTACTAATATGATGGAATTGATGTAGAAAATTGTATTCCACTTATAATAATATAATTTATTTATATAAAATAAACAAATTTCATTATATTCTGATGTTTAGAATACTTTTTCTATATCTATAAAATTAAATAAAATTTTAACATTTTTTTAAACTCTTATATCTTCTCCTTATATATATTCCTTTAGATTTATCATTAAGCAATATAATATAAGTAATTTAGACATACCTTGACCAATACGATTTTTAGAGTGTATTGGGATATGAATTTTTGAAACATTTGCTTCATTGACGGTGCTAAAATAATGTGAATATGTTATGAGAGGAGGTTCCATTTTATAACATAGAAAAGCGTCACCTTAGTAAATATGAAAAATTATATAACATATAAAATTAATTTTTCAAAAAACTACCCCCAATATTTTCATATTTTAATTATATGATATGGTATGATCTAAATGTACTCGTCATGTTAAAATTAGAAAAAAAAGGTGATTTTTTAGGCTTTTTTCAATCATTTTAACCTCCCTCTTAAACCTGTTTAACCCTTACATTGGAGAAAATATCTTACCACGGTAAATATTCATTAACAATAAAAAATTTATTAATCTCATTATCATATTTCAACCGAAAAATTCAAATTATTGAATCCATTTTCTAAAATTCAATTACATGATGGTCTAAATTATTCATCAGATGTATGTTCAGAAAATAAAATGAAAAGGAAAAGATTTTAAATTTTAATGGAAGAAAAAAAATGGGATTTTGAAAATATTATTATCACATAATAGTTGAAAATGTTTTTATTGGAATAATAACATTATTTAAAATTCATATATTTAAAAGAACTGATTTTTATGATTTACATTGTAATTTTAAATAAAAATAATTTTTTATTATAGATATTCCATGTATATCTAAAATACTCAAAAACATTAAGTTCCTGATTATATCATTACAATGTCATAAAATACACAGTATTATTAAAATTCAGATATTTCAATATTCTACAAAAAATGAACTATTAAATAAATACTATAAATTTATCATAATATTACTTTGAAATTATAATCTTAAAAATGAAGTATAATTTATGAATTTAATTTTTTAAAAATAAAAGATTTAACAATATAATGAATAAAATTACAAAATAATGAAGGATTAATTTATAGATACATGATCATTTTAAACACAATGTATTCCCAGCCATATTTCATATCAATTTGTTTTTTATATATTTTTTAACTCATTGATACAATACGTAATATCATTTTAAATATTTAAAATATTTCAATAAAATTTAATAGTAAAAACATGTATTTTTCAAACATAAATTAATTTCTAAAGAATAACAATATTTAACATTAAATTTATTTATCTTCATTTATATCCATTTAATAATAAATGTATGAATGCTAATTTAAATTTAAATTTTATAAACTATAATTTTCCAAATAAATACATTCAAATTTAAACATTTAAATTTAAATTCAAACTATATAATAATAAATGGTTTGTAAAAAAAATCATTTTTCGTTTAACAAATAAATATTAGACCAATATTTCATATCATAACTCAACCATTTCAATAATTTTGAATTTTGATTTAATTGGTTTTCACATCAATTTAATCAATAGGTTTCACAAACATCATTACCTAGAAGTATCTAATTCATTAAAAATGCACAATTAAAAAATAGCTCATAATAAATTTATTAGATTTAATTTTATTAATTAAATGAAAAATATTAATTAAACAAAGTCATTCAGTAATCAATATCATTAACTATCTATTAATATATTTTAATTTGAGTAGTAAAAATGTATTACACTCTTATTTATAGTGTTGTGTACACCAAACTTGATAAAACCCAAAAAAATTATAATAAATTTTAATATATCTGTCACTGATTAGGGGTTATATCCTATATAATTCCCATTTTTGGCTAGTGGTGCATCATGGGACCCTACAACCACATATGGCTAACCGAATATATTGTTCACATTAAAAAGGTAGTAGGGGACCACAATTACTGATTTAAATTGTAGTGTCACCTCATCCCTACCCTTCATGGATAGAAAAACCAAAAAACCATAGCCTCTTAATGAAGAAATCATTATTCTATACTAAAATCATAGAAATTAAATTTGAAACATGAAATTCAATAACCTCTAATTACATATCCATTTAATTTAATCTCTCTCAAAAATTTATTCATAATAATGTAGTTTTTTATTGACATCTTACCAAAAGGAATCAATTCATTGAGAATAATATATAATTCCTAATAAATTCATAGCAACTCATTAAAAATAAGATAACAATTCTAATCATTGATTATTTATTTAATTCAATAATTGTACATATATTATTGATAAATACATCATTTATTTAAAATAATGCAACCCCAGTTAAAAAATAGAAGTTGTTCCTGTTTTAGTAGACTTAACAAAATTGAATCCCATTATCCTACAAGATATTACATAGGATCCTTGATCCAGTTCTCTAAATACCTATAATTTATCTAAACTATAAAAAACATCCTCACCATAAAATTAGTTATTTTATTTAAAAAAAAAATTTATATATACCATCACAAAAAAACTATCTTTCATGCGTAATTCAAGGAATTAATCAAAAATAAATCTTTGATAATCTTATTTATAGCATAAACCAAAACTATACTCTCTATAGAGTAAAATTAAACTAAAAACTTTTGATTCACATGGACTGAATAAATAGTTGAACATGTCATGATATTATCGATGTGCTAGACTCATTTTCCACTATTCATTAATCATGAAATTATGAATTACCTTGGAACTAGTTATGACTCATCCCACATCCATCATTGAAAAAGAAACTTAACTCTAATATATGTGTATTAGGAGGCTGACTTACATGAAATTTTATATCTGAATCAACAAATTAACTTTGTTTGATCATGTATTTTCTCATATAATTACATGATATAAAAACTGAAGTCCATTAATTTATCAACATGGTATGATCCTATACAATCAAAAAAATATAATATATCCATAAAAACATGATACTTGATTCCCAGTTTATTAATTTATAATATATGGTTATCCTAATATATTCTCAACCCCCACTTTATGACTCTATGAAATTACTAATAAACACTTATATACCCACTATCCTTAGGATATTACAACACCACTAATCTGAAAAACTATAATTACCCTAATTATTCAAATGATTTATCCAATTTATTTAAACCCATCTAATCACAACAGCATATAAAAACACTAACATCCAATTTGACTTATTTAATTTAGATCATGTCTCTATAAAATAATCTATCCACTTAACTATAGACTCTAAATTACATTTCATCATAAACATTCAATAACATCATTGAGCATGGTGGATTCACCTCATAATCATACAAATCTGGCTAAACATTCACCCTCTCACATTATTAAGTAATATTTTAAATGATATAATTATTTAAAACATTTACACAACTGGGAATATTTCAAAATGACCTATTCATTGGATACAATATCAAAACCCACTATATTCACTATGGGTGACTATTTATCAAACATCAATCACTAAGTACATGATACTAAAGTAGTGTCTATTTCCTATTCTCTATCCTTATTCCATATTTTCCTTCAACCATAAAACCATGTTTCCACAAACTATCAAAAAAAATATTCAAAGTCAATGTTCCCCCCATTAGTTCACACCATATTATTTTTTTAATTGACTTTTTAAAAAATATAATTTCTTTATTTTGAGTAATAATAATATATCTTCTCTAAATTTAACAATCAACTGTTTTAAATAAGAATGCAACCAATGTAAGTTAACATTTTTATTAATCAAACACATTCTCTGTGAAGAAATACTTGTTCTACATTTACTAGAATACATAATGTAACACAAATATACAACCAACAAAAAATCTTATATCGCTAAATAAATATTTATACATTTTATCATTTTATTGATGTTTTTATCTACCTCAAGAAAATTATAATATACAAAAAACATAGACATACCCATTCATATTAAACCAATTAAACATAGAAACATCCAACCACATGACCCTTACAACACCTGACCACATCATAATCATCAATAATAATTACCAAAACCAGATACCACTCCCAAGACACTCTACTCATGGTAATATCTCCATCACAAGAAAATATATACTAATATCAAAATATAATTATAGATTATTACCTATAGTGTATGATACATAAAAACCAACAACATACCTAACAGTCATTACCTAATAATGAAAAAAGAATAAATCTCTTAATATAAACATTACTGAATTATGGAAAACATTTTAGAAAACATCTATGGTCATTTAAAACAAATGAAAATTTTATCAATAATTTTAACAACTAAATAATCAATCACATGCCTTAAAATTCATTGAAAATTCATTATCCTAATATACTCTTATAGAAAAATATTGTGAATTATTTCTCTATATAACCTATGAAATGAAGTCATAAAAAATGGGTGATGTTATTTTCTTATCAAGTGTAAACATATGTGATAAATATCATATATAATAAGTGAATATAATATAAATATTTGTGTATAATCAAGATACATATAAAATTTCATAACAATAAACTAAGTTAACATAAATCCTAGAATATTACAGGGCATAAAATAATTCATGAAACAAAATAGAGAGAAAATTATTGTAAAAACTTGTTCTATAAGATCTTATCACAGTCATGAAAATATGTTTAAAATTATGAGAAATATTTCATCCTTTTGAAAAAAATAATAATAGGTAACATCACTTTTATGAGCCACAATATGAGTTATTATGCTTCAGAGTGACTTTAATGTACTAAAAAAACCTACCCCTATTAGATATTGAAGTATAATCAATTTCTAAATGGATGTAATTATTTTTAAAATTCTTATTAACACCATATAATATTCTATAAAATATTTCCATAGTTAGGTGTTGAGTTTATATGGGATTTGAGGTAATTTAGAGCCTTGGTTTTGATTTAATAATAATATAGATAATATTATTCCACACCATTGGGATTTTTCTAAAATCATGGAAACACTCCTAAATGGGGTCTCCTATTGGAAACCATATACTATCATTAAATATAGAATGTGGGTTTCAACATTGGAGAAGCAAAACATTTTTTTTGTGTGTGGTGGTTGGGTAGATCACTAAAATGGGTAATAATAAAGTTAATTGCATGAAATGTTTGGGATTAAGATATATTCATAATAATTTTATAATAATTATTAAAATTTTCAATTAAATATTGAAATATATCTTCATAATTAAATATTTTGAATTTCTCTAACATAATGAGTGATGATTCTCCATGGGTGAATATTTATTAAAATATTAACTAATAATAATGATATTATTAAATGTAATATATTAATTTTAGAGATTTAAATTATTATATTATGTTATTAATATTTTTATAATGTAATATATATTTTTATTTCGAAGTTTAAATATTTCTCATATATCAATAATAATAAATTATATTATTATTATCGTTAAATTTGGAAAATCATATGTGTATAATAAATTAGTATTATATATATAAATATATATATTTGTTAAATATTCATATATGTATATATATATATATGAGATAATAGAAATATATAATATCTGGGATAAGAATATATTTTTATATATAAGTATGTATATGTATATATATATATATGAATATGTATACATGTGTCCATATGTAAATGTTGAAACCTGTCTATATATATAATGTGTGTTTATATAGGGTTTATATATATTTGTGTGTATATTCAGGTGTATATATATACATTTTGTGTTAATATATATATAAATGAATCATGATAAATATTTAATGAAAGGTGAATGAATTCAATATAAATAAATAAATAATTAAATATATATTTGATGTCATAGGGAGCCATTGGGGTGTTGTATAATGAAGAAGGAGGGGTTTTTGGTTCAAAGAATAACACATGGATAAGAAAACTCAACAATATAAATAAATACTAATTAATGATATTTATATATATATATATGGGGGGATTGGAAAAGTGATCACCGCAGTGGAGGAATTGATCCTCTCTCACACCACTGTCTCTTTATATCCCTCTATCTCAATTATGTTTTTGTTTATTTTAATTTATTTTTATCTTAATAATAATATCTTCAATATCCCTTGCTATTTTGAATTTAATGATGTGTTTTTATAATGTTGGGATTTTCTTGATGATCATTAATTTAAAAATGTATTTTTACAGAAGAAAGGTTTTGGATTTGTAGTAAAAATCCAATGTCAACAGTTTTCATCAATCATTATGGTATATAATATATGAAGTTATAAACTTTTATGCATTTCTTATGTATGTTATTGTATGATTTTGTTGTGTGTATATGTATCCATTTGATTCCCTTGAAATTAGAAAATATTCTATTATTATTTTGGAATGATTTATTTCCATTCTTGTGTAACTCCTGAGACATAGGTTTTGTGTTACCTCATATGATTTCATTGAATTTTTTGTTTAGCCATTTTTTTGTTTCATTCATATATATTGTGATGTATATGTGTATGGGAGTAAAATCATTTATGTGATATTGATTATTCATTTTTGTTATTTGTTTCATATATGTTTCATTTATTTATACTATGGTTTCTCATGCTAGTTTGGCATATTTAGTCACCATTTGAGATTTTAAGATGTTATTGTCAACACTGGATGGCAGGTGACATGTGACACTTGTTTGATGACTTGTGAAATATAAAGCACGTTTGGGACCAAAATCATAGAGGGATCTTCAAGAGTTGGTTTCGTAAGTACATGTACTATAACTCATTGTAGGATGTGTTACATGATTTGGGATATCCATACAAAAGGGTTGTTCTTGTCATGGTTTAGCATTTTATAGTTGATATATGCTTGGGCTATCTAATAGAGTTAGATGTGCTAGACATGGGACTTCATGTACATATACAATACCTATCAATAGAATGTGTCACACGATTGGGGTTAACCATTGGAAATAATGTGTCAGGAAGGTTACTGATGTTCTATATAGTATTATTCCAAATTGTGTTTGTTTATCCATAAATGGTCCCAAAAAATATTGACTCGGAAATCAAGAACCCAAAATTTTTTTTACTTTTCTAAAAGAATTTATTATATTTTAACCATGATCATTTTCATGGTATTTGATTTTTTTATTTTATAAATTGATGTTACAGTCCATGGGTTTCATCCTATTGTTTTTTATCGTCAATATCTAATCATGTAATTTGATGGGATTTTAGATTTCCTGACTAGGTATCTTTTAAAGGTAGAGGTTCATCTAGTAGATGATTTATTATGTTGATAGTGGTGATGTTGAAGTTATTGGAATGAGTTAGACTGGGACATTAGCCACTAATTTTATTTTATAATTTACTAATCCCTGGAATCCTCATTGTGTTTTGATTATTTTGTCTTTTATTCCATTGTCAATTTACCTCCAGTAATCTGAATATTTAATATATTTATTATAGTAGTTGTCTATTTGTTTTTCCCCTTATATAGAAGTCATATTATTTTTATGGATACATTCTGGACCATCAGTACTATTCGGCAACCTCTGGAATGCATTGAGGCATGCCTGAAGTCCTCTGATAGTTTGAATTACACTTGGTGGTTCGGGTAGGTGAAATATACACTTTTATCAGAGCATATAAATTAGGGTAACTTTTCATTTCAGTATTATTTAAACAAGATAATATAAACATGAGTTAAGTTGATTTTGAATTGGGTAGTGTAACTATTCCATTGTTAGATTTGTAATTATTAATTGTCCTTTGAGACGTCCATATAGTATAATTGATTAAAATCAACTTGGGTGATTCACATGATTTATATATATATTTTATCATATTTTTGGTGAATTCATAGTACAATAATATGAACATATGTTCAATTTACATGTATATATTCTTATTTGTGTGATTCATATTAGTTCATTAATTAAATTACATGATTTTTTCAATCTATTTTGGAGAATTTCTATTTTTAATATAGAACCTTGGTTCAATAATGTTATAATATATCTTTATAGGAATAAATATTTTGAACCTTATGTGTCTTTTTTGTAGTATTTATATGACCATTGTCACTAATGTTATGGGAGGAAACCAATTTTAGTGCTCTGAGGGGGATTTCAAGTGTAATTTATAGAGTCGTAGTAAAAATTTACGACGTACCATAGATTTGATAAGGTATATTTATTTTCTAATTTTATCTTCATTTGAGATATTACTTATTATATAATGGAGAATCATTCTGATGATTGAGTATAGTGGCTTGACTTGTTTGAACAAGACCACTGGTGATACATCTCTGGGATGAGAATACATTAAATGAGGAATTATAATCAATTGAGTTTTTTATGATAATAAAAAAATTTTTGATAAAACTTACCAATATATTTATGTGAAATTTTTTCATCAAATAATCACATGATAAATATATTAAAGCATTTATAGAGGATTGAATTCCAATTTAAACCCGTAGAATATTTTCAGAGTTATGCGCTTAGTTAGTAAAAGATATTAATGCACACATTTCCTCTATATTTATATATCAGTAGTATAAAATTCATTATAAGACACATTAGTTGTTTTAATAATAATAAGAAAATATCTATCAAATTATGTCTCAGATATGAAATTTGAGACCACCATTAAATCTGAAATGTGGTTTTTACTAGATGTATGTCAGAAAAATATGTCAGTCATGTGTTTGGTCCGATCACATGTAAGGGTAATAAAAATAGGTAGCTGAATACCAGATGGGACATTGAAAATAATAATTATTATTTTATTAATATAATAATTTAATTTGAATAAAAATATAAATATTCATACATAACTAAGTAATTTTTATTTCTATTAATTGATCTGCTAAATATTGTCTTTTTTAAATACGGATTTGGATATTATTTAATAACAATTGTATTGTTAGATGTGCTAATAAAATATAATGTATTTGATAGTTTCACTTTGAAATTTTACTTCATTGATAAATTATCTTTGAATTATTTCAAAATGTTTTATTTATAGAACATGAAACTCCCAATGATTATTTATCCATAGGGACCATCATTCTAAAGGTAAAAAAGAATTATGGATTTTGACCAAGGATTCTTAAAAACTCAAATTGGTTAAGGGGATGAGAAGTCGGGCTCAACACATCCTTTTGAAGGAAATTATTTCCATCTATGGGACTCTATTATATATTAAAAATAATTTCATTATTTATTTATTAATTTACCATATATGATATGAGTTTCCATTATAATTTAAAAATCAGCTTTTAGCATGTGTGGAATTCAATATCATTGTTATGTATTCTTGGTTCAACGTCAACTAATATATTAGTATTTATTAGAGGCTAACTATCAATGGTTTTCAACTAATAATTTACTAATAGATTATTTGGTTGTTATTACAAAGATGATGGGTTTATATCTATATAGTGGGGAACTCTGGAGTTTGAATTCATCTAGTTAAGTGAATTTCACTCTAGAATTTGTCATCATCCAGGAAGATGAAAGTTTTTATGAGTTTGGGATCGAACCCATATATGGGATTCTTATGTATCCTGAAGAATGGAATCAAAACCCACATTGTTCGTCTCCATGTAATGTGACATATCATACCTCTTAAAGAAATGTTATAAGGACCGTACCATAGAGCTTAATGTCATGTGTAAGGACATCATGGTGGAAGTTTCTTAGTCATAGAATGGTGTGGGAATTATTCATAAGAAGCCCAAGAAAACTGGATGGAATATGTGTTTCCATTATTAGTTAGACCATTCTAAGAATATTCCCCATAAAGAACATGGTTTTTTTGAAATTTTTGTATTTTTCCTCATAAAGTATTTTTAGGTTTCCTGTTTGACAGGGAATCAAAGTCCACATAGATTGATTATTCTCATAGGTTAGTATATATGTTTGAGATGAAAATTGATTCCTCATTAATGAATAAGATTCCATAAGTAATGGGACCATGATTTATGTATCAAATAATGATGGTTTGTGGGGTTCAACTATTATTTTACTCTAAATAATGATGCCTAGATTATGAGAATTAGTATGGGAGGTCGGAAGAGAATGTCTACGGAGCATCTTTTTAAGGCCCCAACCATCAGAAGCCCAGAGCCGGCACATTATTTTATTTCTTTGGCATAATTAAAAGGAAACATATAATGAAGGACCTGTTAGTTTATCAGTCATGGGAGACTATATTACAATCATGTTACACACAATACATTGGTGAATGAAAATAAAACACGATACAATATAAAATAAAATAAACATCATCCATGAAATAATATTTAATGTTTTTTCATCATATACTTGGGGGAATAAACATAATAAACAAGTGATATCAGATTCTCAGAACGGGTTAGTAGTATAGGGTATGTAATCATACAAATAATCTCTACTCATGGTGAACAATGAAAAACAAATTCCTTTAAAAATTTACTTGAGCATAAAATGAATGAAATAAAGGATGAATAAATAATTCCATATTTAAACATAACCATGTATATTCTACGAGATGAATAATCTCATGGATTATCATTTACTAATTTTATAATGAGGTAATGCATAATGCAGAACGTCATAACCATATTGTCAAGGTCTCGTGAAAAGTCCATATATAAACAAGTGAAAACACTAATTAGTTTGTATCATGAGACCTACTGAGGAATAGAGGGGATATAGTGTTCCTTGACTATCACATACTATGTTAAATACATTCCTTATTTTAATTGGATGATCATTAATAAGATAAAAATATATATTGAAAAACTATCATACGAAATGTGAATACCATAACCATAAACCATGAATGGCAGAAAATAGCACATCCATAGTCAATATGATTATAACCCTTTAAAATCATATTTCAGATAATATCATTATACATATAAATCAATTAATTAAAATATTAAACAATGGATGTTTACATAGATGAATGTACCATTAAAAAATAAAATGATCAAATTAATTGTTAAAAAATGAAAAGTGGCATATACCACTTGAAACATTCAAATCATAATAACATAGATTATCAAGATCATAAAGATACCATTGATATGAAATATCATAGTTATGTAAATAAACCACACTAAAAGTAATAAGTGGTGAACAAGGCATATATCACACAGAAGTAAAAGTGAGATGATAAAACCTATTTTTTCTTTGAAAAAAAGAATTCTTTTTTGGAAACTTTTTTATTTTTATTAAATTCTGATTGTAAACATGTATAACCAATAAAATAAAATTAAAATAAATTGATAATATATTTGATGCATACCTTATTTCTCATTTAATTTAAATCATGTAAAATTATTTTTTAAAAAATATTATAAATTAAACATTTTATTGTGGATTAAGGAAAATAGTAGTGTGATCATAAATCAGAATAGCTTGTTTGATTTCTAAAACTCAAAACAAAACAAGTTGAATTTTCTAAATAAAATTAAATATTTAATATAAATATTTATATCTTAAAATATATTATATAGATAACTTTAAACAAGGAGAGAAATCAAGAGGCTCCCATGAATAATGTTTTTTCATATAGAAGAATTGAGAATGGAACCATTTTGAAACATGTATATCACCCCTAAATAAATTATATTATCTCTAAATATGAGTTTGGAATATAGAAATAAAATATAAAATAAATATATGTAAATAAATATGCATTACATTGGATTAATTGTAGATAAAGAGTAACCCGAAAAAAACAGGGGTTCCGGTAGAATCCCTTACTACTTTTTAATAAATGGAATCATATGCCCCAATATAAATAATAATAAAATGAGAAATTTCATACCAGGAAAAAAATTCATGATATGATAAAACAATTTTCAGTATAAAATCAACATAACTATGAAATATTGATGAATAAAAAATACCTCAATGAAATTGAAGTGAGGTGGAAAATTGTTTCACTTTTTAAGAATATGATCTTCACATGGCCATAAAGTATTGGATATTAAAATTAAATACATTAATTATATAATTAAGAAACATTTATATATGTATTAGTTTCATTATATTTGTCACTATTTACATTTATGGCCTTATTTATAATTTCTATATATTACTTACATCGTTCTAGAAAATTAATTTTTTTTGTTTCCAAGATCAATTTGATTGTTTATAATTAATAGAGTACTTCAAGAAGTAATATAATTTGATAGAATATAATTTATATCACACTAATGAACATGAAAAATATTAAATTATTATTTAATTAATTAATTCATATGGTATGTGTATGATTAATAAGATAAAAATCTTGATAATCATTTATATTTTAAGTAGTTGTTTTCACAATGTAGTTACAATTATTCAATATCACAAATATAGGATGGTTAAAGAATAATTACATAAGCCATAAAAGTATTATATAATCATTTAAAAAAAATTCATGACCATAATTGAACGAGAAATTGAATATGATGGTTTTGCATCCAAGAAAGTTGTATATTGAAACCACTCGGACGATGATTTATTATTTTAAATAATATAGAGAGTGGGAGAAAATGTATATTAAAGAATTATATTCCATTTACACGGTAAAATTACATTATATATATTATACTAGATTTATCATTTTCATCTGGATATAATAGGTTAAAAGAATATAAGAAATGAAGATAAATTAAAAATTAAATTAAATGAAATGGAAGGGGATTTAACTCTTAAAATTTCCACCGAGAGAACCTTTTTAGAGGAAGGGGGTTTGTATTTTGTAAAAATAAAGAGATCATGGATGTGTGGATTTATTAGGGAAGAGTATTAGTGTAGAAAATTTTGAATCTTTGAGGCTAAGAGGGGTGAGGATAAGAGGAAGTGTGGGGTGGTTTTTACAGTAGATGAGAGATGTGATTTTTTAAAATATTATTCAATTTTTATTATTTTGATCAATACAAGAAATAGTGATGATTATTGAGAGAAAACATAGAATTAATAGCATGTGATTTCCAACCAGGTGTGCTTACATCATATATGATGCATGAAATAGTGTATTTGTCTTATAATTTATTTCTACTATAAATTAATATATTTTACAATTCACGGAAAAATAGTATTTTAGAATAGAATCCCAAAAATTAATGATAAACAATTTTCAGCATGTAGAATTAAAAAATGGAATCCATTTTATCCAACTAATTTTATAAACATGTGAAACATTATTCTAAATTAAAATTCTAAATTAATGGAAAATTACCATTTTTCATATTTAAACTGATTTTATAAAACCCAAAAAAATATCTAAGGACTCATTAAATTATCCTAAAATCATAGGACAAAAAGTTTATATTTAATAAAAAAAATTATGAAAAAAAAAATTAAATAAGTATATTGATTAAAAAATGTGTAATTATATATTTATTACTCTCAAAAATACCTATACATAATTTTTAATTTTAATAACATTACCTTTCACATGTAAGGATAAAAAATTTTATTTATACATTAATGTGTGTTGATAATATTCATAAGGTTCTATTTACAATTCATATGTGTAATATTACAATTTATAACTATCATTGCTACTTATAAGGTTAGATTACTATTCATAAGGTCCATGTTAAAATTCACCGAAAGAAATAGGTTTATCTTATCGAACACTAAAAATATTACTCATCGTAATGGTGTATGCACATTTTTTAAAATTCAAATCAATAAAGAAGATAAATTGTTTTTAATTCTAATTTTTATGTGTGGTAAAAAGGTGGCTAAATAAATGTTCAAATGTTTAATATGTTTTTATATCTAATTTTGAATATAAAAAATAATACAATATTTTAAATTGGATTAATATATGTTTTATTTATATATTGAGATTTTCATACTCGATTATAATAATTGTCTAAATTATAAAAATAGTTTTTCACAATAATTCATTATTTTTCAAATTACAAAAAAATAAAACATATTTGAAAAATATTGAAATTTCACATTAAATTAATGATGACATTCTAAATTCAAAAATGAGGTTTATTTTACAGAAAATTATACATATTATTAATAATAAGTTTCATTAATGTGAAACAATATAAAATTGTTAATAATGTTTATTTATGTTCCAATTATTATGTTTGACATCCAGGTTATTACTATCATGTTTAAATTGTTATAATAATAAAATTTTTCTTGAAGGGACTCTATGTTGCGTGAAACACAATATATATTATGGTTATTTGTAAATCATTTGGGTGTTACATTCCCACCTAATTCAATAAATTACATCCTTCAAATTAAAAATTCTGCATTTAATGTTTAATGTTCATACATGAATATTTCCTTGAGGGAATCCCTCATCGAAAATAGGGTTAATAAAATATCCACCTATTAAGAGGGAATTGGAAATGAATAGGTACCTATAGAACTATGAATTCTAATAGGATACAGTTATTGTAAAGATAAATTTTCTATTATGAAGAATAATTTAACCACTATGTTCTAATTTAGTGTGGTAGAGTACATGATCAATATGTTGTTAATCGCCACATTATCATAAATATTTTGATCAATAAAAATAATATTGATTTCTAAAAAAGAAAACTCTAGGGATAATTTTTTGTTACAAAATCATTTTCTTATAATTGAGGTACTCTTTTACTATATAGATAT
This sequence comes from Viscum album, assembly GCA_963277665.1. Classification (NCBI taxonomy): domain Eukaryota; kingdom Viridiplantae; phylum Streptophyta; class Magnoliopsida; order Santalales; family Viscaceae; genus Viscum; species Viscum album. The sequence goes on along the minus strand of OY728146.1, from coordinate 1,211,087,299 downwards.
TCAAATGAGAAATTAAAAAAACATTTTGAATTTCAATGTCATTATAATAATATCATCCATTCATTTTACTTCGATCTATTTTCACATCATTCATTATACATGGAAATAAAATTTCAAGATGAGTTTTCCATGCCTAAATAATTTTAATTAACTTCTACAAATCACATATCCTAAAAAAGTAAATTTATTTATTCTTCTTGTCATTATAAATTAACCAAATCCAAATTGGTTAGGATATGATAATATAATTCCCCAAAATTAATAATCTAATATATAATGAAAAAAATCTTTAATCCCTAAAAATAAAATTTAAATCTCAAATCTCTACATAGCTCATTTTTTAAATTACAATATTATTCAAAACAAATTCAACAATTTGACCCCAAAATCAGAAAGCTTTGTTCATACAGTCGTCCAAATGATAATCATAACTCTTAATCACTTATACCAATGATTTAATTTTCCCCTATCATATAGTATTAAAGACATTTTATCTATTTTCATTAATAACTAAGAACACCATATGTATAAAATAAAATAGTATTTGACCCCAAAATACAATTCAACATTTATTCCTATAAATATATTATTAGCCAAAGTGTTGTAGGATTTCCAAAATTACAAATGTCATCTAAATTAACATTACTCATATAACCAAAAAACATTTTTCCAATCCCAATGATATTTATATGATACAAAAATTTACCTTATTTCAAAATAATATTTATGTGTTATGTGTTATACCAAAAAAATCAAGAAAACTAGTACTTCACGTAAGCTAGTGGTAGGTGGTGAAACATTGTCTCCCTTTGTATGAGGGTTGAAACTCTACAGCCTTCCCAAATGCAGCGCGTTGTCACCCGACATGTGGGTTTTCCATTGACTAATACTATATAACCTCCAAAATAAATATGATGGACATCATTAAAATAAGGCCAATCACTAAACATTATTCTTAATGGGACTATCATTAAAACCTCAATTCATAAACATATTGCACATTTATGTCTATATTGGGCCATCACTGGTTTGTGGGTTATCCTATAGAATATGTAATTTATTCGGGTAGTGCTTGAGTCCCTTAAATTTAATGAAAATAACTAAAAATGGATTCATAGGAATAAACACTTGAATTTTGAACAACTAAAAACGCATGCCTTTATAAATACACATGAGCATAATACAGAAGGAATAAAAGATGAATAAATACATCCATAATAAAACATAACCACCTATATATTACAAAATGAATAATCCCATGGACTATCAATTGATAATTCATTAATTATGTAATGTGTAATGTAGGATGTCGTAACCATATTGTCAATACCTCATGCCAAGATCATACATAAATAAGTAAATATCTAAATAGTATGTCTCGGGAGAACTACTACTTCATTTAGGGGCTATAATAGGGAATTTTAATTACATAAAAAGTCTATATAATTTCTTCATATTTATGGTAGAAACATAAACTACATAAAAATTCTTATTGAAATACTATCATTAGAAACATGAAAACATAAAAAATAAATCATGACTCGTATCAAATAGAACTCTGAGAGTAAAACTATCATAAAACATTCAAAAGATACGTTATATTCTATCATAAGAGATAAACCAAAATGATTTACAGGATTAAACTATGAAGGTTGACATATATGAAGATAGCATTGAAAAAATCATGAGGAAAATTATCATTAAACATTTCAATGTGTCACATACCTCTTGAAACATTCAAATAATAAAACCATAAAATATGATGAGAATAAGGAGACTCTTGATATGGTATATCAAAGTGAATTACATACACCACACAAATAAGGAACTAATGGTGAATTTGGAATATATCTCACAGAAGTAAAAGTGAGGTGACAAAAAATTACTTTGAAAATAAGTGTTCTTTTGAAAAAACATTTCTATTTTTCATTAAATCAGATTATAAAAATTTATCCTTTAGAAAAAAAATGGTAAGGACATTGAAATTATATTGGTGGAAGGAATTTTATTTCATTGATGTCATATCGGGTAAAAGGAGTTCTTAAGAAACAATATAAATAAAACATTTTACTATAGTTTAAGAAAAATATCAATGAGTTTCTACACGAGAATGGATTTTATAATTTCATAAAACCCAAAATTTTACCAAGAGGGTTTTTCATTATGAAATATTTTCTTTACGGAAAATTCTTATGTCCTAAAACATATTTTATAATTCACATTAAATTTTATTATGAAATCGAGAGGTTCCATGAAGAGACCATGTTTATCTAGAATAATTAAAGGGAAAAATATTAAAACATGTATATCACCATAAAAGAAGGTTGATTTTATTTAGATATATGAGGTTGAAAAATTTATACATAATATATAATAACAATAAAAAAATATATATGCATTACATTTTAGTAATGTTTGGGAAAGTGTAACCCAATGGAAAAAAGGGTGTTCGGGTAGAATCCCTTACAACATTATAATCAATCAAATTTTATTCCTTAAAATTAATAAACATAAAATGATAAATTTAAAACATTGATAATATGTTTATTAATTATTGGATAAATTAATGGGATTTATTCATACACCATGCAAAATAAAGAGTGGTGAATAAGGAATATCTGAAAAAAATGAAAGTGTGATGTGGAAAACCCTTATCTTATGTTCGAATGTGTTCAGAACATCACATTAATGTACTAGATTATCAAATAAAATCCCTTAATTAGTCTATTAATAACCATATATACATTTATTATTTAAATTATGGCTATATTATGTTTATTTATGGGCCTATGAAAGACTTATATAGTATAATTTCATCATTCTGGAGTACTAATTTTCTTCTTTTTCATGATTGGTATGATAGTTTATAAGTAATAGAGTTCTTGTAGAAGGGATATAATTCCTCATAATTTATTGTATATGATATTAATAAACATATAAAATATTACATGTTAATATAATTCATTTTTATATATGGTATGAATATTAGTTGTTAGATAAAACATTAGTGAAAATCATTTATATTTTTGCAGCAGTTTTTTTATCATAGCAAACATGTTTTGTTATATAATGTAAAATAATGTATATTTAATGTTTCTAGAATCATTAAATAAGACATATTAAATATTATATAATCATTTTAAGCCTTAAATAATGGTTTCATTGTGTTAATTTAATGATAAAATAAAGAATTATGTTTTGTTAACCACGAAGGCTGAAAATCAGCACTTCTTAGTCGATGATTTCATTTTAAAAAAAGAGATTGAGATTTTAGATTATTGAAGGATATTAAATTAACATGATTTAATTATATAATATATATTATACTAGATTTATAATGATTATTTTTATAGAGTAAGTTAGGAGAATATAATAAATGAAATTAAATTTAGAATTAAATTTAATGAAATAAAATGGTGTTTACCTCGTGAAATATCATTCTTGATAACATCTATAAGGGAAGGGGTTTTTTCTTTTAGAAAGAAAATGATATACTACATTTTTGGAGATACAAGGGAAGAGTATTTTCGGGGAAATTGTTTACGTTAGAAATCATAGAGTCTTGAGGATAAAAAGGAGTCAGAGATGGTTTTATAGTGGGTGAGATGGGTGATTTTGGAATATCTAATTCATTATTTAACTATTATTTTCCAAAACAATGAATAGTGTTGATTTTTGTGCCAAAAATGATAATAAGTGAATTTTATTTTGAAAAAGTGATCTTACATAATCAATGATTCGTGAATTAATTTATTTATCATATAATATATTTATACTATAAATTTATACATTTTAATACCATTAAAATTCATGTATTTAAAAAAATACTCAAAAATCACCAAAATGATTTTATGTCTTGAAAAATTAAAAAATACACTCAATGAGGCTATCTATGTCTTCCCCCAACAGGGAATTATTATGTGCCATAATCTATACAGTAAACATCAATGAATGAAATGCCATCTCCATATCTTAAGAACAAGAAAAACCCTCAATGAGTGCTTCTCAGATATACATTGATTGACTCAGGGAATCTAGGATTGATAACATTATAGGTAATTGGAAAACTTTCTTCACCACATCATACATTTGAACTAGAGTTCTGTGTATCCATTCATGTATATGCTCTCTTTTAGGTTGGAAAATGATGTTCTTGTTGTGGATGTACCCACTTTTAGGGATGAAGCTGGAAGAACTTCTGTTCTTGGTGGATTATGCCAACTAGGTTTGCACGCTAGATAAAGAGGGAGTTAATATCTAACAAATTCTCATAAATGGTGATCATTTTAGTGAATAACCTATTAGGTTTTTTATAATTCTTTTATTCTTGGGAACCAGATAGAATGATCTCCTATGAGGTTCTACAACAGAAACAATTCGAGCATTAGTGTATTTAGTGTAGTGGCTTCTAGAATAACCGTGCATTTCCATGTATCCTGAAACTCAACGTACTCTTTCTCTAGTTCCCAAGTGATATTTGTAGAACTCAGTTTCATAATCACATTCAACATTCTTATATGGATCCTTTATGTAAATAATGTAAACAGAGATGAAGATCAACTCTTAATCTGATAAATATTCTACCTAAGAGGTGTATTATTTTTGTTTCGTTTTGTGGGGAGGTAACCATTCTTTTGAGAAGACTTCCATGAAATATAGTTTCGTAAGGGGAAACATTTTCCTTCTCAATAACTCATATTCTTTTATTTTCTCATTATTCTTACAACCATGTCACTTCTTTGAGGAGTTTCCTTCAGAGGACTGGGTTTTTTATGGAGGTAGGTTTTTTTGTAATAGAAGTGATATGAGTCACACTCAAATATTTCAAATTAATTTTTAGAATGGAATGATTTCAGGCTAGTGATTTCCTGACTACCCAATCAGTAAATATGTGACCATTCCTACTTTTGATTCTTGACATTCACATTCCTATTCTGGATTGGTTACATTTACACATGCTCCCAAGGCTGGTGAATTTTTTAACTTCACATTCACATAGTCCACCATATTTTTTGAGGTTCTTATTTAACACTCATAGATGGGATTCCCCAATTGTTGAAATAAGGTAAAATTGTATCGCAGGTCCTCGTATACTTCTTGGTAAATTATTGTTTTCCATGTAAACTGAACTATTTTTTCCCAAATCATGCTAAAAGTAATTAGGGACATGGTCATTTTGAAAAGCATAGAACACATTTTTTATCTCCCTAACGTGTCTTGACCTTTGATATTTTTTATTATCATGGTGAGGCAGTCATTACATTTAATTAATATGATTTTTATACCTATGATATAATGATGGGTTTGACATAGGGTTGGGTACATGGGTTTTCTTAACATTAACTATTGTATCCACTGGTATTCCATCTTTTCTTCCCATCGCTCATGGGATTACTCAAGATTTAGCTCTAGTATCGACTATGGAGTTTTCCACCTACTGAGAAATCAAGGCTAGATCCCAAACCCCTTATTTTTTATTTCATAAGGATTAATTTTGAGAAAATATAATCACTGAAATTTATGACACAAATGTGATGTAAATTTTTTTGAGGGAGTGTTATATTCATTTATAACGTTAATACTTTCCATCAAGCAATTAAATTTACAAATCCTTCACTCTACCTTTACTTATAGTTTGTATGATCAAATATGGTTATCTTCTATAGAGTTGAGATGAACTATAGAATATTTATTTTTATGGAGATCTTCAAATCCAGTGATTCTTATATATAGATAACCTGTGTAACATACACTGACCATCACATATGATTTCTGTAAAAAGAATCTATATTTCACTACTTACTTTTGGTTAGGGATCCCCATCGTTGGATCACCATGAGAGGATAACGGTTTCATGTGTTGTTTCATATTTCTTGATCCATTGATGATCATAAATGTGGGATACCTAAATATTGGTAGGGGAGGAGTGGGATCTACACTTTCAGGTGAAGCCTTCTTTTCTAGTTTAATTAGTTCATTCTGAAATTCAATATATTTCAATAGAGTTATTAACAGATCATTGTTGTTTATTAGAATTCGAGATATATCTATTCAAGATGGTTCCTAAATAGGTGCAGCTATTGGATCCTGAATGGGTGCAGTGACTGATAAGAAAACTACATGTAATTATGTTGAAATTTTCCTAGGATAACGCATGGGGATAGACATATAATAATGTAGATGAATTTTATCTAGTTTTACTAAAAATTGAGGAAAATATTTATCAGCATCGGAAGTCTCATAAAACCATATTTTCTATGATTCTTCTTATAGAATTGAATGATGAGGATCATCTTATTGAGAATATATATTAGGAATGGTACCTCATATTATCTCTGCATTGAGTCTTCTAAAATATTTCATTTCCTTCTCTTACAATGAAATGATTTCCTCAGGATAATGGGATGGAACTTCTCTATGGGAATGGTGAAACATGGTCTAACCATTACCATTACCCTTATTCGGTTCATTTAGAAGAGGTGGAAGTAGATATTCAAAGGGATACCAAAATTTTGGGTTACTGTCTTATTGTAGTTATTCTCACCTCTTTCATTTTCATCAGTGTAGACCAAATGAGTAATAATAACATCATCATTTTACTCCCTTTAATTGGATTTATTTTCTGGGTGATATTCAATGACATCATTGGGGATTCACTGCCATGTAATGTATTGCTGTAATTACTTTAGTGACTTAATGAGATCAACATAATTTGTTCCATCCATAAAATATTATCCTCCTATTTTTTAGATCCCCAAGAACTATTTGGAAGATAGTAACCAGAAAAATATACATTGATAGTTCAGTTGTGTAATCATTTTTTGGATTCTTCCTTAATCATGAGAAAATTGTATTCTACTAATGTGCGGATTATGATAATGAAATATCCCCCATCCCTATGCGTTAGAGTTGTTTATTTTCTTCTCTATCATGACTTCGGGATCTATTTGCTAACATTGAGGGTTGGTTGAAAAAACACCTTCCTTGTTGGATGGGGTGGATCCTGAACAGAAATGGATGATATCAGCACAATTTCACTTATAATATTACTAATTATAGTCTTAATTTTGTTTGGGTGCATTATCCAACACTCTTATAAATTCATTCTTTGAAATAACACTATGCTATTTAAGAAATATAATCAATCTGGTGACAAAAATTCTCTAAGTTTGAGGACTTCTGGATGTTCTCAGAGTCTCCATGAAAATGTGTTTCAATGGATTAATATCATTGGGACTGTCTTTGTTGTGAGTCAGTCAAGGACTATTCACCCTGAGAATTTCATTGTTCATGAATATAATTCAGTTGGTGTAGCTGGCGTGGGGAAATTGAATTTGATGATACCACATTTGGAAGGATATTTTGTCTATGGAGTGTAGTGAAATCAAATGATCCGTGTGAACCCCATCATCTGATATGAACACCAGGTGGAATATCTAAGATCAATTATCAAAAAATAATTAATGAATTGAGTTAGGCACATTGAAGGGATGATTCATGCTTCTCAATTTTTGGATGTTGGGAAGCGAAGAAAGATGAAATGTCAATTTGATGCTACAACCATTTAATTACCAAGATATGACATGGATATTCTTCATACAATAATAATTTTGTTATTGAATTACATATTGTCTTTCATATGTTAAGGAAGATATCATGAATACAATATTCTACCAACATCTCTAGAATTTTTTAATTTTGAGGTGGCCAAAGGCTATAAAAGGTCTATTATGTGTCCCTTATATAAAATTTTCCTCTTGTTCGACATATGTTCTTCATTTTTTGTTAGATGTTTATCTACATCAATGGAAAAATTTAGGCATTTTCAATCCATTTTATTCAAATTAACACAAACCCTATAGAGTAAATATGTTGTATTAGAAGATAAATAGCACATGGTTTGTTTAGATAATGACTATGACCTTTGGATATCTTCTAGTGGAGAGATAATTTTACCCACCAATGCCCAGGAATCAAACATGACTAGCATTGTGATTGCAAGTTCCTTAAGATAAGATGGGGTTCTCATCACTTCATTTTCATTTTGAGGATTCTCATGATAATGTGAATCACCCCTATGGAGAAAAATTTATCAATGAATTCCATTATGGGGAGGACCATTAGGGGGAATTATGCCAAGGGTAAAAACCTATTTCTCCTTAATCTTCAAGCCACATGAAAGATTTTCGTGGCTCTCAAATGTATATAGGATCTACAGAGTGGCTGAATTTAAATTAGATAAGAATTAATGAGGTAGTATCCAATGAAAAATTTAGTGTTACTACTACTGATCAAATAATTTGGTAATTTGGGGATAAGATCATGAGCTAAAATAGATAAATATCTAAGGGTTTCATGGAATATATCATTGAGCGATTCCAAATCACAAATTGGATCCATATTTTCTACATGTGTTTGATAATACTCTTTTTAAGCCTTAATAGTACTAGTTGTGGTCACTTTCTTGGAAAAGTGATTATCATGGGATGGTTTGCATGGATACCATGGAGTTGTTGTAAAAATATGCCATCTATCCTTAATTAGAATGGGTTTACTTTTCCATTCCAGTTGTCCGTATATTATGGGGGAGTATGCCCGTAACCCTCTTATATGGGAACATATATATGTATCTACTATGGGGTGACATGTTGATGAGAGACCCTACTTATTGGGATAGATTTATGAATATGTCCTTTAGGTACTACTATTTCCCCCATGATGATATCTTCTTATGTATATAATATATGAGTTGGAATTTGGGACTACCCTTCCACCAATGACAAGATGTGTTTTGTGACATCAGCATCTGGAATGGGAATATATGTCCATTATGTGTCTAGAGTAGGGGTATGTACCTGCTACAATCCCCCCATTAATATTAGTGGATACTAATATTACTCATGTGTTGGGGAACAGAGTTGAGTCTACCCTCTTCTTGTTGATGGTATATTCTAACTAAATTCCCTGTGAGCTACAAGAATAGTTTGCTAGAAAGATTTTTGGGTGTAGGAATGTGTATATTCTTATTCACGGTACTCCACTATAATATAAAAATGGTATTAATTGGATGCCACCAGATGAGTTTACTAGTTGTTTTATTGAAATTGAATGGGTGTATATTATCGATCATTATTTTCCACAAAACATGGTTGGTGGGCATTTACATAGGATGAAAATGGAGGATATTAATCGTAATTATCTTGTTGTGGTCCCTGGTGGGCCATCTTGAATTCATGGGTATGAGGGGCCTTGTCTAGATAGCCATAGGAATCACCCTCATCATATTTAGGGTATACTATCGTGCGGCGTTGGAGGCACTGATTGTTGGTAGGATCCCTGAGGAAGGACCCATTTATATTTAGGATAATGGCTTAGGTGGGCTATTTGTTGATCTCTCAAGAATATGGGAGGGATTAGTGATTTTTTTTATAGGGATAATCTCTTAAAATGGTTCAAGATGATGGTTGGAAACATTTGTTTATGGTCCATAGGTCATTGCTAGCCGAATGATCAGGGGGTTATTCTTTATCTGGTGGGCCTGTTGGGTAGACTACAAGGATGGAATTGTACTGTGTTGATGATACTCTCTAACCAGTGCATTAGATAACCTACAAAATCCTGAGAATTAACAATATATTCATTTTTTTTAAATAATTATTTTTGTTTCATTCATTCTTCTTACACAACATCATGTTAAGATTTCTCTACACACAATAATGAGTTGGCTTGCATTGGACGCAAGACCAAGTTTTACAAAACAACAATATATAAATAAAATATTATTATCTAATAAAATATGTAACCTGTCATTAAAATTAGATTTTATTAATAATTGTTACCAAATTTTTTATTTTATATATTCAAAATAATTTTAACATTCATCTTTTGTATTTTATAGACATTGTATAAGAAAACTTACAATTATTCGGATAAAAGATGTATTTAAAAAAGTATACTTTTTCCACCTTTTAAGGGAGAACCCATTTCAACTAAAATATTTTACTCTTTAATATGTAGAACATGAAAAAATAATATTCTTCTTGGAAATCAAAATTTCAAAATTTATTGTGGTTCAATTTTTCTTATTTTTATGACATGTTTCGTGTTTTTCTAAATAGTTAAAAATACTTAACTTTTATTAAAAACAACTGTTTTCATCAAAAAAACATTATACTGTTTGACTATAAATTTGGTTAGTTTTAATTATAATTAATTTAAATTTCTATCATTTAATATAATTATGGTCAATGGAATTATTTGATCCTTAAAATTGGATATAAACACATGTCAATATTTTGATGATTTTTTCACTCAAAAAACCTTTTTTTCTCAATCCATCAAATTGATTAATTTTAAATTAATTAATAAAACTTAAGTGCTTCAAATTTTGAAAATTGGTGTCCATATATGGAATTAGTATGTCCAAATTATTTAAATATATTACTTTTATTTTTTTAAATATAATGAATGGAAACTATGGTAATATTTATTTAACACATTTAAGGATAAATGATGTAATTGAAGATAAATAAAAAATTAAATATTACCCTAACACCTATAAAAATAATATTGGATGACTAAAATAGTTCTTTATTACCATTTTTTTCAAATAGAATCATTTAATGGAATAATTTACATGAAAATGCATGAATATTATAAAAATAAATTAATGTGAAAAATGACATATTGTTATATTATAAAATTATATTAATTTTAATTAAGGATAAACAAAGAGATAACATTTACTATATATTATATCATGAAATTTAAAATAACTAACTAAATCTTAATAATTTATTTATAATTTTTAAAGATTATATAATTTCCCTTAAGGATTACACAATAATGATGAAAAAGTTATTTTATTAATAGAAATATAAAACAAATGATCTTAAAAATATTAAAAGAAATTTAATTTGAATTAATTACGGTAATCGATGAATATTACAATTGGAAATGAAATATTAAGAGTATATAAAATTACATAGTTTGAATTTATCATTCTGCTATTTTTTTTATTGATATCAATGTTACGAATAGTGTCAAACTTAACACTATTGATATTTTATAAAAATAATAATTTGTTAAAATTATTTAGAAATTAAATGTAAATAAAAATAAATTTATTATTTAATGGTCTATAATGTCCTAGAATTTTTATTTTTTTACAATTAAAACCTTATAAGAAAACATTTATGACCATTTAAAATTTGAATTGTTATTACCAGAGTTTTAATTATATAAACTAACTAAGTGTAAATAATCATTGTAAGGAATAAAATAAAAAAATGTACCAAAATTATTGGATGAGTAATATTCCATACATATCACATTAATATATATTATCTGTCATTTAATATAATCATTTCCATGATGTTAAATTAATTATTCTTTAAATCAAATATAGTTACAAAATGTCACTATCTTATATTATAATAAATTTAATGTGACCACATATGGCAAAAATGAATATATGAATGAATATAAATGTCTTTTTCAATAAAATAAAATAAAATATGATAAAAAAATTTATTTTGAAATTGTTAGGTTATATAATTAACTTAAATGTCTTTGAATTAAAAAAATATTTATTTAATTAGAATAAACAAAAAAAATTTAATAATATTAATTTATCTATTTTTTGAACAAATAAACGTGTGAATAAAATTTTATAGAACTATAAGAAATATTACATGTTTTTTAAATCATTATATTATAATTCTTACACTGCCTTAATTTAATATGTGTTAATTAAATAAATATAAAAAAAATTTAAATAAATACCTCTAATTGAATTAATTTATTATTAAATTATTTAAAAATTATAAAAAATTGTTTAACTTTGTAATTTTTTTATATTAAAAACACGTATTCTTGCGACATCCATGATATTTGAAATAATCTTCATTTTCCCCCTATTTTGGTTAAAATTTTGTAAAACTCTCACAAAAAATTTTAATTGTTTAAATATTTTTGGTATAATATGTTCAATATATTTTTTCCCAAAAATATTTTTCAAAGTGATGCAAATTAATTAAGGTGATAATGGTATAAAAAAGCTTATTTAGAAGATAAATCATAATAATAAGGACCAAAATGGAATTGAAACTCATAAAAAAGACATTAGATACCAATAATTACACCATATACCCAATCAGGTCATAATATATGGGTTTTTTGGAATTTATGAAATGAATTTTCCCTAAATGAAATGTTATGTATGGGAAAAATAAAAAAAGAAACATTCCTTACCTTTAACATTTATAAAAGTTTTAGATATGTTAAAAAATATAATATTTTAGTTTATACGTATCCTTAAAAATTATTGATGGGTTATTGTTACCATATTAATTTATCAATAATTTTTATTAGTGTTTTAATTATATAAAATAATTATTAAATGCCAATCTAGTAATTATTTACTTTTTAATTAAGTAAAATAAATGAAACTATAAATATTAAAAGTGATGTTAATTGATTGAGTTGAGGAAATAATTTATTTTTAGATGAATATATCATGTTAAAAATAATAAAGATGAAACTATATATTAATTATACAATTATATTAATAGTGTAATGTTTCCATTAAATAAAAAATATCAAAACAAACATTATTATTATTTTGCAATAAATAAAACATTATTAAATGATTTAAAATTTGTAAAAATCATATATTCTTCTAATTTATTTTAAATTGTTAATAAATATTACATATTTTATATTAATAAACCAATTTATACTTTATATTTAACAAATTGATCCATATTTTTTAAAAATGTGGTTAACAATGACTCTATTTATGTTGTGTTTTAGCATGTCAAAAGCGCTTGTTTAAAAATTAATTTTCAAAAAAACATGGTAATTTTATATTATAATTTAGATAAAATATTTATAATTATGACGATATATATTATGAAAAATATCAATTTATTTTAGTAAAAATTGTTTATTTAATTAAATTATATAAATATATTATTTAATAAAACAACATAATGATAAATTTGGGTAAACATGGAGCATAACGAAATAAATTTTTAAAATACACATATTTTTCTATTGTATAAGTTATAATATATAATAATTTTTATTTAATCCATTATTTTTTCATTTTGGAAGATATTTAGCTATGGTAGACCACAAATTAATGGATACATTTTGGTATTTAACAAAATGCCTCTCCCCCTCCACTGTAAAATGGTAAGCACGTCACTCCATCCTTACACCTCTAAACAAACATTAGCTCATCCAAACAGTTCCAAAACAGTCTCCCAACATCCCTCCCCTTGATATATAATCCACCATTTTAGATGGAAGAAATACAAAGAAGACTTATGGAATAAACCCAATGATGTTATTCGATTAAGAGGTAACATATTATCTCTAGATCTCTAGTATCATTTCCATTCTCTAGCCCATAATTTTGCCTTACTATATGATTATATTAAAATAAAAATATTTCCAATATTTTAGGATGTTTTTATGTAAATTTATTTACCTAAACATACACAAAAATCGATCTAATGGGTAATGAACATTCTTTTTCTATGTTTCGAAAACTAATTCTTCAAGAAGTGATGTTTTTTCATTTTTCAATTACCACAAATCACAGTGGCCATTATGATGGAAAATATATTTATATATGATATGTATGATTTTTATAATGTTTTTTTATTCATATTTAATTTTTTATAACATACATTTATGCTCTCCATCGTGTGTTTATACAATATTTTTTTAATGAGTGTGGACTACCGCCCCATAAAAGTGATATGACTTGTTCATTCCTAACATTGAATGTATAAATTATGGTTTTAATAAACCCATGTAACATATATAACATAATTACTATACAGTAATTATAATTTTCATATGTATAATTTATTTTTAATTATTTTAATACAATAAATAATTAATTTTTCATTCATGTGTACGTACATTCAACCGTCTCAATAAATGGTGCACATCACTTATTGTCTCCAAATATTATAGACAACTATAAATACATATTTAATGCATATATATATATGATAATTAATTTTTCTTTACATTCATAATATTTTCAAATCATGATATAAAAAATTGTAATAACCAATCACATGTCCAAAAATACCTGATAAAACTACGAAATTAACACCAGAGAAAGTTATAAAATGAAAGATTATTAAAAAATGGTTAATAAAATATTATATAATGATACTATATGATATTTGTAATATGAGTATCGTTCTTTTATAATTTAGTAAAATATTTTAAAATAATATATATATGAGTACATATAACACAATACAGAAATAAGGTTATAGTATGATAATTTCATACAACTTTTCAATCCGTTGATAATTTTTTTTATTATATTCCAATTAACTTTTATATTGTGTTTATAATATCTTTTTTGTGTTATAAAAGAATAATATTATTATGATTATATTGTAAATTTTATTTTAGGTAACAATTTTTTGTACATTATGATTCAAATCTATCAAAGTGTTATAGGACACTTTGTAAATATTATAATTATTCTCCTCAAAATTTTTCTCAACAATTATCATTGAAATCTCCCTTATATTTTTAATTTTTAACATAATCATGAGACAATCACTTTATTTTAATGATATTTAATTGGAATTAAACTTAAATATCCATATTAATTTTCATGGATATGATTATTTCCTAAAGTATAAAACATTTTTTAAGAATGGTCACTTTAAAAGTATTAGATTCATGGCATGTAGCATTGATAATTTTAGATTCCTAGAAATAAATCCATGAAATTGCTAAATTCTTTTCCTAAATCCATGGCAGTAATTTATTCTTTCAATAAAGTATCGACAACACTATATTATTGGAATGAATCATTGAAATTACTAAACTTTTGGCATGAATCCTTAAATGTATTATATTCATGGAAAGCAGCCATGAAAGTAATAGAACCTTGAAAAAAGTCCTACTTTTATGTTATAGATATCCATAGTTATGAATTTCATTCATATATATTTCAGTTATTACTTATCTATGATATTTTCTTTCAAAAATTCTATGGATTTATTCAATTCTCATTTCACTGGTTATGTGGAATGTGTTTCAGATTTTTACGTAGCCATATTTATTTTTCCATACATAGTTTTATGAATGGAATCTATTATTAGTTACATACCATTATATGTTGATTTATATTCATTTTATAATTATTTCATACACATTACTAACCCTTATTGAGAGTTTCGTATCACCCTTGTTATGTTTTACTTCCCTAATTTATGAAGATGATTCTTTTGAATGTTTTTTAAGAATGTTTTTTATTTAATTTTATAATGTATCACATTTTAATTACTTATTTACTAATGTATTTTGGTTATAATGTATGTACTCTAGCTTTCCTTCATCCCTAAAATAACTATTCCATTGGGATTTTTTCGCTTTTTAACATTCCAATGTAATAATATAATGCACTAGCACCGGGATTATGGGGTTAGGCATTAAATTTGGTATAAAAAACATTAGCAACCACCACCAAAAATATATTTATAAATCATAGACTATTGATATTAATGCTAAGATATATGTTGACGATATGTATAGAATAGAATCATATGATTTTGTTAAGGTATAGATTTGGTGGGTATTCCTAGAAATACATGCTTGTTTGTATACTACAATTGGACATGGCAATGCCTGAGTTTTACATAAAATAATAAATATGACAAGGTGTTATGTACGAGACTCAGGGTGGCCTAGTATATTATAATAGTCTATAAAACGCAACTAGTTTTACACTCCTAGTAGATAATATTAGGATATCTCATATTATCACTACCTACCATTTTTGTGCATTTATAAGTAAATATGTCTCCAAATAATCAATGTTTATGATTATTATATATGCATTAATTTCTTAATTTAGGTTATTTTATATTTATATTTAAACAATGTTTTTAATTTTATGAGTTAATCCATTATATGTCATTGTTTAGAAATGTAACCTTGAATGAACGATGGTATCAATACACATGTAATGTGAATATATTTCCCTACTGAGGAAACTGATATAATTGGTATTGGAACTGGTAATTTTATGGATATATTACATAAGCTTAATCATATTATGACATGTAACCTTTCTCATAAATAGAATCCTCATCCATAATGAGGCTCTCATTTGTTGGATTTCTTTATAAAATAAAGGCCCACGTCCTTTATTGGGACTACTAATCTAATTAATATTGAAAATGTATTAAGACATTGAGGAAGATATTTCCAGCTTTGGGATATGGTGAAAACAAAAATTTTACACATGTAGTGTATTGTCTCATAAATGGTGCTGATAAGTGGCATTCATTGATCCAAAAGTCTAGGAAAGATGATTAGATATAACTAATGTAAAGATAAAATGTTATGGAGACATACTTCAATAAATAGTTAAATTGTGAGAAAAAATAGAGATAATGAGAAAATTCATTAGTCTAATAAATAATGATTAAGAATGTGTTATAGATTATGAATCCTCAATTACAAGGTTATCAATGTATTCTACAAATTTTATATGAAACAAAGAATGCATGATTGATAATTTCTTTAATGGACTTAAACCTAATATATGAAGGGTTCTAGTATCTCAAACCATTTCTTTATATGATGAAAGAGTTTTACATTCCATAATTTTACAGAAATAATTGTCCAAGTATTATGGATTCATTGGGAAGAAAGATAATAATGATATTGGAGGACATGTTGTGGATAAAAAAAGTGGATAGATGGATTTTCAGACATGTGATACATGTATAAGGTAAAACCTCAGAGCCTTCTTAAATGGGAAAGTAGTTTTCATAATGTGTGGTGAAAAAGGACAACATGTGTATGATTGAAATGGGATGAAAACAAAATTTAATGTTCAATTATTCAACATTAAGGATATGGAGATTTATTTATATGAATTTCCCCAGATCCAAGAGAATATACCCCAGAAAAAGATATATGATCCAAGTAAAGCATACATTAAAAAAATAATTAATGAAGAATGATTAATGTACATCTATATTTTTATTTATGAAATATGTTGTCCCATTATTTTGTTGATGATATTCTCATCATATTATTTTAAAAAATATATGTATTATATTGAAGTACTTTTTTATTAAATAGTTTAGATCATATGCATAATGATACCATAGAATTTGATTAGTTAGTAATTTAATATTTATGAAAAACAACAGGGTTGAGTGAATGATAAGTCTAAATATTTCTTAAATTTTGTATTAATTTTGGAAAAATAGATGATTCATGTGGAAAAGTAATGTGAATACTACTAAATTCCATGGAAACGATTCTAATGTGGTGGACCATAATATTTACGAATGGTGACCCATTTGAGAAATACTTTAAGATGTAATTTGGATGTGGTTTTAATATTAGATATATAACATCACAATAAAATTAATCTTATTCTATGAGATGGTGTTGAAATAGTTCAAGGCACAACCAAAGGATAATATTTTACTTATAGAAATGTATAAAGTAACTATATTTACATATATTCATAAAGAGTGAAATAATTCATCGACTCCATGAAAACTTATTTTAAAACAAAATAACATTTCATAGAACCTTCACTTGTGATATATAAAATGACTTCTTAGATCATAATGGATTTATAGCCATTTGATTGTTCAATTTACCTTAACAATGTTCTCTAGCACTAATAATCAAAACTTTTTTTAAATATATTTTTCATTTATATACAAATTTTCATTTCCCACTAATTTTATCCTAATAGGGAGCATATTTCTTTAAACATTGGGCATTACTTTCCCTATTATTAGGAATATGTGTTATTAAACCTATATATGTTGTAGATTTTTCAAAAATAGTGTATTCTCAAATGCCAACCCTTGGATAACTGAGATCAAGTTTAAATTAAGAGTACACAATTTAAATAATTTGGGGAGAATATAACACCCCAAGACAATAAAATATTTTCATTTTATAATTAATATTATTTTTTCTATTTTTATATGATACACAAATTAAATCTTACTCTACAAACAACATTGAATTAGCTTGTGTTTCACACAAGATTGTGTTTTACCAACTCTTAAAAAAGACACTTTTTTAAAAATAAATTTTGAACTTCTTATTGAAATGAATATAAAAAACAAATCACATTTTTTAATACATAATGATGGAATTTTTTAGGGTGAATTTTTTGTATTTTTCTGAGAAAAATTATTATTTATGAATACTGAAAATTACTGCAATTTGTTTAAAATCAACATTTTCTTTTAGATAATACTTATTATTAAATTATATTATATGATATTTTTTAAAGTCATAATAGATTAATTATTATTATATTAATATAATTTTTTACATTATAATCATATTTATATTTATATAATATATAAACAATTTTTGAACATTTGATTATTTTTACTCTAAAAACATGTATTCTCTCCACATTTTTGATATTATAATTAATATTTATTATCCCTCTTATGTGTATAGAATTTTAAAAAAAGGAAGTAAATTATTGAAATCATTAAAATATTTGTTGTATAATAATTCCAACTTATTTTTTTTCAAAATATTAATGAAGGATATTTAAATTAATTACGGTGATTAAGGTAATGTAATGTTCAATCAGAGACTAAACCTTAATAATAAGGACCAAAATGACATAAAAACTTGTACAGAACCCATTGGATTCCATTAATTAGATAATATAAACACATTGTTCAAATTTTATGTCTTATTGGGACATTATTAAGTAGATGTTCCATATATAAAATCCCAAGTAAATGAAAATTAAAATAGTTAAATTTCCTTACCTTTAACATTTATAAAACATTGAAATATGTAAAAACATCACATATTATATTATATATATCTTCTTGAAATATAAATGGGTTATTTTTATCAGAATAATCTATCATTAATATTTAGCACTTGTTTAGTTTCGTAAAATGCGTATGAAACACCAATGTAGTGATTATTAAATTTATAATTAACAAAAATAAATGATACTATAAATATTGAATGTTGAGTTAATTAATTGAATTATTGTACAGATTTATATTTTTATATGAATATATCATGTTAAAAAAATTTAAATATTATATTTGAATTAATATATTATATTGATATATTAAAATTAATATTTAAAAAGTAATGTCAACAACGTCATTATTTTTATTTTACAATAAATGAATTTCTATAAAATTAGATGAAATTAAGGAAAATATTGTATTCCACCAAGTAATTTTGAGGTATTCATAAATATTAAATATGGAATATTAATCAAATAATTTTTATTCAATAATAAAAATATTGTCCTAGATATTGTAATTTTTTTATAATATTGTATAAGTGTAACCAATGTTTTAGTGTGTCGCGTGTGCTAGTTTTAAAACCAACATTAAAAATGCATGGTAAATTTATATAATTATATGAAAATTAATAATTAAGTGTGTCTATACTTTATAATAAATATAAATTTATTTAATCATTAATTTTTATATTTATTATATTATAAAACTAGATACATTAATAAAAACCAAAATTATAAAATTGTGAAATTTTAGAAGATAAGGAAATGAATTTTTGAAATGATAATATTTTTGTGTTTTGGATGTTTTAATATACCATTATTACCATTAAATACATTATCTTTCAATATTTTAGGATCTTTTGGTATGTTATAACACCCATTAATGAATGCCTTTTGGTAATTACAAGACTCTCACTCCCCCTCCTCTATAAAAAAGATTGCACTCTACCCCTTCCTAACACCCGTTTAGACACATTATAACATTCAAACTCTTCCCATATAGACTCCCAAAACCCTTAACATTACTTATAGAACCTAATTTTTTAAGAATCAATCAAATTAAGCCATTGGGCACAAACCAAAAAGTGTTTACTGATTAATGGGTAACGTCTTCTCTCAAGATCTCTAGTTTAATTTCTATTATCCACACCTCAAATAAACTTATTATATTCATATTTAAAAATAATATCTGAAATATATTATAATATTTTTATGTAAAATAATTAACTAATCTTTCACACACCTCTATTTAATGGTTGCTGAACATACTATTATTTTGTACAGATATTTACTGCCTCATGAAATGAGAATTGTTCATTTTTAAAAAACCACCAACAATGGTTGACATTATTATAAAAAAAATATTTATATAATATATAAGATACTTATATTGTCTTTATGATTCAATAATTTTTATGTATTACATACCATTATGCTTTCCCTCTGGATTAAAATTGATAATTTCATTTGAGGAAGTTTGTACTACTGCCCCTCAAAGCAATATGACTCGTTCATTCCATACATGGAACGTATGAATGATGGTTTAAATAAAAATATGTAATATATATATAAGGTATATGAGACTATAATTATAATATACTTATGTAAAATTACTTTTTCATTATTTTATTACAAAAAAAATAATTAAAAGTAGCATTCATGCACACATACAACCTATTTTATTCATGAACAATGCACTTTATTTATTATATCTAATTATTATATACTACTATAAATACATATATACTAAGTATATATGATAATTATGTAATTTTTTACACTATTATCATTATTAAATCATGATATAATTAATATACACAAAAAATCATAGGTCAAAATATACCTGAGAAAACTAGGCAATTAACACCCAAAATAGTTAAATTAACAGTATAGTGTTAAGAAATAGGTAATTAAATATTAAAACATGTGTATATATGATATTATTAACAATTTTATTGTTATTTTAGATGATATTAAAAAATATTAATCAATTATAAAATAGGGTATAGACCCTCAAAAATTAAGGTCAGGGTAATGAAATTTTATCTTAATTTACATTACATTGAGACTTATTTGTTATTATGTGCTAATTAACATTAATGTAGTTTGTATACATGGTTTTCAAGTTACACGATGAATAATATTTTAACATGATATTCTATGTTTTTTAATTTCATTCATTTCCTGATATTATGATTCAAAATTTTCAAAGTGTAATGGGAAATTTGGAATGTTTAATGATAATTTTCCTCAATAAAGTTATAAATGGTTATCTTTTCTATATCACTTCCATTAGTGATTGTTATTAGTATATTGAAAAAATCACTTTATTTTAATCATTTTTAGATTTAATTTTACTCAAATATACATATCAAATTTCATGGATATAATTATATCTTAAACAATAAATCATTTTTTATATGTTGTTCAACAAAAAAGTATTAGAATTATCGCATGTAGCATTGAAAGTATTTGATTATTGGAATATATCCTTGAAAGTATTGAATTATTGGAATTATTACATTAATGTATTATATTCTCATAATGATTTTTTATAGTAATAGATTATTGACATGTAGCATTGAAATAATTAGATTCATAGAATGAATAACTAAATGTATTATATTTTTGGCATGCATCCTTAAAAGTAATATATCCTTAGAAAATAGCATTATTGGTATGTTATAAATATCATTGGATGTGAATTTCAAAAATAGATATTTCTGATATTATTTATCCATAAGATTTTGTGATTATATATCTATAGATAAATTCTTTTCTTAGTTAGTCAATTAAGTGTCATATGTATAAAATTCTTACCTTTTCATATTCATTTTTCGTTACCTAATTTTTTTAATGGAATGTTTTGTAATTTATTTACCAAGATATTTTGATTTATTCCAGTGGTTTTAGTGTTGATTATTTTGTACATACCATTTTTTATAATTTGAGCTCACCCTTATTATGATATATTTTCATAAGTGATGAAGAGGAATCCTTTGAATGATTTTCAAGGATGTTGTTCATTTTATTTTATTATGTATCTAGTTTTTATTTCCTATTTCACAATATATTGTGGGAGTAATGTGTGAAATATTACTTTATAATATTTCTAAAATGAAGGGTACTTCTGTATTTATTTCCATATAAACATGCCATTATAATAAGATAATGCACTGGTTCGAGGCTTATAAGGTCACTGAATTACAAATTATGTTTCCATAATCATCGATGAAATAATTTCCTTCTATTATTTTAGTAGGTTGTCAAACTAACCCAAAAATGAACATATAATGATTATTGATGATTATGAGGTGATTTAAACAAAATATCATATCCAAAGTAGAATAATGATGTATTTTATTATTATTTTAGTATGATATATCCAAATTATAATTGATTTGTAAAGAATAATAATGTAAATGGAAATATTAAATAATTATAATTATATATTTTCTTCTTAATAGAATTGTTGTAAATTATATAATAAATGCTAATAATTTGTTTGTTATATGATTAATAAATCATCTAATTAATCATAATATATCCATAATTATATCATTAATTTTATGTTGTTCAATTGAACACATTTTTATGTCCATCCAAACTATGTGGTGATGAAAATAAAAATAGTCATCAATCGACTCAATATTGAACCTTCCACATTCCAATATCCCAAAAATAGTCTGTATACCTCCTAAGGAGTGTAACAGTTATGGGAAATGTAATAACAATTGCATTATACCTAACTGTTATAAATATTATATATATCATATAATTAAAATATTTCATATATTTGAAATACATTTCACTATAAAACATTTATCAACATTCGGATTAAATAAAATATGATACTCTATAAAAAAATATTATATAACTACTATCGCATAACATATCTACATAGTGGGGGACTATGCATAAAACTAAATTAATAATGAAAATTTAGATTTTTATCAATGGTATAAATAAAATTCAACGTTTTCAACTGGTTATAAATAAAACAAGATTTTGATTTATAGAAAAAGAATTTATTTCTTGAAAACAATAATTTTTCTAATTAGTGGTTTATCCATGATATATAAACATAATTTAAAATTATTTTCACCAATATAAAAATAAAAATTTAAAAAAATTAACATCATTTATAATCTTATAATTTAAAATTTTTCTTTTTGTTAATTATATTATTTTTCTCCAAAATGTATCATTTCATATTAATAGTAGAAAATACTGATATTAATAATAAAATAATTTAGTTTAAACAATTTCAAAGAATTAGTTTATTTTTATATGGTTTGAAAAGTAAAATTATGTCATTTATATATATATCAATCCAAAATTTCTCTTCATAATAAATTTAATACTTAACTTTCATATGAAAAGCTTTTCAACATTAGAATGTTTTTCATTGGGAAAATAATATTATCGACACATTTTTTGGTTAAAATTTAAAGTTAATTCTAGAAAACCAATTATTTTGACAAAGAAAAATAGATTTTATATTTGGAATCAAAATATTTAATATTATATAATAATTTCAATATAATTTTTTACCATAATTAATTGTGAACGTAGAGAAAATTATTTACTTCTGTTTTTGTAAAAACAAATTGACTAAGAATTAATTTAAATTATAATGGTTACAAATTCCCCAAAACATATTTTTCTGGTGTTTTATGGACACATATAGACATTTTATCTTTTATGGTTCAAAATTTTTCTTTTTAAATCCTTTTTTTCTTGTGGAAAATGTGGTTGTAAATCCTTATTTTCAAAATTCAATGTGTGTCGACTCCCCCACTTATAAAAATCCTTCCCTATCCTCC
This sequence comes from Viscum album, assembly GCA_963277665.1. Lineage (NCBI taxonomy): Eukaryota > Viridiplantae > Streptophyta > Magnoliopsida > Santalales > Viscaceae > Viscum > Viscum album. The sequence continues at coordinate 1,211,063,653 of OY728146.1, read as the reverse complement.
AAATTACAAACTTTCAAACCTTAATTTTTAATAAAATAATTAATAAAAAAACCTCCAATATAGACATAAATCAACATGAAATCCTTTTTTCTTTGAAATACAATGTTTAAAGGCTTTTGGTGCGAATCAAATGAATTTTTGTATAGAATATATAGTGTCCTTAAGAGATCATTTTATAATTTTTCATCCCCAGAATAAATAAAATCATATTAAACCATGATGATATAAGTACATAATTATAATAAATATTTATAATTTTTGGTTTTATGTTAACGACCTAAAACCATCTCCTCCCTTAAATGGGAATAACAACTATTTATCATGTGTACAACATACTGCCACCACACAAACCAAAAAAAATCGTCTCCCATAAACGCATATCATAGTTGGATAAAATTATTTTAAAATTTAATACATATATATATATATATATATATATTATCTTTATGATATAATTATACTTATGTATCTATAATATCAAATAATCCATTATATATTTTATTTCATAGGGAATATGATAACATCGTTCGTGTATTTATTGGACCACCACCTCACGAAGCGATGTGATTCTTTTGTCACATTATATTTACATGAAAGGTAAAAAGGATGAATTTTTGGTTGATATATGATATTCAAGAAATATATATTATTATGAAAAATATGTATATCATATACATCTGTACCCTACCATATTATAAATTAATGATATTTTTTTTCGTATCTATAGTGGACTAACTCCTTTTAAATCTTTGTGATTCGTTTTTATTAAAGCAAAACATTGATGGTATATATAAAATAATTTTAATAAGTAAAAAAATATTCCTAAAATAATTTCAAATATTAAAATTGAAATAGAACTTAGTTTCAATTCATCAATATCAACATAAAATAGAAATGGTATTCATGCGTACGTAAAACATACTATGTACATGATTATATCTCACTATATTATTTATAACAATATTTCATTGGTAATTTAAAAAGAATAATATATATATATAGTGTTAAAAAATTATTATATATATATATATCTATGTGTTTAAATAATAATGTATTTGACCTAATGAAACATTCTGAATTTAATTTCGATGTATGAGTCATTAATCATTAAAAATCTTATGTGCTATTAATAGGTCCAATAATTTGATATGACATGGTAAAATTAAAAAAATTGTTACAAAATACATATGACTGGTTTTTAAGAATTTAACTGAATTGAATATAAATATTATTCGGGGAGATAATTATTTTACATCCAAAATTAAATTACGGTAATGGATTATTATAGCACACTGTATTCTTCAGGTTAGGACCAATCTCTGTTTAAATCAATTTTCATCATTTAAAGTTATTGAAATATTATAAATAATGTTTATATGTATCAAATATGTATATGTTGATTACCCTCCCTTACATTTATGGGGAAGCACCTTCTTAGTTATCGTCGCTAAAAATCATTCATTAAAGAATATCATTGGATTATTTTGGGATACAAGGACATGCAACTAAATTCTTCCATTTGGTAATTCTTATGTCAATACCTTAACATTGATACCTTATATTTAACACTTATGTACGTTTCTGAAATTATATTGATTGTTTAGACATGAATTATGTAAGATCCACAGTTTTTATTGAGGTACAGATCTACTTTTTAGGTTAAATGTGTTTATTTTTATTTTGGCCATAGAACCTTGGCTAGGACGTGGGCCGGTACGGTTGTTTTTGGGAAATAGAGGTGGAAACAAGAGGAAATATTGATGAATTCTAGTTACATGTATTGTACGTGGTATAGAGGCCAAGTACATCATGTACACATCGTGTACTTGGCTGCCATGATTTGTAGCCTTTTTTGTTCATAAAAATAGAAATTATAGAACATGTCATGTACTTAATGTACATGATGTTTACTTGACATACACATCGAGTACATTTCAATAGTTTTTATTAAAAGAATAAGAATTAGCTTATATTTTGGCTGAACAAAATGTTTTCCTCTCATTTTTGAACATTAAAACACTCTATTCTAGTTTTTTTATGTATAGAAGTCATCTGAATAATGACTCAAGCATAATTTATCACATTGGAACTGTATCAGTAAGCATTTGATTCAATTGGAGAAATTCTTGATTATCTAGAATAATGGCTGGGATATTTGTATTTAGTCTCATACTCACTAGTATCCCTTTGTTCTTCTATTCATCACATCTCTTCCAAATTAGGATGAATAAGGACTTTCTATTGGATGATTTGTCTACTATTGAGGATAGGTAGGTGTTTTATACTTTATTTTGTATTTTCATGATGTTTTTAAGCATTTAGATGATATTACATTCATCTCAAATTCTAGTGAGGTCTCATTTTTTACCGAGTAGTTTTAATAACTAAAGTTAGTCCTAGAGAGATTGATCATGGGTTCTATTTAGGTGTGTTAGTTCCCATTTCTCTTTTCGAGGTCACCCATGGGGTCTTCCTTTTGGGTTTATCTTTATATTCCATTTTCAACCACACTAGGGGTGTGTTCATATGCCTTTCTAGTCAAGGGAATCATGTTATTAACATGATAGCTTGAGTATCTAATTTAGGAGATTTTATTCCTCCTTAATTAATGAATATCATGTTTTTCCTTATCTTTTTTCATATCATGGATTGTTAATTGGATGATATTGGTGGGTATATTTATATGTAAATTATTAATGGCTTGTATAATGGTTTATATGGGAGTGTAGGCCCATATAATTTTGATAAGTTGATTTCATGGGTTTTTATACTCATGTCTTTTACTGGTTGACATGAGTTGGTATACACACTTGTTTATAAATGTTTAATTTTAATACTTGAATGCTTGGATGACTAGTTTTATAGATTCGTTGGACTGATCTCTATGGATTTGGAATGTGGCAGTTGATGCCATTGGTTGACTCTTCCCTGTGGGTATTGATTCAAGTGGATGCCTCGGGCATTGATACCCTGTGGATCCTACTTGCTTTGGGTCACATAGGATGTGATATTTCTAGGGTTCTAGGACCCCAACCAGTGCCTAACCGATTTTACATTATGGATTCCCAGGGGACTCAATGGGATTTCGTTGACATGCTCCTTGGATATAGCCCTCTGTGGCCTAGATATTAATACTTGTATTCCCTATTCTGGTGACACCATGGATCCAGACCATTAGGTCTAAACTTCAATATACAACGAAGGTCGTGGGATAAAATTTTTATCTATACAACATTGTTGTGGGTTACATGATACAAATGGATGTATATTGTGGTCATGTGACTTTCTTGTTTACTTGTTATTGTTTCCTTTTATGGATATCATTCTCTTTGGTAGGTGTCCCTGAGGGATGTTCAGTTTTTCATTACAATAGATTCATGTTATGGGCATATACACTTACATACCAGTTGTTTGTACATGCCAATACTTTTATAGAATTACTGTTAGAAATGTATTGGTTTTTTTGGTTCCCTACTATGTTGCTTATTGCACTCCATGTATGGGACTTCATGGGGACTCAAACAGATTATATGAATGTAGGTGATGATAGGGGCAGGCACCCAAGTACATGTTTTTTGGGTGTGGCTTTAAAGGAGGGGATCATAGGTCCATGTTGAGGGTTGCGATGATGGGATACCTTATTGGCATTTTTTTAATTTTTGGATACTTTTATTGTATTTCCATATACATTTCTAGTTGTTTTATAGATATTTGTACCATTTCAATCATATTTTATTTGAGATAGTTTTGGTTATTATTTTATATTCATGTCTACTTGTTTTAAATTCAGTTTTCTGTTATTTATTTCAATTATTCTATTGTATATATATATATATGAAATCTGTTGTGGTTCTTTGATAATGAGGGCATAATCTCCCCATAGACTCACCTAGTCCCTCACTACTACTTGGAATTATTTGGCATTTAAGGAGATTCACTTGAGGACAAGTGACCAACTCGGCTCAGGGCACCATTTTTTGTGGACTCTAGGTCTGAGACAATTCCTAGTGGAATCAAAGCTACATTTGGATCCTCAGACCAGTGGTTTATAGGATGGGATGGATTCTAAACCCTCTTATACTACATCTTCTTACTAAGACACTACGAGTAGAGTCAGCTACTGAGTTTATGCGTCTAGACTAGGGAATGATGACTATTATGGAATACTCAGCATGCTTTACAGAGCTACAAGAATTTAGTGCCAATGTATCTTACTAAATATGTGTCAAGGTTGTGGATATTTGAAGAAGGTCTCAAACATGCTTTCCGATATAACAAAAATGTGTTCAGGTTGCCTTCTATCAGTGAGATTGGGAATTATGCGCTGATTACAAAGTAGAACCTAAGGAAATCTATGGGTACAGAACATGGGGCTCATGTTTCTAGCCCCATTTTATCTATTTATTTATAAAGGAAGTGTCATTTTAAGGATTCCCATGACTTTAGTGATAGTCATGCAGTGGGGGTATGAAACATGGTGTTCTTCCATAATTGTGTTAGGTTAGGCCGCATGAGAAGTTAGTGCAAACGCAACCTAGTGGAGTGACAAGCTTCTGCCCGGAAGATGAACATGCAACATTTTTTTTGGACCATCCCTACAGCTATGAGATGAATGGGATAACTCTAATATATGTTTTAGGAGAAAGTTCTTAAGCACCATATTAGGCTAGAGGCTAGATCATTTATGGTTATTCAGGTTAGGGAAGTGGTGGTCATGGTTGTGGTATCCAGACACTGAGTTCTCAGTGGCAGTAGTGTAGATCAACTCATGGTATCTAGGGTGGGACACTGGGCTGAGTTCTAAGAAAAAATTATCCAATGCTACAGACCTAGTAGGAGTGGGATCCTGGACCCTCTAAGGTGAGATTTATGATCTTAATTTCATCTATTACTACATATTCTCTTTTTAATATAGGTGCTTCTCATAGTTTTTCTATTCACAATTGTTAGAAATCTAGGGGATTGTGGATTTTCTTTTTGAGGGAGTTTTAACACTTCACACACCATTCAGAGATAAAATCGGTAATGTATGACTGTTTATAGAGTCTCCCCTTATGTTTTGTGGGTGCCACTTTCTCTAGAGATTATATTTCCTCAAGATTATAGGGTTCGATGTAATTCTTTCATTGCACTGGCTCATAGAAAATTGAGTGTACATTGATGGGATGACATCCCATATTTCTAGATTGTTTCTAGATGATTGGGAAGTGAGTAGGGCAGATATTCCTCTTGTGATTGAGTGTTTTAGGGATGTCTCTACCAATGGAATTTCTTGTTCAAATCCTGAGAGATTGGTGGAGTTCACCATTGAGATAATTACACGAGTTTAACTATTATCCATTCCTCTTTATTGTATAGATGTGATGGTGTTATAGGATCTCAAGAGGCTTCTATCGGATTTGGAGGAGAAGGGGTTTATTAGACCCAATTCTTTTCTGCGGGGTTCACTGTCCCTTTTTGCCAAAAAAGCATATGGTACCCTAGGTTATGAATACATTATCGAAAACTAAAACATATGATGATTAAAAAATAATATCCTTTTACACATATAGAAATACTATTTGATATGATTTTAGGAGCACATATTTTATTGAATATCAACATGATGTATTTATATCACCAGGTGTGGGTTTTACCTGTAGTCATAAGTCTTTCAACCTATCATAGCAGGTCTGGGTTACACTGAGAGGGCCTCAGTTATATGATAATAAAAAAAATCTTATCTTGGATGGATTAGATTCACTTATTTCTTTACATAATCTTCGAGACAAGACTGTTAGTAGACCGGGAGACCGTGAGAGCTATAGTTTACTAGAAACAACAAAATAATGATTTTTTGATATATGGAGTTTGTTGGGGCTATCTGGTTACTACATGTGTTTTATATCAGACATATCATGCTTAGAAGCACCAATGGAAGGTTAAAAAATGAAGATTGTGAATTTTTTGTACTGAGAGTTATATTAGACGGCCTTTCGAGAGTTGAATGGGAGGCTGACATCAACACCCATCATGATATTTCCATTATAGGTATATAGTTACACAGTGTACTGTGATTCTTCTGGTATTGGGCTAGGTGTTGTGTTGATGTAGGGAGATTGTGTAGTAGTATATGGGTCTCGATAGCTGAGGCCTCATGAGAAGAATTACCCTATGAATGGTCTCAAGTTAGCTGTGGTTGTTCTTCTGTTGGATTGTTTGAGGAACTATTTACTAGGAGAGCGTTTTGTGGTATACACAAAGAAAAAAATCCTCTATTATATCTTTATGCAGCCTGATCTGAATTTGATGCAACTAAGGTTGGTGGATTACCTAGAGTCCTTGGACTTCTAGATTACCTACCATACTTGTAAGGGAAATTTAATAGCCGATTCACTGAGTAGTATGACTCATATAATGGCATTGCAATAGGCTAGTAGTGTATAAAATCTTCTGGGTTGTTATCTAAGATACAACTAGTGATGAATGACAGACAGAGGATGACTTCTCTTTTATCCTTAGCTATTATATATACCTTATTGTACTATGTTAGATGAAGTAGTTATTATATTTATAAGTCCAATTACTATGGGTATGATTTGGAAGGAGAGTACCCTCCTCCTGGTTGGATGGTAGGAGATGATGAGATCATACATATCAATGGATGTGTCTGGGTTCCAGTGATATACATGAGGAGTTTATTCAAGAGTTTCCTGAATCATAATGGGAAGAAAATCCCTGGGTCACCAAGCTGTTCTATGACGTCAGTACTGGTGGTCAATAATTAAGAGAGAGGTGGGTGGTTTTGATATGATGTGTTCCACATGTCTGTAAGTGAAGGGAAAACATCAGTGATGAGCTGTGATTTTACAGAAGTTATTCATACTGGAGTGGAAATGGTATGATGTCTCGATGGATTTTGTTACATGTTTTTGGAAGTTTCCTCGAGTATATGATGATGTCTAGGTTTTTGTTGACAGAATTACGAAGATTTCAAATTTCAGGTTGATCGAGGAGACCATCAGTGTTGATGATCTTGTAAATTTGTACATCCACAAGGTGATATGAATTCATGGGGTCCTGTGAACTATAGTTTCAGATAGGGAATCCCAATTTATGTCTCATTTTGGGATGATTTTTCTGAGGGAATAGGGTACATAGGTCTTTTAGCACAATAATCCATTCTCAGGTTAATGGCTATTCTGATAGTACAATACATGTGCTAGAGGACATGTTGCGAGCATGTATCTTAGATTTTGGGGGATCTTTGGAGAGGAAATTTCCCCTAGTTGAGTATGCCTACTATAACAGTTATCATGAAATGATATAGATAGAACCTTATGAGGATTTATACGAAAGGCCATGTTGTTCTCCCCTGTGCTAGTTAGAGGAAGGTGACGCAGCATTACTGGGATTGTGTCTCGTGAAGACTACTTCTATGTAGGTCCAGTTGATTCAGAAGTGGACAGATGCTGCACATTATCCTAAAAAATCATACATTGATAACTATATATAACCTTTAGATTTCCAGGTCCAAGATCAGGTTTTCATGTGTGTTTCACTGAGGTTATCACACTGGTGGATCAGGAGATAGGGTAATCATTCACAGAGATATATTGGGGCATTTGAGATTTTGAAGGTTGTCAAGTCATTTTTATAATGGTTATAGTTACTTGAGAGGTACCAATCCATGCACGATGTCTTCCATGTATCTTAGTTTCACTGAAATCACTCATTTTCGTCTCTTGTTTATTAGCTGGATAGGGTTATGCTTCATTTTGATGCCTCTTTTGAGGAGAATAGTATTCATCTAGTTGATAGGATCACAAATGTTCTTTGATGCCGGTCAGTTCTTGTTGTAGGATTGCAATGGTAGTACAGTCGATTACCATATGAGACATGGTAGATGGAGGCTGACATATGTGATCTATGGCCAGTGTTGTTTTCATATGAATATTGGACAGCCTTCAGAGAAAAATTTAGGGATGAATTTCTTTAATGGGTGATGATTATATGATCATGGTTCTTTCTTGAGGTATGAATCTTCTTTTTGGGTTAAATGTATTTATTTTCCATTTCTAAATAGACTATGGGATATTCCATGGTACGGTAGGGTTTTTTTGGGATATAAAGGGAAAACATGTTGAAATTTGGCCTTAGGCTAGGTACACATCATGTAATATGTCTACACACTGTGTACATCAACTAAACATTGTCTATAAAGCATCCATGGTGTGTAGCATCTCTGGTACAGAAAAATAAAGAGAATAGTACATGTTGTGTATTTGAGGTACTATCTATGTACTTATCCAGATTATTTTTTTATAAATGTTGATGTAACTTATATTTTTGACATACATTTTTTTCCTCTTGTTTTTAAACCCTAAACCATATTTTCTGTGTTAACAAGAATAGAAGATACCTACACTCTGATTCGTGCAAAATATATCACATTAAAACAATATCCAGAAGAACCCAATTCTATTTTGGTTGTAAGTGATTCTTCAATACAACAAATGCATTAATTTTATTTAGGATCATATTCCATAATACCCCTTTCTTCATCTATTCATCATATTTCTTCCAAAACTATAATGAATCAAGAATTGATTATGGAAATCGTTCTACTACTCAGGTTATGTTGGTGGTCTATACTATCATTAAGCATTTCATGGTGTTTTTCATGAATTTGACTGATATTCCATCGGTCGGACTTTCCGATGATGTCTTGTTTTTGAGTGGGTAGCTTTTAGTAGCAGTATTTAGACGTAGTGAGGTTAACCATGGGTTCTGTTCAGGTGTGTTGGAACCCATTTTTATTTCATGGTCACCCATGGGTTGTTTCTTTTGGGTTTATCTTGTAATTCTAGTATAAAAAACCAAGGGTTGTTCTCTTGTGCTTCAATAGTTAGAGAAATCATATTAATGACTTGTTAGCTTGAGTATCTAGTTTACGAGATTCATTACCTATTTAATAAATTATTATCATGTTTTCCATAGATGTTTTGATATATTGGCATGTTAAAAATATTATATGGGTGGTAATAACTATATGTAAATTATTAATGTCATGTCAAATGGTTTATATGGGAGGATAGTCCCATATTCATTTAAAAAATTGTTTACTTGTCTAGGTATACTCATGGATGGTGCGGGTTGGGATGAGTGGGTATACTGACTTGGTAATTAGTGTTTAATTTGAATGCTTCATTGATTGATTCAGTGGTTTCAATGATGACATTATCAGCTCTATATGGAACTGGAATGTGGTAGTGGATTCCTTGCTTTGACTATACCCTTCAGTTGTTAATTCTCTGAGATTCCTCAGGCCTTTCTACCCAATAGATCCGGCTTGCTTGGTCTCACGTAGGACATGTTGTTTCCATGATCCTAGGATTGTAACCATTTCCTAACCATGTTTCCCCTAAGGATTCCCATGGATCTCAATGGTATTCCTTGTAAAAGCTCCTTGGATCTGGCACTCCATGGTACAAATATTAATACTTGGATTCCTTGGTCTGCTGACACCTTTGATCCAACCCTTGGGGTATACACTTCACTATATGGTAATGTCGTGGGATACTTGTTTTCTCAATGAATTGTGGTTGTGGGTTACAGGATACAGATGGAATTACGGCGTGGCCATGTTTTATTCTTGTTTACTTGATATAGCTGCATTGTTAGGATATGGCTCTCTTATGTAGGTAGCATTGAGGGATGTTTAGTTTTACCTTACAATAGACTTATTCCATGGGAATATACACATACTTACTAGTTTTTTAAACAAGCCATAATTTTTAAAGAATTATTGTTAGAACTGTATAGACCTGTGTGGTTCCCTAATGGAATATTTGTCTCACATCCTATTTTTTCCTCCATGGGGACCCAAACAGATTATATGGTTGTAGGAGATGATAGGGGTAAGCTCCTTAGTACATGTTGTTTATTATGACTTTAGATTGGGGGATCAGAGGAAAAATCTGGGGCTTCATATGCTTGGATTCCTTTTTGGTATTTTTTTCTTCAAGGGATACTTGTATTGTATTACGTTTTACTATTTTGTATGTTTTCAAGATACTTATCCCATCTACATGTTTTTTCTATATGTTATTATTTTGGTTATTATTATGTATTCATGTCTATGTGCCTAACATTCATTTGGATGCTTTTTATTTCACATCCTCTATAATATATATATATATATATGAATTCCATTTGATACTCTAGTATTGAATTCATAGTCTCCCCACATCCTCACCTAGGCCCTCCAAACTAGTCATCATCCTCTGGTATTTAGGGAGATGCGCATGAGGCCATGTGACCAACCGGCCCCGGGGCACTGTTTCAGGTGGCCTCTGAGTTTGGGATGTTACAAATTATATTGGCCAAAATTGTATTTAGTAGTCCCTTAGTGATATATGATGTCATTTATGGGATTTGAGAGTGTAAAAAATCCATTATGAGACACTATCAACCATTTTATATTGACTTGGAAGGTATATTTGTCATATTTTTATGTCAGTTTTTATATCATTTCAACCTTCCCATATTTTCGTGAACATTTTATAATATGATATTTGTGTAATTTTTCAATTTTAATTTTCATGTACCTTTTACTTTATTATATCATTTTATAAATATGACTCACATGTCATTCTTCCTTTTCATTCATGTTAACCTACTATTATATTTATCTCACTGATTGCTTTCTGTTTTCCCTAGGATTTCCTTGTCAAATTTTGGAAGCTCAAATGGATTTTAGGATCACATTATATAAAATAAAATATGTACTCTATATTTCATTTTATTTTTTATTAAGAACTTATTCTTCCAAATATAGCCTTATATTAGGATTTTTATATTATATTAGTAGATATTTATGTTTAGGAATCATACCATATTATTTTCTTAACAAGTATCAGTCACCATTATTGTTGTTAGGAGAAAGGATTATATAACCATTGGTAAGATCTGATGAAAAAATTTAGTGAATCCCATCAGATAATTCAAATGATACTTTTATAGATAATATTATGTATAGGAAAATATCCATGAATTTTTGGGAAATATAGAGAATGTGGTTTTCTAGAAATTACATCATTTTATAGATAATGAATGTGTAATTCGCCAACCACAAAATTCAAGAGATGGTGTATTATATATATACAGTTTCATGATTACATCGAATTAAATATCAATGGACCAATAATTTTAGTAGTCTTGGAAAATACATTACAAATATAATCCTTACATTACAATTAAAAACATAAAACACATCATAGATAATCAAATGAAACATATTTATTCTCCTGTTTTATCCCTTCATATCTTTCATAATATAGATCTTGGAATCCTTCAAAGATAGACCATAAGAATGTGGATTGGTCAAATTCTCAATAAGGATAAGCGTACAATGGAGTCTATTATGACCATATAATCATAAACCATGATGAAATATATATAACTAAAACAATATCCCTTCAAGCATTTTATTCATTATAATATGGAATGAATAAATATTAGCATATAAAATAAGCATAACCCAGGATATTCTAATAGTAGAATAATAACATGGAATATCCATAACTAATATCATAATGGGTGAATGCATAATGTTAGATGTTTTTAGTGTCAACATATATCATGAAGATATCAGCATTCATTGTCAATCATCATGATAGTTTATTTCTATGGGTAGAAACTCGTATACTATTTTTCAAGATCAATCCACCTGACATTGATAAACTACTTAGAATGAAACCTAAAGAGTTTTATACTAACTAATTTTTTATCATGATACCTACCGATGAATAAAATGCTTATAACAGGATCTAACTTCCACACACTAATTCATATACAATCCCCATATTAAAAGGATGAAACATAAACATCATAAACATTCGTATTAAAACTATCATATGAAATGTTAATTCATTAACCATAAAATATGAATGGAATCAAAATAGAATATCCATACCCAAATATATCATAAATATTCCAGTAGAATATGATATATTTTATAAAAAATAAACCCATATTATGCATAAAATCCTAGAGAGGATATTGACATGGATGAAAATATTGTATTAAATAACATAAAAAATTCTGGGGAAAATACCCATTTCATTTGAAATAATTTCTTTAAAATCTAGACATTTATAAAAGAAGACATTTAAATATAGATTTCGAATCAATGTGTCTAATATAACATTGAACCATTTTAGGGTAATAGATAAATATGAATTTAAAATATATTCATTCCCTTATAAATAATCCATAAAATCCATTTTTTGAACATCGACATGAATGAAAAAGATTTAAGGGAATAAATAGTGTAAACATTTAAAACAATATCTTATTTATAGAGTAACTTCCAATAAATAACTAAAAAATAATTATAAAAATACTTTTAAGAGTCATGTTCATGGATGATAAATCATTCCCAATAAATACTTATGAATAAACAATCTCAAATAATAATGAGATTACGAAATTAGCCTTTACCTTGTGATTCCTTTTGGGTGATCGTCCATTAACATCATGTATAGTGTCATTAGGAGTGATACTAATTCTTTATAAAACCATAATCATTTTTATAATATTTGATATCAACTATCTATATTATATTATTACCAATTTTTATCATTTTTTCATTATTCTACTATTTTGGGTGTCAGCCACCTAGTTCTCTCATGTATGTTTGGACTTGTTAATTTCTTATTCTATTACATATATATTGATTTTATCATCCTCGAAATGTAAACCAAGACAAAATTACCCTCTTTATTGAGTACATATGTATTTATTATAAAATATATTGTTGGGAGATTATAAATAAAAAGCATTATTCATGGGGATGGTAGGTTGTATGTATGCATAAATTGTACATTCATTACACTATTGAATTGAAATATTGAAAATCTATTTATACATATTTATATTATAATTAAATTATCATATCTATATCATATATTTTTAATATTTCTATTAAAAACAACCATAATATGTTCCATGTATACCATTAATGGATCACATCGCCTTGAGGGGACCGTACTCCATATTTCCACCAACTATGTTATCATGTGTCCACAATATGTAAAGAATGAAGGTATTTTTAATATTAAATTTATATAATATTATATAGGTTATAATTTACAAATTAAAATAAAATTTACTAATAAAAATAGTTTTAAGACCATACATTATTGTTATAATGTATAAAAATAACAAAAATAACATTCACCAAGTCTCTAAACATACACAACATGGAAACCAAATTCATTTCATTGAATATGAGGAGGTGAAAACATGAAATGGATATGATTTATTACATTATAAATATAAAACCCAAGTATATAAACTATTCTAGATTTATCATGCATTTTTGATGAATTATCTGAGAAGAAATTATAATATAATGATATTAATAAAGGTACTTTCGTGAAAATTTCCTCTTTAATATCACCTCCTTGAATGACACTTGAGGACCACAGATTTGGTCTTTTGCTGAGAATAGAAAAACATGGATATAGGGAGTGTGATGAAGATGGATTTGAGTAAATATTTGAGGATCGAAAAGTATTTTTAGGTCGAAATGGGTAGGTGAGTGGTGGTATTTATACTTGAGTAGAGGTTGGTTCAATTGATTAAATTATTTATAATCTTTTATTTAATGCTAACCGCATTGATGTGGAATTAAATTCCAGTAATTAGACTTTAAATTAATGATTTTGACACCTTTTTATGGTTAATACACACATCAACCATCCTTTTACTCTTACTATTGTTAGGAATATTAAGAATTTACCTTTTATCTTTATCCCTAGTAACAATTTTACCTAAAGAATTATAAATAATTTTTTTCCATGGTATGTTTATTGTAAATAAATATTAAATTTATCATATAACATAATTTGGAAAACATTTTTCATATTGAGGAATATATTTTTCCAATTTAAACTCAAATAATTGGGAAAATTAGATTTTAATTAATTCCACAGACAAAATGAAAAATAGTGTTTTTAAAGTGAAACTTTCAGAATTTTCAAATATTTTTGTATATGATTTCAATTTGAAATTGACTCCAATGAAATATATTAGTTTTATTAAAAAAAATTATTTATTTATACATTAAAATAAATTAATATTATAATCTAAAAAAATAAATTAATTAGATTAAAAATTTGTTCTTAATTACAAAGGTGTATTTTTTACTATTCACTAAAATATAAAATTTATTGGAAAAATGAAAAAAATTGAACTAAAGAAAATTTTAATGACTTTTATCCTAAGAATAAAATTAAATATTCATTTATAAATTGTAATTTTTTTTAAATATATTTAATATGGGTTCACAATCAAAAGGTACTAAAATTATGTCATTGAAAATTTACATGTTTTATTGGATATGATCATATATCATATCTATAAAAAATGATAAATGAATTTTAAACATTATATTGTATGTAATATGGTTAAAACTATACATTATTTCTATTTTAATGGCTTGGATATGAAAGATCATGGTGATTTTGAGATCAGTGTTGTGTGCAATGCAATATAATAAATATATATATCATTAATGAAAACATACCATAAAATCATGGGGAGTTACATTCCACCATCCCTCATAAAATTTTGTCCTAAAAAATTTATAATTTGAGTTATGTAAATAATTATTTACTATTAAAATTTATTTTATTGAAATCCCACATCAGAACAAGGGTTTGAAAAAGTTCTAATTAAAAATAATGAAAATATAGTAGGAAGGTTCTCAAAGTACACACATACAAGGGTTTCCTGTAGGAAAAATTGGATATAGAAAAAAAATATAACCAAAAAGTTCTGATAGAGAAAAATAGATAACATGTTTTGGAGGAGCCTAACAATTACAAAGCTACTATTTTTATTTATGGGACCATTTGATTTATTAGAAAAGTAACATGAATATAATTTTTGGTTTCATGATCCTTACTTAGGAGATTAAGAATTATTTTAATATTCAAATAATGACGTAATTAATTTCTTTTCATCTCATAAGAAAAAATCAGATCCATTGGCAATGCTTTGATTTATATTCATTCATACATTAAACCATGAAAAGAATGATCAAAATAATTTTTTTAACGCATGAAACACTTTTGATAAATCATACGGACCAAACTTATTCCCTTAATCATCTAAATATTTACTAAAACAAAAAAGTTTAACCCAAAGTATCCAATTAATCATAATTTAACCTCAAAAAGTAATATCCAACGTTTAACATACTCTATTCATACCATAAGACTTTTCTAAAATATATTTATCCAAATTAAAAGTCTAAAAAGGTCTCTAAATTTTAAATATCAATATTAACTTTTGTATTTTACTCAACAATAATGTTTCTCTTGCAATAACATAAAAAATATGTTTACCTGGATCACATTAAATCCCAAATGAAAACAATCACACTTCAAAATCCTTAATGAAAACATACTGTAGTACAATCTATATAAATTCAACAGTTAACATAACTAATAATTTTGAAATTTAATTCTCAAATTACCTAATTCATGAATACAAAAACACAAATACATTAATTATTTGATTTTGACTATAGTATCAGCATAATCTAGACCATTATACCTATGATTTTTCTTGTGGTATATTTTCTTTTACATTTAGAAAATTAAATTGTGTAGTTCCCCATTTCAATAGTATTGAATGAATGAATCTCAATATTTTCTTTATACCCTTTACATTCCTTTTTCAGGTAACCCTTTTCTCTATAGTTATAATAAAAACCCAATCCATTCAATCACTTCCTAGGGTGATTCCTTCCACCATTATCACAGGTGGAAAAATCTTCCTTTCCATTCATCCCTTTAACTATTTGTTATCTTATTATCCTCTTCTTCTTATGATTTACATTAAAGACATATGACTTTGATAACTCAGTATCTTTCTTGATAGAATATGAGGTCATAAATGCATAGGTTGAGAATTTTCGGACCCATAAGCCTTCTGGGTAAAGGATTTTAATCCATCTATTAAATGGTCAATCTTAATCTTTACATTATACATACAGTTCATAGCTTTCCATGAAAAATTTATAATGTGCTAATCATATGTCTTATCATTACCATATTCATTTTTTCCTTATAATCAAAAATTACTTCTCTATATGAGTTATTTATTCAGGAGGGAAATCATTTTAAAATAAAAGTTCCTTAAAATCATTCAGTGGAATGTATTTTCTCCATCCTCTATCATGTTTTGAATTAATAACCACTATTGATCTGCATCTCTAATGAGATGATATACATCATTATCAAACCTATCCATTTCATTGTTTCCCAAAGCACAAAAATATCATC